>QVRM01003582.1:0-39187 GCA_003439945.1 Dermanyssus gallinae | reverse complement strand
TCATCGTTAGAGAGCGCTTCCCCTTGCCACACAGTTTTATTAAGAAAATAATCAGCGGCACAAAAGTTCGATCGTTCCTCAAACAGCCAATAGTTAAGGAAAGTCCAAATTAGTTTATGAGCTTAGGTGCACGCCTCAAGTTAGAAGAAAAATCGACATAGTTTCTCGGAAACATTGGGGGAGATGTTTGGAATGATGCCCGAAGGATGCCCACCTAGATCTACTGGCAACCGCGAGTGCATGCAGATCTGAATCGCAAGGACAGACTTTCTTTTGCATCGAAAGAAGCGATTTTATATCGCAAACACCAGCATTGGCTAGCCTCCGCTAGAAGAGCGGGCTCCTAGTTCAAACGCTAAAAGTTCGCATGGATTTGCACTAAGTTTCCTGCGTTTCAAGAATTTAGATAGATAGATAGTCTAGACAGCAAATGTTGCATTGCGCTGCTGCTTAAAACGTACATATAGAATGCTTGTACGTAAGGTATACGTACAAGCAAATCGACGAAATCGTTTTAGTGGACCAGTGTAATTGTTGCTGCCCAGCACTAGTTGAAGCCACGTGAAGCCTTGCAGAATTACTATACTCGTTATTATTAGTACGCTTCGCGTAGCCTCAGCTAATTATGGGTGAATGAACGGACTCATGCCTGCGATGTATTCGACTGTAAAGTATGTATTACAAGCTACAAGAGAAATGATCTCATCCGTCTACTGTAGGTGGACGGCTATCGATGGTCAATCTGTCTCATGAAAACATTTTCTACGAAAGCAAATGAGAACATGGCTTTGCTATGATCGTACATCGTCTTAAGCACGTAAACGACTTCGCCGGCGAGACAGTCATTCAATTAGTTCTTTTGTGGTAGCGAAAAAGCGTACTTATACAAAAATGGGCCTTTGTGAGTACAGTTTCCTTTACCTCCAACAAAGGACAGCCTTGACAAGTCAGATAGATTAAGATGGAATTGATTGGCTAAAGAACCGACTACAACAATAGCAGATGATTCTTGTTGACAATCTCGTCTCCAGCAGGATCCGCTGGACAGAATATAACTTACAAACTAGGTAGAACTTTCTAACAGAATCTCTATATATATATATATATCGGACGTTATTCGTTGCTGTGGGAGACCATAGAGTTTGTCAACTCTTCCTTTCTGGGAAGAGTTTACAAACTCTAATGGGTCTCCGGAATCACTACAAGGAAACGTCGGTTCTGCTTGTAGCAATGCGCTAAGTACCTATCGGTTGATTAACCGGCACTACAACAAATATCTTTGCACTTCTTCTCTCGGTGGAACGGCAGGACAACAACAGATTATGTTAATAATAATATGAACATCTTGTACATGCTCAATTGGAGTGAACAAAATGATATATATATATATATATATATATATATATATATTCATCGTACATTTGTGTCTGAAATTAAAAATAAGTTATCCTTCAGCAGTCTCGTACCAGCATTCCCCTCTTAGAAAAGTAATCAGCAAAATAGTCATGACCATCGCTATTTCTGTTGACGGGCTTCCTGGCGTCCCTGCACGAAATCTTGCACCTCAAATCTACCCACTCAAGTAGGGAATGGGGGAAGAAGAGATTATTTCCTCATGAACGGGAACTACGTTTGCAACAGGTGACGCAGACTGAATTAATAGAAGTAACCAGAGCCACCCGAAGGGGGCTGATATTAAGATTCTGCGAGTTTTCCCAATCTATGAACAGGTGATATACGATCTAGAGTACCATCGACACGTATCATACCGTCTCAGTTGACCTCGCTAGCGACTATCTCACTACAATTATTCTTAAAATCATATGAATTGTTGACATGGTGAGTACTTTGCTTGTCAATGCGAGTAAGGAACCGCTTTGTGTACCTTACGTCTGGCTGTGCACCGGTTTGTTGAGATAATTGGATTGAGGTGAAGAAAACCGCGTATAGTGTCATTCAAAAGCTTTGTCTCAGAATGAGAAATAAAGTTGAACGAGTCCGACAGGAGGTTGGAGACTTGGAAATATTTCAGTGCCTCTCACCTATCGTCTGCTCTTACATGTGACAATAGCCACGCTATCTAAGAGACATAGTTCTCTCTGTCCGAGATTGGACTTTTATGAAGACCAGTACACCAGTAGCATCTGTCGACTATTTTCTCAAGCATGTACGAAGTATCGTGCGTTTGCCGGCCTGGCCCCTACGAAGAGATCGCTGGACTGCCTTTCTCGAATGACATGCCGAGAGCAGCTGTCAATAGTATAAGTTGTAATGTGACATGCATACCCAATATAGGTGAAGCAAAGTTACGATAATCATATTAGTTGTAAAAACATATAAACTGGTGTGTTTGGAACACTGTTCAGACTCAAAATCGCCAGTCAGACATTTCATGTGTAATCGCGTACTTCTCAGTGGCACAGTAAAGCGCAGTGTAGCGTAGTTCGCGATGACTGTTTTGAACCGCTTGTGGCACATGACGTGAGAGATTATTGAAGTCACGGTGAGGTGGCCGCGAGTGCTTCGGTATATACTCGTATGCGCCAGGCAAAGGAATGATCTCGTGCTTCGAGACGATCCTTTTTGAAGATATGCACTATCCGCAAGCGCGACGGGTACCCGAGCAATACGCGTACTTGAGCAGTAACCTCATAATTCATGAGGAAGGCCTGTTGCTTTGTAGTGAGTGGAACGAGAACAGCTCAATGTATCAAAAACATTGACTGATAACATGGTATTTATTGACGAAACGGCATTACATCGTGTTTATGCTCTCCAAAAAAAAGTGATGCAAGGTTAAATGATTATATGCAACAAGTACAATTACACGGTCTATATCATCCAAAGGACTCCATATACTCTTAACAGAACGCTTTAAGATTAGACTATGTATAATAACACACAGTCTCGATTATATACATTAGAAAAAACTTGACATATCAAGACTGAAATCTAAACTCAAAATTGTACAGAAGCATTTGCGACAAGGTGCTAGGTAATGAGGCCCGGACTGTGAGCGAACCGTCGAGCCCGGTATTGGCGTGGTGCATTCGAGTGCGTCTTGCGACCGGAGGAGACACATAGGTGCACGAGTTCGATCCTTCCCGTTGCACATTTGTATTTATCGGGTCCATCTTACGAAACAATGCAAAAGCTAACCCAAACGTGAAATGTTGTCTGGGAGTCAGCCCCAAAAAAAAATCGACTGTGGGCAGTCGGCAGTATAGAACCTGTGAGCTCAGCTTCTTTCGGGCGCTTAACACGTCAAATACAGTGGCTGTGCTCAACGCTCTCACGCGTTTCTGGGTTGAAGGCGTCGCCACCTTTTCTGGAACTAGCAAGCGCTGGTTTTATAGGGCGAGGGTGTCCACAGTTGTCAAGTTTAACTTAATAACGTGTAAAAGCTCATGAGTAAAATACAGATAATTGACAGGCACATAGCGTTGCCTGGTAAAAAATAAAACACGTAGCACAATTTCAATTACAATTTTGAATAATCTTAGCTTTAGAGAGAATATTGTTATTATTCCCCGTCCCCATAGGACCCCGTTGCACAAGATGGGAAGGAACAAAAATTGTATGCAATCTCAATCCGTCGGTGGGAAATCCCAATTTTGATATGCGCCTCAACCCCACGATGACGGCATAGCATTTGGGTCCGATATAGTCCCCAATACGGATGCCACGAATGACTCACATGCAGAATTAGCAGTATGTGAACATTAAAGCTAAGTAGATGGAAAAAATGGTGTAAGTCCTCCGCGCACACCGGTTTAGCATTACCCTCAATGCATGATCAACCTGATCCTTCCGTCGCAGAGAAAATTCGGCTTCCGGAGAGGCCGGGAAAGGCGTGATACATCTATGTGCTTCAGCCATAGATAGAACAAATTGTAGCAAAACCCGGAAGCCATTTGTTTTTCGAACTTCTTTGATAAGAACACCTTACTGGTGCAGGGTGAGCAGGGTGTATTGCAAGTAAGCCAAATGTGGGTTTGGTGTGGGAATAGTTGAACAAGTGCGACGAGAGGTTGGAGACCTGGATATTTTCAGTGCTTCTCATCTCAGGCCTGGTCTTGCATGTGACAACCGCCACGTCTAAACCAGATACATAGTTTATCGCTATTATCACCCGGCATGTCCGAATACAAACTTCTACGAGGAGTGCACAGAGTGCACCCGTCGACTGTACTCTCCAGCGTGTACAAAATATCATGCGTCTGCCTGCCTGGCCCTTACTCACGGGGATCACTACATTGCCTCTCTCGAATAACATGCCGAGCGCAGCTGACAACAGCAGAAGTATCATTGTTATAAGTGTGATGATGATGATGAATCCATGATGCATTACCTTTAGCAGAAATTTCGCTTAAAGAAAATGATCCTTCATTTTGAAAGAATAAAAGCTCGTCGGATTTAGTTGAACTCTGCTAAACGTCGGTATTGTTTTCCGTCGGCAAGCGTGCTCGCAAATCCCTCTATGCAACGAAAACAAAGCAATAATTATGTATATATACATACGTATGTATTTATGCATAAATGCTATTGACCGAGAATATAATCATATATGCGGATATAACTCTAGTTTGCTACCTATGGATGGATAGATGGATTTATAAGTCACTTGATATGTATACCTTAATAAACATATGCCCTTTTATACCAGAAGCGCGATATTTTAGGGTTGGGGGTCTCAAGAGTTTTCCCAACAGACCTTGCGGCATGGTCGCTGGCTCTCAGTGGTATGGTGTATTGTTTGTTCTCAATGAGCATCGTTCAAAAAATTTGATCGACAACAGGGCTCGAACTGACGACACCCCGGTATATGACAGCCATGACTAGAGCACCAGCTCTCTAAATCGCGCCACTTACACGTGCCAACATGAAAGTAGTGTCGGACGTGCATAAATTACTGATGTTTGCACTGTTTACTTATTAGTTTTAAACTCTCTATACATGTATCCATTACAATGTTATACAGTGGGCAGTATTTTTCGCACCAATTGCCGCGTGCTACATGCCGTAAAGGTAATAAAGGTTCGAAAAAGTGCTATTAGCAAAAACAGTAGAATTCGATCTGGTCCTTGCAACACAAACCACACAGCCTTCGCACAACTTTCGCAGCGCGCCCAGCAGCATTGTGATTGGTATCAGTGCAGAGTATCAACCCAAGCCGCTCTCGCTTATTAAATAGGCAACATGCTAAATTGGCTATGCGGCCGATCGGCCTTCGGCTGCCACAAAAATACGGAACTACTTCTATTTCTCGAATTGCGACCATTTTTCAGCCTGATTTGGTTTCTACAGCGTAACAATACTAAAACTGCGTCGTTTCGTTCCGTCGGTGTGGCACCTTCGCATCCCACATTGCAGGATTCCTACTCACCCTTCTGCTAATTCATCGACGAAAAAAAACAAAAAAAACCTACTTTATGTAGATCCGGCACGACGGTCAGCTGGAACTATGATGATTCCAATTCCAGCGGACCATAACCGAACTGACTAGATGGATTTTCGACGACCATCTACAGCAAGCGGCAACGCAAAGCTGAAGTGGTTCGCTTTTATCTCAATTGCACACCAGCAGAAACAGCAGCAAACCCCCGGCTTTAGATGCGTCACAGGCATACAGCTTACTGGATGACCTTGAACTTTTTGTTTGCTAAATTGGTTTCTCAACAAAGAGTATATGTATACGGGCCAAGCAGAATCACGCCTACACACAAGAAAGGCAACAAAGCTGATGTTGCGAACTACCGTCCTGTTTCCGAATGCTGCTCAGTTGTCCGTAGTATCTCTGCAAAGATCCTAGTTGTGCATGTATTGCTTTTCTAAACGACAACAGTAACCTCCCATTCCTGCGCAGCATGGGTTCATTCTCCCCATCAGACTCCCCATGCAGTTGTTAGAAATGACACAAGCCTGAGCTTGACGTATTTATCTCGTCAAAACCACGTTATGTATACATTGACACGAAAAGTCCGTTCCATACAGGTTGTGAAATTATTTTTGCCTACACAGTAGACCTTTTAGAACTCAGACAATTTTAGTCCTGTATAGACAGATGCCAACCTACAAGAAGTAATTGATTTGCTACTTGCACCCCCTTAAGTAACATATCCTAAAGGATCTGAGAATCGTAACCCACACAGCGAGTTCTATTCCGCCCTAGCAAAGCTGCAATAGGCAATCGAAACGCATTATTTAAAAAAATGCGTCGTTCTCACATATGTCAACTACAAAGACTACAAGTCTCTGACAAAATTTAAGATGCTTACCTTGGCAACCACTGCAGGTGATTTGGGAGTCCCAATCACAGCCCACTCTAACTAACCTGGTGTTATAATATGCAGACTGCAAAACGATGCTTAGACAACACTAATTTTAAATGCCTAGGCCTCTCGTAGGACCTAACTATTATGGTCTAGTAAAACGTCATCATTTTATTTAACCCATAATGGGGTGTAAACAATTGTCGCCCACAGAACGTGACGCTTAGTCATAAGAGACCCACACAGTCAGATTGTCGTCTGCAGTAAGCTGTACTACGTTCTCCTCTAGGCAAGCACACTCAAAGCAACGCCGGCAAAGCATTTCCAAAAAATACTCCGGTGGAGGTGCTGCGTCACTATGCCCGACATACGACATACGTACGAGAGAGATGCAGCGGGTCTCTTTCCATTCTTTCAATTATTCTCTTAAATAATCCACAACCCTTTAAATTCTCATTATTTCACTTTGGTAACCAATGTTTGGCGCATACATTGGTCACACGTTCATATTGTATAATCGGTAGGATAGTCGTATTTTGCGTAGCGGTAGAGCAGTCAAACAATCCTTGAATGTGGCTTAGACCGCATGGTTCCCCACAATGCTAAAATCTGCGTTTATGGGACAGACACTTCGTGATTCTTTTCACGCATGTAAATTTTCGTATGGAAACCATGGACTCGAAAACCGGTTGTCAATATTGATTTCTTTACTGTGGGCTCTTCCAGGCATTCGGCCTCATTGTTTTTTTTAAAATAAATATTACCCGACCTTATGTCCTTTAAAGGTCTACTACAGGGTAACACAAACACTTATTCAAGGAATTGGTCTTAATGGAGTCACGGGCTCGGAGAGTCTCCCTAGTCAGATAAAGCCGTTGGTGCTATCCTTAGGCCGCAGGCCGACGGACAGAGCCTCAAAAGCTAAGTATGGCTATCTCCACACATAGCTTTTGGGGCTCTGTCATGCTCTAAAAGGTACGCAGTCCCTTGCGGACATTTCTTTCATGTGCTTGGTAAACGTCGTTCTGCTTGTTGAGAATACTGTTCCCAGGTACGGCAATTGTTATACGTATTCTATTGGTACTGATATCAGGCGTAGTGCATGGTTGTCCGCATAGCTCATGCCTGCCCGCCGCGCGGCGAAACGTCATTGCCTTTATTTTGTGTAAGCTAATCTCTAGGGAGTTAGGGCCGACGTATATCTGCGACGTGACCAGTGATAGCTACAGATGAGAACAACTGCAGAAGTGCCAGGTCATCTGCGCAAATAAACTTGTGTATTTATCTGCGCAAATGAACATGTGAATCGAGCTTAATAGATCACTCAGTAACACCGCTATCAAACGCATGCTTAAATTTTCGCTCTGGCCTACACCTGTAGCTTGCACATAGGCGCACGTTCCGCTGCTCCTGCATCAAGGTTGACCGTTCCACTCCTGAGTATACCGTGCAGAAAAAAAGCAGAAAGCTCGTCAAGTATAATAGCAATAATGGGACTATTATTACTATAGTTCTGTTATTACTCTTATCCTTATAGTAGTAAAGATATACTCGATGTGTCGGAAAATCGAAGGGTCTAATGTACGTAGTTATAAGAGACCCACACAACTCACATCAGATTGTCGTTAATTAGCTGTATTACTTCCTGTTCTGCCGTACAAAAGCTCGAAAGTACGGCACGCACTGACATCGTAGCTCGGACAACTTCTTAAATATCAGATTAAACTACCTGTCGGAGATTCCCAGATCTGTTGCGCTTACCGAACAGACCCAAATTGTATTTCTCAGGCACATAGTAAAACTAATCTAACAAAATGGGCCCTCATCTCTCCTGGTAATAATTTTTAGCCCACTATATAAGCTTACTTATCTACAGTTTATACGGGTATGCCTTTACATCTCCCCCTCTTTTTCTTTACTAGTGAACAGAAGTGCATATATATACCTGTATATAAGCTTTTGTATGGCTTACTAGGCGCACAGCCTAATCACACCCACCGATTTGAACGCAGCCAATGTTCCCGCACGATATGACTTAATGATACGTTATATATATATATATATATATATATATATACACTGGCTTAGCTTATCCTTCGTGATATGTGTAATATAAACGTAATGTATTATACAGAGAATAAATATGTGTATAAATGCAGGTTCTATCATAATCATATATGTTTATTCTAAGGTTTAGTAGAACTCGGCAAGAATATAATTGTTTCTAATAGAAGGAGGGGTGGAAACGTCTTGTTTAGGAGTGATAACGAAATTTATAAAATTTGTTATTCAGTTTTTTTCTTATACATAGTTGTACAAAATAAAGTTTGCGGGGGAACCAGTCAATGATGAATGAACCGATCATATCGGCGCGTTCAGGGAAATTCCGCATAATTAGAATGATACCCAACGCAAGTTAGCGAAAAACAAATGGCCAGATTAAGAAAAATCATAAAAGTTCATATCATTTTATGTTTTACGTTGAAGCTTTCACGTTCAGGAGCGTTCAAGTTTGCCAAAACGTTTCCGCCCCCTCCTCCCATTGGGGAATATTTTCTTTGCCGAGTTCTCCCAAACCTCAAAATATGTACATAACGTTCTGATACACCCTGCATAATTGGCCAGTCACTTTTGCTAGGAATCGCGGGCTCGATCTTTCGTAAAATCCTTCTTAGGGGTTCAGCTTATGTTGCATGATTGATTTATTATTCGTTTGGCATGTATACCTAAATACACATGTCACCCTTTTATATCAGGGGCGCTTAGAGCGGCAGCATATATGTTACCTACGCATCCATATGATTAATATATACTTCAATACCTACTAAGTATTTGCTTTCCATTGGGGCAACCTCTTCTTTGTAATATCGACCAGGTCCTTCCTAATATTTAGTCCTAAAGCTAGGGCCTCCGACAGCTCTATACCTCTGCTTCCTTCCAAGGCTGTACATTCTTTAACAATATGCTCGACAAACCCATTCCCTGGCCTATATGCTCGACACTCTGTAGTTTGCTCCTCCCCATATTTATTTCATTGTATCCTTGTATCTAACATCCCAGCCCTGGCGTCTGGCAATAGCTCACTCGCTCTCGAATTTTGGTATACCCATTCTACCTCGACCCTTTCCCGCTTTTCTTTTTTGTATATACTTGCCAAACTCGATCTGGAACCCATCGCTAATTTCCATTTTCTGTATGTAACTTGTTTACTTTCAATTTCACCATCTTCTTCGATACCCTCGCTCTTGCCCATTGCTGACTATTAAACCTAATCTTCCTAGCTGCGAAACCTACTTTGCGATCCCCCGTCGTTTTAATCCTTAGTGCCGTCTTTACCAGCTGCATCTGTAATCCATCTTTTATTTGTGACATTTTTAATCCTTATACTAAATCTTTGCTTTTTTGTACTTCCCTTTGTATATATTTTAACGTCCCCCCTTCCCCTCAAGAAATTCCCTAGCGCAATTAAAGCAGCAACCCAATGCAAATCTTATCACGTCTCTTTGTATTGTGTTTAACTTCTTTCGCAACCCCGCGTTGGGGACCAGAGAGGCATAAGTAAAGGTCAGATCCTGGCGGATACATGGCATTCCATATATTCCTTGATACTGTATTTTTATTAAACCCCCAGAGGCCCTTGCACCTTACTGCATTTCCTCCTCTTTAAGGCTTCTTTCTCCGTAATATATCTTCTTCCCCGATATAATCAAATCCTGAAGTCATTGTCGCCCCAAAATAGTTGTACTGACTTTTATAATCAATTTCCTTCCCCTGTACTACAAGCTTCCTTCCCCCCTAACGCCATTAAATACTAAAAGTGTGCTTTTTTTTCCATTAAACGCCATGCCCATTTCCTTCGCTGCGTCCCCACATGCATTCAACATTTGTTGAATTTCGCTAGTGCCTTGAACATACAACTTTGTTCTGTCGACCATATCATATGCCTTTTTAAAATCTGAAAATCCTGTCATACACCCTTGTCCCCGCAATCTCGATGTTTCCACAACCTAACTTAATAAAAAAATATGATCATCCAGTCTATAGCCTTTCCTAAATCTATTCTCCAATTTTATCATTTGTCTCTAGAATACTCTGCACTCTACTCTTAAACACCTGCATAAATATTCGATACGTAGTAGGTGTAATTGTGATTGTTCGTCTATTTTGTAAAGTGTCATTATCTACCACCTCCTTGGGAAGAAGAGAAACTCTTCCGTTGCGCCAAGCCTCCGGGATTCTGCTTGCTCTAAATATAGGATTAAATTGCTTCGTTAGATAATACACGTACTCCTTTCCCAACGCCTGGATAATTCCTACAGAAATCCCGTCAAGACCACACGCCATTTTTAAATACATTTTCGTTATTACGCCTTCGATCTCATCTGCTGTGGTTGTAATATCCGTGCTAGGTCTTATCCTTTCTACACTGTTCACGCTAGTTGTGAAAAAATGTGCTTTTAACGCGGTGTCCATTTCATCTATTGTGTATGTTCCATCATGGACGTTATTTATCATGCTTGGTTTTTCCTGTCTGACATAGTCCCAAAACTGTTTTGCTCGTTGGTTCAACTATTGGTTCAACTAACAGTTGTTGACGCGCTGCGGCTGTCGCGCGACACGTCGGCGGTAGTGAATGTCGCCGCACAGTTATTTTACATGCACTTAATCTGGACATCCCGCCGAAAAATCGTAAATACTCCGCAACCGCAGCTCGCATTGCCATACGTTTTTTCGCGCTTTTGCTTGGATGTATTGGTTTTGAGCGCTGTGAGTGGTCGTGGGGCTATGATTTTGAGGTATTTGGCGTGAAAGCTCATAAAAAAACTTCTTTTTTTATGAGCTTTTGGCGAGTTCCCTTCAGAGCGACTATGTCGCATTTTCTGACCGGCCTTACATCGCCTTTTTCGGAAGGAGCAGAATTTTCTCACGAATACGACGGTTTGCTTAGTTTCTGTATAGGAGGACTGATTGTCTCGCAGCAGCAGCACATTTTATGCTCATAACAACACAAGTGTCACAAATTGCAGTAATTTAACTCTCATTTCGAAACAAGACTTCTTAGAGACCATGTCCATTGAAAAAGATAATTGCTTTAACGAGGCCTACAATTCTTACTATCGATTTAAAAAAAAATGAGAAACACCATGTGTTTGCTCCTCTCAAGGAGCATTGCTCGAAGAAAATTCACTCAACAACAAGGACCGAACCGGCGTCACCTCTTGTAGATGGCTACCGTAACTAACACACGGCACTTACCGAGCTGTTGAATGGCTAGTAATGTATCACACAACCATATCACATAAGCTGTGCCTGTCTATTGCATATGAGGCATACATAGCGTCAGCACGAAGCACCTTGTTAACCGTCAAATAGACTGCAATCGTTTGTATTCCCGTATACCCATCTAGCCATCCGCCAACGGCAAAACGAGAAATTGATATGTTCCAATTGAGGCAACAGAAAGTCGTATTCTACTGATTCGTGCGAATGCCGCAACGAGGAAGGTTGGAAGTTAGACGTTATAACATGAAAGTTAATATGATTTTAATCGATTTCACAATCAAAGTCCAGCGCTATGCTTAGCTACAGTACACTCGGTAGGGGCAAAAACAGGCCATTCTCACTACGCCACTGGACAATGCCCTCAACAGCAGATCGTAAAACTGTTCGCTAGATTCGCTCGAGCAGAAAGGGACGTAAAAAAAATTAAGCATCACTATATTTGAGATGCTGCTTGACGCTTGGCAGCTATATTATATACCTATACATATACGCCTCTCTACCGGTACCGACGCCAGTACTGCCGTCAGAGAATCGTACGAGATGGCTCCAGATCTACCCCGTCGTACATAAAACTAGCTAGCCTACTGCATCAAGTTAAGCATTTGAAGAAGATATTCACGAGGCATGGCTTATGACCAGACTATTCGATGCTGCCATCGACATACATTCTTATTCTGCTGATATGCGGACAAAGCTTAAAGGAAAGTTCATTAATCATCTGGGTGTTAACACAAGATAAGGCGAAGCCTGGGTCTGGATTAAGTCAACGGCAGAAACCCAACTAAAATGTGTGCTATCTGCAGTTTGCCTATCAGCTGGAAGGTTATTGTAAGAGATACTCAATGAGATGCTTGACAAAGTAGCAAAAAAAGCTGTCACATTCAACACGGCAAGAATACTGAATTGTTATCATTGATTCGCCTGTACGCGCGCGATGAAAACTTCACTGATTTCGAGTTACATCTGGCATTGGCCTCCTGATAACGCACGAAGTGGCATCAGCAACAAACAGTTGAACTCACTGATGATACCCTTGGCAAGAACTTCATTTTCGTGATCTCAACGCTATCCGCAAGCGAGGAGAATTTGCAACAGATTGGAAGACTGCTAGCAAGGGTACCAGTTTTAAAACAAGGTACAACGCAATCACAACTAAGCTCGTACAGGGTGAGAGTAAAAACGTTGCATACAGACACACTTTTAGAACACATGATCCTCCGCCGCGTGCCTGCAGTACTACAAAACAAGACAACATTAACGGATAATATATCCGCTTATAGGCCATTATAGGCCCAAAACAAGGCTCTGAATGTATCTACTGATATAATCGACGCACATACCATATCATGGCCGTGTTATTCGAAAGAGCTTAAACAAACTCGACCACACTGCAGCTGCTACTAGTCTGAAGAAAGTAGGATTAAAAAGCAGCTCAATTTCCAGCCCGCTTGTGCCATACCTCAAAGACCGTCAAATGCTAATCCAGTGCAAGGTCACACACATTGAGATAAAGGCTCTTGGTAATGTCGGCCTCCCTCAGGTAGGTCTACATTTTCCAACACTGTTTGTTACGACACTAGCCGGATTGACTGACTTCATACAGAAGGACTTCAAGTTACCTTAATACTCTGACGATGGCACGCTCTGAATTCGCCTCGGGCCGTATAATCGAATCGCAGATATGGAGTTGCAACGAACCTTAAAGGGAACTGGATAGTACTGGCCTTACGAGGCCTGGGGCTTTCTATTGAGCCTCGCAAAACCAACCATGACATTTCATGCGGCAATAGAGGACAGACGTTGTCGAGGCTCAACAATTTAGACATTAGACATTTTATTATAGAATGTCACCTTCTGAAACTGTGTCGCAGCAGGCACAATGGAGTTTATTGTAACATCTTTTGTAATCTAGGTCAACCTGTATAGCTACAGGTTGGGCATTGTGGGCACCACTCATGTAGGCATCAACGGAAACTTTTTTAGGTGACTGATGCACTAACAATACAGTCCCAGGTTAAACTGCAGTTTTAAAAATGATGCGAAAAATGGTGCACTAGAAAAGTACTGTGCCACTTGGAAGAAGCAGGCCAATCAAATGGGACACTATGCACATTGCACCATGCCGAAAAGGTCCGATTAGTATCTCATGTTTTAAAAGGGTTGCAATCACCACTATCATGCTATGTTGCGCCAAGGGTACCAGATCTCACACTAAACTTGCTCGAAGTCCATGATCTATGTCTGGTACATGAAGATTTTTTGCATGTTCTAAATAAATTCTAAAGGGAAATATGGGAAAACGCTGTGGCTGCTGATCAAATTGATGCGAGCCAACATGCCCCTTGAATGAAAAATATTTACATAAACAAAAACTCCCAGAATTTGTCATATATATATATATATATATATATATATATATATATATATATTAGATCTACAATTTTTTCTTCGTTTTTTTTATGATTCTCTACGGACAAAACCGAAAAACCTTTTTTGTAGCCTTAATATATTTATATATATATATATATATATATATATAAAGTGTGTTGCAAAAAATTAGCAACTCATGTTTTTTTGCGATAATTTCGGCTTGGTTTATTTGAATGGCTTGAAATTTTAAGCGCATGATGTACACGACGAAACATGAGTATAGTGTTGATTTCATTGCAATCTCAAAATCGGTTCATACAAAAAATAAAAAAGTGTGAAAAAACAGTGTTGCAAAATATTAGCAACAATAACATGCTAACAACACAGCTCTTGTTTGTAAAGGATAGTCGATACTACAGCTGATATTCGATCCCAGGGATCAAATGTCAGGAATATTGTCTAGCTAAATCAATCGTTATATAGCTGCAAAATATTCTACAGCTTAGTCTTTGTTCCGAACTAACGACGAATCTTATGTTTAAACCATGGGTCGTACAAAGGATCTTTCGGATAACGAAAAGACAAGAATTGAGGCATATGCTGAGCTCGGTCATACAGTAACTGCTATAGCAACCAGATTAGGACGGCATAAGAGCACCATCAGCAGGTTCTTACACCCTGGAGTGAACCAAAGGTGCAGATCTAACAGTGGGCGTAAGCCAGTTTTGACTATTCGAGATCGGCGAAGGATCATACAGTTGGCTACTCATGACCAAATGTCTTCTTCCAGGATCAGGACTACTTTGGGAGTGCCAGTGCACCGATCCACAGTGTTCCGAGTGTTAAGTTCTGACAAAAACGTGCGATACGCGAAAAGGAAGCTAATGCCGCGACTGCAACCGAAGCACATTGTCGCACGGCGTGAATTTTCGCATAGATACCAAACTTGGGATAACGAGTGGAAAAAACATTGTCTTCTCGGATGAAAGAAATTTAATCTCGATGGCCCTGACGGCTGTCAGTACTATTGGCACGACTTACGGAGGGAACCTAAATGGTTCTCGAAACGTGTGGCCGGTGGTGGCTCTGTGAAATATTGGGGCGTGTTTGGATATAATGGGAAGTCTGATCTAGTCTAGATTGTGGGCCGAAACAATTCTGACATGTACCAGCGCATTGTCGGTTCCCAGTTAGAAGCCCACTTCAGAAGAATTGGGGGACCTGACGCAGTTTTTCAACAAGACAGCGCCACGTTTCATACCTCGGCTAGCACTATAGCCTTTTTTCAAGAACAAGGAGTGCCACTTTTGACTGGCCGGCATTAAGTCCAGACCTGAATCCTATTGAAAATCTTTGGGGACATTTGGTAAAGCAGATTTACGCAAATGCTCGACAATATAATCATTTGTCGGACCTCAAAGAAGCTGTCCAGCAAGCATGGACTAATATTCCACTTTCGTACTTACAACAGCTCATTAACTCCGTGAAAGACCGAGTTTACGATTTGATTCAGAAGAAGGGACGAAAAACCCGTTTCTAGAATAAAATATGTAGTTTCAAATGACTCATACAGCCCTGCTAAGAATCGAATACGCTGTAAGGCGCTATTGTTGCTAATATTTTGCAACACTGTTTTTTCACACGTTTTTATTTTTGTATGAACCGATGTTGAGATTGCAATGAAATCAACACTATACTCATGTTTCGTCATGTACATCATGCGCTTATTAAATTTCAAGCCATTCAAATAAACCAAGCCGAAGTTATCACAAACAAACATGAGTTGCTAATTTTTTGCAACACACTTTATAGTATATATACAGATAACTCTGTCAGGCTCTTAGGCTGCACTTGAAAGTTTATTTAATACTCCAGTCCATTAATAATCCAGAATTTCGGCTCTTTAATGCAGGCACGCGTTCAAAGTGAGAGAATAATCTCTAAGAAAATAAGCTCAATGATTGTAGTCTGCAAAAGAAACAACAAAGTCAATCAAGTCGGATTGGTAGAATATCTCATGAAAAACCAGCAACTTGCGGCAAGTCGTCGTCACACAACGACGCATCGCCAATTCAGCGAGGCACAAACTATTCGTATTCTTAACGTGAAGGCCGGCTTTCGCAATGGTCTAACCTAGTGCCACGCTTCGATCATGACCTTTTCCGAGTTACGTAGTTGCAGATGACCTAAATCTCACTGCCAGTAATTAGGTTTCTCAGAAAACGATGCTCTTTGTCTTTTTCAACAAAAAAAAGAGCGCCGACTCGTTTAGGTGGCCCATTATGCCGTTTTTGGCTAGTAAATGCTGTACATCCCATACAACGGCACGTTCCACGTCGTCGCGGCTTGTCGCATTGTGTAAATGTGAGTTCACCGTAGATGCGATCATCACCATCAGCATCGTTATGATCATCAGTTGTTTTATTGACACGCTTGTTTACAGGCAATCCGTCACAATTTTTGTCAAGGTCATATTTCAATTTAAAACACCTAGCGCTGTAGCACCTGCATCTGTAAAGTGTAACTACAATATTATATACGAACACACAGACCTATAGTATATATAAACACCGCGTTTTTGGCTGTACACTCATATCATAGAGTAATTTTATATTGTCCAATGTCAACAATTCACAGATTTATAATCCGAAAACAATTGTTCTCTGCGTTTAGTTCCATGATCAAACGCCTTTTAAAAACACCGACCCGCTCCGTATTTCGATGGTCCTGCGATACATAGCTCGTTCCATACTTTTGGCAGCATGCTGGCTAGAGAGTGCTGTGCTAAGATCAACTTGAATCTGAGAACCCTCAGTTGGCCCTCATATTGCTGAGACCTTCAATTAAAATTAAAATTCGCCATCTGGAGGTAGTTTGCGTTTAACCACCTTATGAACGAGCACGGCTAAATTTAAACGTGCCAGCTGATCCAGTTTCAGTAGTCCAAGTCTGACGTACCATGGCGACACGTCGTCCCAATAAGAAAGGCCAGTAATAGCCCGCTCCGCATTGTTCTGAATCATTCGTAACGAGTGCACGGTTCCGAGTAGGTTGCGTCCCATATAGTAATTCCTCAGGCTGGCTAGTGATGCCACGACAGCACAGCAGACCCTCACGCTCGACCGAACGTGACTATCTCATCACGTTCTCATGAAGTGTAATACCGAGACATTTCACTTCTCGACTGAGACGGATAGCCGCACCGCCCACTTGGAGGGATGGATATATTACCCGTGTCCAGTTTCAGCCTCGATGCCCGCTGAGCTGTGTGAAACAAGACGAGTTTCGTCTTGGTCGAATTTACGACAAGGCCAAATGTTTGAAATATATAATAAAATAAATACCTGTATCCACATGCCTACGATCAACCTGATCGTTTGAGAGCTGAGCCGGTGAGATGCGGAATAGCAGAGTTGCATCATCCGCATGTACCACTGCGCGACACACTATATTTCTTTCAATGCTATGCAGGACGAAATTTATGTAGATTATGGAAATGAAGGGGCCCACAACCGACTCCTGGGGAGGCCCGATCGAGACAAACCCTGGAGCTCCAGCCCCCCACCGACACAAACTGCTTACGTCCGCCTAGGTACGATTTAAACCAGGTGGTTGCACCTGGTCACCTGGTTGCACCCATTTCTCGCAGCATCTTGAACAATATAAAGTTGTCTAGATAGTCAAATGCCTTCGCTACGTTAATGAATGCGCGAGACACATTTTCCCTTCCTCAGTAGCTTTGATGACTATTTCCCACCAAATATCGTTTTGAGCTAACTCCGCTGATCGCGACGACCTGAAACTAAATTGGTTTTTATAAAGAAAATTGGTCGTATTTAAATATTCTTCGAGTTGCTTCTTAACAAGTCTCTCGAAGACCTTGAATGTGAATGACACCAGCGATATCGGTCAATAAATTCCAGGTTGGTTCTTATCGTCCTTGCCTTTGTATAGCGGGATTACCGCTAATTTCTTTAGAGACGTTCTGGGAACACTCTGGCCCTGATGGACATGTTGAAGATCGCAGCTAGAGAGCCTGATAACGCGTCGATTAAATTCAACTGTAATCGACCAGACACATTTCCCCCGGCTTCAAATAGGTTCGGCTTCACAGCTTTTGCAGCGCAGTTCCTGAGCGTTCCTAAAAGAAAATACATTGGGCTCGGAGCTCCACATGACTAAAATGGCGTCATCCACCGTTTCCCGTGGTGAAAGCCCAGCCGCGGTTTTAGCACCAATTGAGATGAAAAACCCGTTTAGTGCGTTTATCACTTCCTGGGCTTCCCTAAGTCAATCTTGGTCAATGACGCCTTTGTATTGTGGCCTTTTTACCACGGTCGCAGATTTCATTAAGAGACGCCGATAGCTTTGCAGGCCGATTACTGACAGCTACAAACTGTTTCTCGATGTAGGCGTCTCTCTTTCTCGGAGTCTCTTCCTCCAATAATTTGCGGTCCGTTTGTAAAGTCACCGACGGCGTGCTCTGTCAACCACACGTCTTAGCTCATCAGCCAGTTCATGACCAAACCAAGGAGCACAATTTACTTTTTCGGAGCCCTACGCTGGCTCAACGGGAAACATTCGTCGTACAGGTACTGAAGCTTCCTATTATACGATTCGTAAGCCTCATTGGGATGGCCTGAGTCGAGAGCTAAGAACCAGTCCACCCTAGAGGCAGAGTCTTAAAACCGTCTCAGGGCCAAAGTCCCATAGAACTTATCGACTGTCAAGTGTGTGATGCGATCGACAAGATACGTCTTCTCAACCGTGTCAATTGTGAAAGGCCGGCTCGTTCATGGCCGATGTGACACGTCAAAATCTACACTTTGAAACCGATCGAATCACTGCGTTGTGGTACGGTCGCCTTTGTATTGAAGACTCACAAACGCGGACTGCTGTCTAATCGAGACATACGGTCTGTCGGAGCTGATTTGCCCAAGCTACAAGAAGAGCAGACGAGATTTCTTTAAAACGCACCACCATCAGATTCCGTTCAATAGAGAAAAACTCACTAATCGACGAAACTGTCTGACTGACAATAACTATGAACACATTTGCATGTAGATATATGACACATTTACATGTAGATATATGACACATTTACATGTAGATATATAACACATTTACATGTAGACATATACTACACATTTACATGTAGACATATACGACACATTTACGTGTATATATATATGCGTATACGGAAACTGGTCGAGATTGCCAAACGTCGTAACGTCTTATGCTGTACTCGGCAAGCCGAAACAGCAGATTCACCTGCCGTTGTTTCATTGCTAGCACTAACGTCAAATCAAGTAGGCGGCATTAAGTAGGTTCGAATGGTGCCGCCTTCGCTCAGTGATACGCTGGGTTCCCTGCGACGCTGCCGCTCACAGGACATTCGTTTGAATGTCGCCTTCGTCGTAATGCCGGGCATGCCGGGCAATATGGAATGGATACAACTTGGTTACGTTTGGCAGCGCATCAGACACACCCTTGCAGTAACCATCATTGCCATTCCTACTAGGGCAGGCACCGTTTTCGACTGAGAGAAAACACGATGTGCTGGCGGAGAGTCGCAGCTGTTTGCACTTATGTCATACGACAATGGGGGAATGAAGGTGGAAACAGGGAGCGCGAGAAGAAGAAGAAGAACAAGAAAAAGAGACTGAGGGTAGAAAGAAAGTAGAAGACGAGATCGAGGAAAAGATGAGGTGGAGGTGCGGAGCGACACGCGTCAGCCTTCACAGCACGATGATGTCGACTCATTGTCAAACGTTCATGAGCATCGACATGGAACTAACTAGTAAAGTTTTCGGGCTGACCCTCAGCCAAGATTTAACGTCCACGGAACTGTTTTTCACATTGCTTCATAGACGGACCCCCATAAATACAAATGTGCAGCGGTGGGGTTCGAACCCGCGCACCTATGTGTCTCCTCCGGTTGCGAGGCGGAGACTTAATCCACTACGCCACCGGGCTCGACTACATGGAACTAACTGCTACTACTACTACTACTACTACTACTTATACTACTATTTTTGCGACTACGACAATAACCTAGTCGAACGACAGGTTCGACTCGACCGCTTTTGTGAGAGGTGGAACCACCAACCAACCAAGTGAACCTTTCGAACGCCTATAAAAACAGCGTCCTGCAACGGCTAATGGAATTGCATACGTGCATGCAATACCGAGTTGTAATAAACAGCAATGACAACAACAACACCGCTTCCAGATCAACTACCGCCACCCAGGATGCTAATGATAGAGGGCCACATCATGTGATGACGATGTCGATGACCACAGTACAGGGCGTAGTAGGAGGGGTAAGGATGATAGGGTTCTTACCTTTAATCGAACGAGGTTTGATTGAGTTTCACGATCTTGTGATGACGAGTAGTCGTAGTAGTAGTAGTAGTAGTGTAGTAGTGTAGTAGCAGTAATCACGATGAGGGTGATGAAGTAGTGCTGTTGTTGTTGTTGTTCTTAATGATGACGAAAGAAGTTGGTGCTGCTGATGATGCTGAAGAGACGGTTTGTATTCTAGGGTCCTACCGGCGTGTCCTACACGACGTGTGGCTACGGCGGGGGGCGGCTATGGTGTGCCGTGTGGGGTGGAACCGCCCACATATACAGTGTTTACCACTGCCGGGGAGAAGTTGATGTTTGTGCTGCGCACCGCAGCTCGTTAGAGCCGCGAATACAGCTGGTGACGGAGCGGAGAGGACGACCAGACATCGTCGTAGCGATGCACCTTCGTGCGCAACAATGATTTCATATCGCTTCTACTCGGCTGCGGAATTGAGTAACAGAAGTGAGAATGATCGTCTCGTAATAAAGCGTCGCCGTATTACAGGAATACGTTGTCGCCGCCGCTGCTACCACCGCCGGCTCCACCACCGGCTGATTCTGCCTTTCTGAAGTACTAATTCTACTAAAAAATCCTTACTAATTCTACTACTACTATTACTACTACCACAATAGCTGCTACCTTACTGTCTATTAGCAGGTCTGAGCATGGCAGCGGCTGGCGTTCCACAGCAAAGACACAGCCTTCCCCATAAAGTCTTGTTGAATGGCCTTGTTGACGACGCCGCAATTCACTGTGGATTGGCGACAGCTGCGGCTGGTGCGGCCGTTCAGAACGCAGGAACGTTGGCTGCGGTGAACGTTAAAGCTTCTACTTGGTGCACCACTGGTAAACCCCAGTGGTTGTCGTTGTGTTCCTAGCAATTGTGCGAGTCGAAATAGCAGCAATGGGTAGCACAGCTGCTACGGGAACGCAGCTCGATTGGAACAGGTGGCAGGAGAAGAAGTGATCGGAGGCGAAGGCATAGAGCAGATTGCAGTCGTTAGACCGCCGGTCGCCAATGGGGCTGTTTTCCTTCGAATTGCTGCCTCTTGCTACCGGGTGTTTCCCTATTGTCGTTATCGTTGTTGTTGTTGCTGCTGCTGTTGTCGTCGTCGTTGTTGTTCGTGTTGTTGTCGGTGTTGTTGTTGTTGCTGCTGTATCCGTGCTAACTGTGGTTGCGGAAGCAGCCCTTATTGGCTTCGTCGCTGCTGCTGTCGCTGTTCTCGGAGTTGTCGCTGTGTTGGTTGCTGGAATTCGTCTTGTTGTTGTGGTTGTTGTTCTTGTCCTCGTTGTTTCTGTTCCTGTCGTCGTTGTCGTGTTTGTCGTGGTCGTGATTGCACCTATTGCTGATGATGGTGATCGTGCCGAGGGTGATCGAGGAGGAGGCAAAAGAGGTGATGTTGGTGGTGGTTGTGATGTAGTGCCCAGTAGCTCTAGGGCGCATTGCACTTCGTCGCACGTAACGGCGGCCAAAATAGCACCCGCGAATTGTTGAAGGGCTGGCGCGTTCGCCCCCGCCGCCGCGTTCGTTGTGATCGCTATTGCAGTTGCGGTCTCCGTGTGTGACTTTGTCGTCGCCGTCGCCGCCGCCGCCGCCGCCTTTCGTGCTTCGTGCGTCGAGCCGCCTCGACGACACCCTCGTCGTCGTCGTCGTGAAATCGCCGTCACTGATACCCTGAAGCCACCGAAGCCGCCCACTTCGCCGCCGCGGTGACCACCTTCTGCACCACCACCACAAGCAGCAGATGCAGCAGTAGCAACAACACTACTACTGCAAGCTTCGTCGCCGCTGGTCACTCACAAACGCCTATACACTATGCACGTCCGTGCAACAGATACTCTTGACATGCACGCACACACGCATACAGCCAGCCGGCCGGACGGGAGAACAAATATACCGATGCTGGTGCTGCTGCTGCTGCTGCTGTTGCTACACATTAAGGACACACAACTGTGGCGCTCTCCTCCAGCAGTAGCAACCTAATACCGGGAGAAGCACCACCACCACCACGAATAATGTCGCCGGGCCGTTACACGAAGGCACGTCGTAAGCACGACGTAGGCACGTCAGTACGCATGCATAGGGCACAGGGCGGTAGGCAGGCGGCAGCTACAGCAGACAGACGATCACGCTCAACTGCAGCGTTCTGCAGCGCCCACAGAACGGCGCACCCAGTCAGAGGTCTGTCTGTCGGACTGAACGAAGGATGATGTCGGTGGTATCAACAATGGTGACGACGACGACGACGAGCACAGACACTGGCCATGGCAGCTGGGGCAACGGCGAGGGCACGGCGAAGCAAGGCGAGGCGAGAATTACAATGGTGCACAACTTGAAGTCGTCGTTGTTGACGTCGGACGTCGGAGCACTAAAGTTGTCGTAGTCGCCATCGTTGTTGCTGCTGCTGTTGTTGTTCTCGTCCTCGTCCTCCTCATCTGTCGTCTGCCGTCGGGCCGTCACGATGGCAGCTTGATGGCCTCGTTGATGGCCGACGAATAATGACTGAGGCTGTTGCTGCTGCTGCTGTTGCGACGCTGCCCGCCTGCCTGCCTCTCTTTGGCTTGTTGTTCCTTCTTCCACTCTGTGTGTGTTTGGCCTGGCTCGTCGGCCTGATCTTCCGCTCGCGGCGAGGGATGGGCCCCCCCGGCTGGAGTGCTGGCAGCGGCAGCAGCAGCAGCGGCGGCGGTAGCAGAAACAGCCGCCTTAGCGAAACAGCAGCAGCCGCCACCGTAGCCAAACCGTTAACCGGTACGGCTCGAGCCAGCCAGAGAGGAGGGAACACCACGGAGAGTGGGAAACCGCCGGAGATGGTGGAGCAGGGGGAACCGGTGGGTCCAGCAAGGGAGAGCCACGACAGCCAAATCGGGGATCAGGGATAAAGTGACTCGAGGGCGGACGGTCAGATAGACAGACACGTATATGGGGAGAAGACGGATGAACGTATGGATGCACAAACCATGAACCGGCCCATCGACGGTTAGAGAGCGACTGAAAGACAAGACTCCAAGTTAGAGGGGGATAGAGAGAGAGAGCGCGCGCGAGAGAGAGAGAGAGGGGGTGGGGGGCATGAGAAGGAATCCACTGGACGGGAACACGAAGCGAGAGAGACAGAGAGAGAATGCAAAACGAGAGAGGAGACGATCGAGCGGGCGTCGGCGGCGCCGGCAGCAGCTGTGGGTGGGAGAGTCAGTTGTTAGTCCTATCTGTCGACTTGGGCCCTGTTCTTCTTTTTCGTCATCGGCATCATCGTCAGAGCACCAACATAACCACCATCAGCAGCAGCAGGCCATCTCCGTCACCACCACCATCATCTTCGTCAACGCTGTTGTTGTTGTTGTTGTTGTTGTTGTTGATGATGTTGTTGTTGTCGTTGTCGTCGTCGTGCTTGTCGAAGGCAAGCCGCGACCACCACCAACCGGCCAAGCGAAGGAGGGAAGAAGGGAGAAGAAATAACGAACAGCGAACGAGAAAGGGAAGTAGCGCCTGTCGGCGTTTGCGGGCCGGCAGAGGGGGGAAAGAAGGCCGACAGGCGCTTCAGCAGCAACCTGAAAAGTTGCAGTCGTCGACCAGCCAGTGGAACAGCAGTAGGCTGCCCCCCCCCCCCCCCCTACCCGAAGTGCCACAGGCTTGCTTGCGAATGCTCGCTGGCACGCGCTGCTTAGTGCTCCGAGGAAGAGGAAGAGGTGGAGGAGAAGGAGGGAAGCCGAAGGCCGGCCAATGAGCATCGTCCAACGCCGGCACTCCGCGGGCCACGATGTGCCACCGTAACGGTGGTACTACGACAACTGCGGCCACGTACGTACGTACTGCACGATGTTCAGTCCTGTTCTGCAGGCCTGATCTTGTCGGCCCTTCTCTGCCCGGTGTAGGTGGTCTGCTTTGATGTACTTAATGTGCTGTGCTGTGTTGACGGACAACCAGGCGGCCAGACTCAGTCCAGCTCACTCGGCTCGGCTCGTCCGCTGGGTAGCAAAACGCTGCGCGTTTGCTGAGGGGCAGTCATGGGGTTAATCGGGCATACCTGGCTACCTTCTTCCTGGCCTATGGCAATCTCTGCCTAGTAACCGGTCACGACCGGTAAATTAGACAGAGATTAAGGTAGACACAGAGATAGATGGGTAGGTAGGTAGGTAGATAGATAGATACACATATGCCTGGATGCTAGGCTGAATGTCTGGCTGAAGCGCTGGAGATACGCAGATCGAGCCGCAGCAGAACTCAGCAGACCAACAGACAAACGCAGACCCGTCAGGCAAGGAATAAGCGAATTGAAAAGTTAGGCGGGGGGGGGGGGAGAAAGATAGGCGGGCAATGTATCGATAGTCACTTCCTCGAGATCATCATTGAAGTTAGACGGGGCAAAATCCTTCCATAGATCTCGCTTCTCTTGAGAGATACAATCTCCATCATTACCTTACCTTCATATCACCAGCAGCGCTGCCTCAGCCGCCCTTTCCAAAGCTACTCTTCACGATGGAGCTGCCACTATAAGTTTGCAGTACGTCTCCAACGTGTAGCGGTATGTTTTGCTCTCATAACTGTGTGGAAATGCAGCATCGAAAACAACGGAGTCTACAGAAACGGTACACGCTTTTATCTCATCTCATGCGTCACAAAGGCATCACTACGCTGAAATGCAAGCGCTAATTATTGCTACGTTAGCATATTATATCAAACGAAATAATTGGTTAAAACTTTAATTTCCAGTAAAATTGTGAGAAAAAACAGGTCATAACAATAATGGAATACTCCTTTCGAAATTGGAGGGTCAACATCGGTCGAACGATCGAATTTTGAGACTAGTACCGAATCTCGAATTGCGTTCGGGCCGTCCTAGGTATACTTAGTGGGTACGATTGGGGGGCGGGGCACTTTGCATATTAACCTAATTATAGGAGGCTGAATAATAAACGAATATATATATATATATATATATTTTTTTTTTACTGCAATTTATTTAGTTGCATTTTTCTTATATATATATATATATATATATATCGTCCGAAGGAGGGGAAGTCCGAACATGGATCGCGGCTTCAACCTTGCTTCATATTAATTCTTTACATCTAATCTGGCTCCACGTGCTCGTCTTAGTGCATATGCATATACCAGTTTACAGTTGTTTTTCCATTTTATAGCAAAATCAAATCGTTCACTTTAAGATATCAGCCCAGACCTGTTGTACATTTGATTTTTTTTATATAGTTCGGCTTTATTTTTTCTATAACCTATACATACTTATGTATATATACGTACAAATGCACACATGGAGTCATTATGAATTTTACCAGTTAATATATATATATATATATATATATATATATATATGATTAACACACAGTTTTACTATGTTGTCCGAATGGTAGACAATCCCACCTTTATCACAGAGATGCTGAGAAGTTTTTTCTTTGTGCAGGCTTCTCTTAATTTGTGCAATATAAGCACTGCTCACGCATATCGTCATACATGCGTGTAGTACTGTATATTCTTCTTGTTGGAATTATATACAATATATTTTCCTTTTTGTTGTTTCAAAATGTAAGTGATTTGCCGCTGAAAAACGCACACAGTACCGTTTTTTCACCTTCAAGCCGTAGCCTATAGGCAAATATTTACCAAAATTAAACCTTATTTTTTTATATAGCCATTATAATTTGATGCTGCGCAAAGGCGGTGATTTCTTCTACGTCCAACAATTGCGGATACGCATATTGTTTACTGATAAAAATCATGTTGTACTGACTACAGAAGCTTTTTTTTCTTTTAAAAACATGGATATTCGGGCAACGATGATTTTTGCATAAGGCAACAAGCAAATCAACCTTATGCAAAAAACGGATAGCTTTTCTCTAGCAACTTTATTCATTTATTATGACGCAAAATACAACACTTCGACAAAGAGCGACAGAGTCTATCGCTTTTTGTTACAGTTAATTTCGAATAAATTGCTACGATATTCCACAGGTAAACTTGAGACTATTTAACGAAAAATAGGCACCTATTTAAGTCACGTCATCTCACGTTAACGATGGTTTCAACGGCCAACCAACAACTGTGCCCTAAAAATTATTTGTCATCTGATTAACTACAAAATAAATTTAAATAAATTGTCTATTCATCCGACAGAGCTGCATTCGGTGCAGTGACATGCACGTTCCCTCATATAAGTAAAAAATAATATGTACGTTCTGATACAAAAGAACTGTGTCTAATGAATTATGGTCTGTGAATAGAAAAGCTTTGTTAGCGTAGTTTGCTCCAGGCTTTGATGTGGATAAAAGTTAATTTAAGAAACGAGATATCAGCGCAATTTTTATTAGAGACTCTGTTAAAAAGGTCATCATAACGAATAGAGAGAAAACATAGAGGAAGGCTCTGAAGCCTCTAAAGTGAGCTCCGAGGAAACCTCCAGTTAGTTCCCTCAAGCTCAGAGTATTGACGAAAATCGATTTGTCTAAGAGTATATGTATGGTTGGCCCCGATAAATGGCGTACCACGTAACTGTTCATACCGTTAAGAGATTTGAATAAAAAATGAAACCGAAAAACGGACTTTTGCGATAACGGGAAAAACTGTCTGAACGCACGGAGTGTTGCAGCTGATCACATTGGCGGCATACAAGAAGCTCGTTTCTAAAGTGAATCGGCCCTCGATTAAATCGATGAGAATCTTATCATATTTGTCGATACGAAAGTATCTATTTATCGCTTAATGTGCAGTTGTGCATACTCTAAATTGCAATTACAGGCAAATATAGTTGTTTCTATTATATATTTTTGTGAATCTCATAAAACACGACAGCCAAACTCGGATTTTTAATGTACTTGCCACAATAATGGATTTCAAATATTTTTTTTTAAGTATAACTCTTTATATTTATTCAATTTCATGCCGGCTGTAATCAGAGTATGATACGTGTATACCTAAATTGTAAGAATAAATATAGATATGTTTCGACCAAGTCTGTATATCGAAGACACGAATGTTTTTGCTAATATGCAGCAAACACTAAGGAACTGAAAGAAGAATTTAAATTAGATATGCAGTGTCTTCTTTATGGCAACACCCGGCCAGAAACTACACGTATATATATATATATATATATATATATATATATATATATATATATATATATATATATATATATATATATATATTTACAGGGTGTTGCAGGAATATTTAAAGCGCGATATGTGGAATTGTAGAACTCGTTAAAACATATCTTTTTTCCAATGGAACATGGTCTCTGAGAAGTCTTGTTCGGAGTGAGAGTGAAATTACTACAATTTGTGACACTGGTGTTTTTGCCCGACATAGGAGCACAAAATGTGCGAGACAACCAGTCCTCCTAGACAGAAACTAAGCACACCGTCGTGTTCGTGATAAAATTCTGCTCCATCTGAATATGCAAGGCCGGTCAGAAGACGCGACATGGTCGCTTAGAAGAGAATTCGCCAAAATGAAGTTCTTTATTAGCGTTCACGCCAAATACTTCAGAATCATAAAACTGTGTAAGACTGTGTGGCGACGTTCACTACCGCCGACGTGTCGCGCGAGAGCCGCAGCGCGTCATTTTTCATGCACTTAATCTGGACATGCCCTCCGAAAAATCGTAATTACTTCGCAACCACAGCTCGCATTGACATATGTTTTGTACCAAAATGATCGCCATGGCTGATCGCGCATTGGCTGAATATGTCCGTTCTGAGCGCTGTGAGTGGTTGTAGGGTTATGATTCTGAAGTATTTGGCGTGAACGCTAATAAAGAACTTTATTTTTAGCGAATTCTTTTCTAAGCGACCATGTCGCGTCTTCGGACCGGCCTTGTATATTCTTCAGATGGAACAGAATTTTATCGCGAACGTGTGCTTAGTTTCTGTCTAGGAAGACTGGTGGTCTTCCTAGACAACCAGTCAAACAGCACAATTTATGCTCCTATGTCGGGCAAAAACACCAGTGTCACAAATTGTAGTAATTTCACTCTCACTCCGAAACAAGACTTCTCAGAGACCATGTTCCATTGGAAAAAAAACATCTGCTCTTAATTGCTTAACGAGCTCTACAATTCCATATATCGTGCTTCAAATATTCCTGAAACACCTTGTATATATATAAGACTGGTAAGACCGATCGGCGTGCGTTATAATCCCGTTAATGAGCTTATGAGTGATTTTGCGTTTGCGATATCCCAAGTAATTATCAACAGTTTGTTACTAAGTGACTGAACCGTTCGGTGCAATTGTATTCTTATGCGTTTTTAATGCCGAAAGGCCTTCTGATGAAAGCTTTTTCCTAACCGGTTTCTTCAAATTTCTACGAAATAATAAATTAAAAAAGCATCCAGACTCAACGAGGCCTATTCCATTAGTAAACGACCTACTTCACCACTATTATATTGCCTCACAAACTCTATAGCCTCACACAAAGTTTTTGCACCAGTTCGACGAGTTATATACACATATGTATGTATATGTATGTATATATATATACTACATACATACATACATATATTGAAGTTAATCGCTTGCCTTCCGTTAACAACGAGATGCACGCAAATTATTCTTCTCTCTCTATTACAAAAGAACTATGCAGCTTCACAAATAGTATATGCACCTTCTTTTCCGTAACCTAGGTAGGTCGTTGCGACAAACCATGGCTTTGCATAGGCCTGAACCTCCCTTTAATGCAGGGCATCTTCGTCGCTCGATAAGGCAAAGCGATATGCTACCTAATTTTTATCTCCCATATAAGTTCATTTGGAGTGGGCATTTGGAGCACGCTTGAATGAGTTCACTTAGACGTTTACCGCAAGGAAGCAGGACGGCTATGTTCCATTGAAATCCTCTCTAGACGCTGCTAATTTGAGGCGTTACTACTGAGCCGTAAGCTGCCGACAATGTCTGCAACCGTCCTGTCTGGCTATTGAAAAGTGTTGTCTATACGAGTTTTTATTTATTTAGTCAGATTCGTTCTTTACGTAGACAGGTCGATTAAGTGCCGTATAATCAAACACTACGCAGCAACCGATGACACAGAAAAGGCTGTGTACTCGTTTCTAAGTTCGTACGGGTTGCTAAACCACCATAAAACTTAGTATCTGTTTAGCTTCAGCGTGGAAACAATGTTGGATACCTGCCCGTGCCAGCTGCTCTAGAGGCAGGCTAGGCCATCGCAACGGGGTTAAAATAATAATCATTGCAGTTTTTGAAAACGCCTACCTACGGGGAATATGGGTCGGATGGGCCCTGGTAGGCACTACATGCACCCAACTAAAGCGCCCTTTCTCATGATTGGTGGATGTAGCTTTAAACAAACACATGAATAAATTCAAATGCGTAGCTGTTTTTTGTTTTTTTTTTTTGTTTTCAGGCATTACGCGGACGGATAATTGGTGACCATAAAAACGTGTACCACAGCCTCACCCGTCCGTCAGTCTCGATCACATCGATTAAGATTGAGAGGCCCGGGAAGGTCGATTCGTCCGCAGGCAGGGTCCACCGAGGGATAACCGCTGCAAATGAAGACATGTAGTAAAACTGTGGAAGAATGACTCCAGTAGACGAGAAAGGTAGGTAGGTGTTCGTTTATGGCGCCATTCGAGATTGCCGGAACCTGCAGTGCTATGCCCGCCCCGCCGCCGCTCTTTGACATCCGATTGTTGGTAGTTATAGGTGAACAAAAGGAAATTTTGATCACCCTGCAAACTCGCCCCAACACAGGATCGATTGTAGGCTAGCCAGTACGGCCCCCAAGTCATAACTAGACTGGAGTTAAAGTTTTCGGGTTCAGCCAAGATTTAACGTCCACGGAACTGTTTTTCACATTGCTTCCTAGACGGACCCCCATAAATACAAATGTGCAACGGTGGGGCTCGAACCCGCGCACCTATGTGTCTCCTCCGGTTGCGAGACGCAGACTCAAGCCACCACGCCAGCGAACTAGACTGGGGTAAGACGCCTATATATATATATATATATATATATATATAATGAAAAAGATATAAAAGAATAGACAAGAAGGGAAATGCAGGTCCCAAGACTAAAAGAGGAAGGGCAGGGAGAGGTGAGGAGAGGCCCAGAGCACTGTGGTCCGCAGCCAATAATGGCAAGCGTGCACGTCTTATAGCAAGCGATTACCTGTCGACGTTTTCTAATCCGCAATCGGCGTAACGTAGCAATGCCACCATCATGTCCTTCGTCACTTAGCTTAGCGAGTGCTACCCCAGTTCGATTGTCTGTCGGTTGCCGGACGACATAGCCTCTCGTAGTGAACGCTGAATCCCACCTGCAATACAGGCTATAAGACGTAGGACTTGATCCGTAGAGGGTGGCCGAAACGACACAGGCACACAGAAACACGTCAAGCCCTGCGCGATAGAGCTCTCATAAGTGTCGCCACCGTAAACGACGCGACTTATGCAGCCTAGAAGAGTGCTAACGTACCTAAAAGATATATATATATGTATATCGAATATCCGTAACAATCTAAACGTTTCCGGGCGTCCTTTCACTACTAACTCTACATACGTCTATGCTACACGTGATCAGCTTCTAGTGATCCAAAGCGTTTGACATTTGAGGAATGCTATATATATATATATATATATATATATATATATATATATATATATATATATATATATATAAAGTAACCTCTGTAAACCATTGGAAAAATAAACAAAATTGTTACCATTTGGAATATTTATGCATGTAAACTCAATAATCAAAATTTGAATGTAAATGAGCTTAAAGTCTGGAGAGGAATATATATATATATATATATATATAGAACATGTTTTCCCTGACAGTTTGGCAAAGGGTGCAAGTGCCCTTCATGACAGAACTACAGCCTCATCTTTTGGGCGACTCCTCGGCAGATTTCCTTGTTCAGTGTTATTGCCGCTATTGAGCATGTCTGCCATCCCGTTCCCGCTTTCTTTCTTTGTTATAACGAAGACTGTGTGACATGTGTCGGCTTTGCATCGCACAACCACACAACAATGTGCTTGCTTTTCAGAGTCTATACACGTACTAATGAGACCAGTGCCTTGTTTTGCCTCATTAGTATTATTACTGTTATTATTATTATTGTCGTTATCATTAGGCCGTTACCTTGTTTGCAACAGCAGCAGAGCCACGACCACCACCACCACCACTACCAACGCCGGGCTGCCACAGGGCCACTGGACACATTGACCAGCCAGGACAACGACAATACTATCGTCCGCAGTGACGGGGCATAAAGCCAAGCCAGCGAGGCAGAAAAGCAGTGTACACCCCGGCATGATGGCAGGATTGTGGTTCCTCCTTTGATTCTGACGATTTGACGCGTTGTTATGCCTAACTCATAAGTGGGACTGCCAAGGGTGATAACGGGTATTGTGGATAGCCATCTCCAACAATGACGAATGGAAAGTGATCCAGGGCAAGTGATCCACGACAATGCAAGATGAATGCTTCCTTTGAATGCCAGTAGGGTTATAACGGGCGACGTATCTGAAGTGTTTCATGTGTATACGTGTATGCGTTTACTCTCTTAGACTGTCATTAAGCATCATCGCAGTCGAATTCTGTCGTCCCCCCGGAGCAAAGAAAAGAAATATCAGCTGATTTGCCTACAAGCCTAGGCAAGGTACCAACAAGTAACAATCGGCGGACCGAGCACTTTGCAAAGAACGTAATTCAGCAGAAACTACCTCAAATGTGTTTTATAAATAGCTCAGCAAATAAAAAAAATGCAATAGCCAGGAGAGCAGAATATGCCTTTTGAAGTGTGTTCCGTCTAAATTCGACTTGTTTTTTAAATCTTCTTTTTTCAACTTGCCTTGCCTTTCTGGCCAAAGGTGCTTGTTTCAAGCAAAATGTATATAGAAACTGTAGACTATAACCGTAACTGCCATAACGTAACGTTTTCAGCTGTCAACCTACTATCTTTCTAGCTGCCGGCACAAGTTCATCAAAAATACACCTAATTTATACTTTTTAAATGAAATAATTCTAGTTTGACAAAATACAAACAACAATCAATCTGATCATGGCTGAACCTTTTCAAATGTATTCGTTTGAATGTTGAATTAATGTGGCGTAAGTGCGGTGAGCACATTACATCTAATAGATGGCATGTAGCGGTTCCTACATATATTTCATAATGATCATTTTATAAACGTTTATATCGACGGAAAATTACCTCAGTCAATTTATATATATATAGGAGGGATAGATTACCTTTGCAATTTTTGACTGAGGGCCTCAATTTATTATTGTCAGAGCGGTATCGTTAACTTCTTGTCATATATATATATATATATATATATATATATTGATTGATATATTATTTGCTTGGCATGTATGCCTAAATACACGTGTCACCTTTTTATATCAGGAGCGCTTCAAGCGGCGCTTATATATTACCTACGCATCCATATAATCAATGTATCCTCCAATACCTACAGAGTATTGGCCTTCCATTGGAACAACCTTCTTTTTAACAATTGGTCTTAAAGCTAGGACCTTCGAGAGGTCTATATCTCTGCCTTTGCCAAGACTGTACATTTTATTACAATATGTTTGATATATTCCCTAGCCGACAAGCTCGACATTCCGTAATTTGCCCCTCCTTATATTTATATCTTTGTATCTAACATCCCTGCCCTGGCATCTGCCAATAGACCACTCGCTCTTGAATTATCGTATACCCATTCTACCCCGCCCCTTTCCCGCTTTTTCCTTTTCATAAATACCTGCCAAACTCAATCTGAAATCAATTGCCAATTCTCATTTTCCTGTATATGACTTGTTTACCCTCCATTTTACCATTTTCTCTGATACCCCCGCTCTTGCCCATTGCAGGTCATTGTACCCAATATCCATAGCTGCGAACTCTACTCTGCGATCCCACTTCGCTTTGATCCTTAGTGCCGTCTTCACCAATTACATCTGTATAACTCATATTTTATTTGTGACCCCATCGTTTCTATCGCAACTGGCTGTACTATTAAAGTTGCCTTCAACTCGCGCTTAGACTTCTTTGCTGCTCCGCTAAATTGGCAACAGCACCTGCTGATCTCGAGGCTCGACTCCTGTAAGACGGCGCCAGCGTGGCCCACACGGTTGCGTCCCACACAAGGGCCTTTCCCGAGGGCCAGGGAATCAAGGTCACCCCGTCTCGGCGTAGAGCTGAGTCCGTTGCTAGGCCGACTGGCTCTTTTCTGCAGGGCACGTTAGCGGAATGCAGCGCCTTTGAAATAACTTTGTTAAGCGCACGGTGGCGCGAATGTCTTCCGCAGCTTCTAAAACAGCTGAGGCCATGCTCTCCCGTCGGCGACACCGGTTGTATCGCAAAGGGAGCAAGCTCTATTTTGTATTGTTTCCAACTTTTTTCCTCATCTCTTCATCTCTTTGTATTGTTTCTAACTTTTTTCCCAACCCCGCGCTGTGGACAAGACAGGCATTAATACATGGTCTTCTACATTTTCCTTGTTACTATATATTAAGTTAAACCTACAGAGGCCCTTACACCTTACCATATGTTTTTCCTCTTTTATCCTCCTCTCTGCGTAATATTTTTCTTCCTCTAAATTATCATTCCCTGTAGTTATTGTAACCCAACCAAAGTATTTGTACTGACCTTTACAATCCAATTTCTTCCCCTGTAATACAAGCTTAGTGTCTCTCCTAACCTCATTAAATACTAAAAACTACGCTCCTTTTTCCATTAAACGCCTCTGTCCAATTCCTTCACGGCCTCCCCACATGCATTCAGCATTTGTTGAGCTACGTTAGAGCCCCGCCCTAACACTACCATATCGTCAGCAAACAACAGCACTTTCTCCTATCTGCTATCCTAAACCCGTGCTATTCATTTGTCGCGCTAGTTCCTCATATACATAAAAAATCACCGATTCCGTTCTGCTGCTATTTTTATTTGAACCGTGTTATTCTTGTTAATTTCTTCTTGTAACTCCACCCAGCTTCTCTCAAGATCCTTCGTCAGCATAATTAATACAGCTTTGTTCTGTCCACCATATCATATGCTTTATATATATGAATATATATGCATCGGACGTCAAAATACTTTAGATAGACAAATCCAGGAAGTTGGGATCGAACGTGTATGGGAGCCATTGTCCTGAAGAAATGTACCCGATTATTGCGGAGCCACTGTTGCTTGTGAATAGGCCTGTGAATAGAAGCAAAAACATATTTATCGTATATATATAATGTCCTAGCGTTTTTTTGTTCTTTGCCGTTGCAGTTCATGGACCTATTCAAGCATGTAACATTTTTCTACTTACTCAGATCACGCAAATCAGTCGGAAGCTTCTGTCTAAAATGTTTTTCTTTTATTCCGTCAAAGTTGGTATAGATACGTCACTTTCTTCACGTTTGCCGTTGAAGTTGCAATTCGTTTTACAACATGCCTACAGCGCATGGAAATACTGCTTACTCAAGGTAAATTGAGCTAAATATATACTTAAAGTAAATTAAAGTTAAATATATACTTAAAGTAAATTAAAGTTAAATATATTCGTAGCATGTCGCTCATTAGCTAGCCCATATTATTTTATTTGGGTGGCGCCACATTGGAGCAAACGATTAGATCACGCGTGGCAGTCGTTTACCCCCCCCCCCCCCCCCTCTCTCCCCTCCAACCTCCTGTCATCACGTCTCGTAGATACCGAGAAACACAAGTTCCGTACCGTGACTAAGCATTTCTGTTCAAGTTAGACAAAGTTTACAGAGACTCTGCAGCAGTTTTGGCGACCATTAGTTAGTTAAGATGAATTCATTCAAACGTGGCCGGCCATCAACCAAAGACAAAGCGTGTCCCGGATTTCCAGCTAAGGCGACTGCGTCGAAAATAGTTGAGAATGTTCGTCGTACGGTCATAGAAGATTGATTATTAACAACTTGGTTGGATAGACTATATATACACACATTCGGCACAGTTGACATTTCGTATCGCTGGATTTTCTATCGTCTTGCTAGTTAGTTATTGGGCTATTAATGATCTGGTGGAATCATACCCGGTGCAGCGTCGTATTTGTCGGCACTGGTCTAGCATCGGGCGCGCCTACAACACTCCTGGAGATCGTGAAATCCTTCTGCGCTACATAACACCTGATAAAATCCGTGGGCTGCGAACGCCATCGTGAGATGTCTACCTATGCATCCGGCTGCCCCCGTTCAAACAAATATTTGTAGTGTGTATTCTTATGTCAATTTTCTTAAATGGTTCTGTCTACTTCGTAATGTAGTCCGAAACGCCCTCGTCCTAAGCAAAGCCTATCGTGACTGTAATTCATGTGTCATTAAATTCGCGCCTCCAAGATATATAAGGACCATTCTACTCTATAAAAATTAGCTAGCCCCAAAACACGTTTCGTGAAGAAAAATCTAACTCTTTTCAGTAGCTGTAGGTCTGCTTCCCTAATGCCTCCTATATGAGCAAATATACCGCATGTTGCTATGGATTCTATCTTTGTGTCAAAAGGGTGGTTGCTGTATGTATTGACAGCACTTGCGGGTTTGTTAGTTGCCGCTTAAATGACTTTGGCTCGACTTTCTATGTAGTTTCGGAATCTGCCCAAATCGTTCGACGTTATAGAGACGTCTAGATAAGGAAATTATCAGAAGGATTATAAAATTATTTACAGAAATCACATCCCCCCCCCCCCCCCCCCCGCTAGTTCGAAAGACGTCGTTTTTCGCTAATCGACCACCTTTTTGAAATTTAACTGCAGCCGCCTTTTGCCAGTTACTGCTAAGACCCATCTGGTTCATATACTCAATTAATCCCTATAATCGCTGTTTAACCCTAAATAGACTCTGCTATAGATCGTTATGTCATCTGCATATACTAAAGAGCTGGCTCACTGCCATGTCTATTCTTTGAAAATGATCGCCAAGAATGTTTAACAATCGATAAGGAAGGAGCTCCTTCATGGTTAACTTCTCTAACATTCTGCTTCTCTGCGCTAGGTCTAAGACAGCCTTACGATCTAGAAATGTCGCCTGCAAACGGTCTCGTCGGTTCGGATAAACTTGCCTAAACTTGTACTAGTGCAATTGGCGCCATCGGCCGTATCGGTCGCCTTTCCACGCTTTAGGCATTTCCCCAGATTCTAGGCATTTTTAAAATAGAGGTTTCCAGCACGGTATAATTTTACAATGTTGGCTTTAAATGCTCGTTTCTCATCATATCATTTCCGAGTCGCTATGCCTCTTGGCGCCCTTTTAATTGCTCCTACAACGTCTTCGATGGCGACTGCACGAGCTACTTATATTTTTAAGGTCGGCCCCCCGCGGTACACTGCTGTGAACACGAACGCTTGTTTTCTGTTAGCCTCTTGTAGCTTGTTCCTCTGTTTCTTGCAACAGCTTCCACTGCCAGTTTCCTAGTAGTTATGCTTTTCTTCCTTATTGCCCTTGCGTAACTTTCCTCATCATTATCGCAAACGGTCTCATTACCGACAACCTTTACGCATCTCTTGCAGCCTGTTGGCATTTCGCTGTTTTGCACCGGCAGCGTGGTGCTTACAAGATTCCGTGAGTTGAAACAAGATCCTTCCTTGGGTTGCCCCGTTCCTCACCTTTATGGTCAAGTGCATGATATTCGTGGGAAGTCTCTCGGCTCAGGTTTTCTACCAGAATATCCGAATAAAACAGTTCTAAGTGACCATGTTCTTCAGCAACTCCACAGCACGTATATATCAATTTCAATTTATGTTCTCCTGCGGAATGCACACGTTTGTGTCAATGCACACATGGAAGTGGTCTGGTTCTTGAGCCCATGCATATATGCGAGGTCCTTCCAGAAAGATATCGAAATGGATATAAATAAATTGTTGAGCTCATTAAAGCAAACATTTTTCTAATGGTCTCTGGGAGTCTTGTTTCGGAGTGAGAGTGATATTACGAACATCCGTGACACTGGTTGTTCCTTACAGAAACGAGTTGCACATTGCCATATTCGTGAGAAAATGATGCGTCTTCTGAGTCACAAATACGCGCGAGAGGTCCGTTTAGAAGCTTACTCAATGTTACCTAAATAAATATATTATTAATTGATTATCCGCTTGGCATGTATACCTAAATTCACATGTCGCCCGTTTATATCAGGGGTGCTTAGAGCGGCAGCATATATGTATATTATATATATATATATATATATATATACATATATACAGGGTGTGACTGAACGAATTTTATAGCGATACATAAAATTGTAGAGCTCGTTAAAGCAATATTTTTTCCATGGAACATGTGCTCTGAGAAGTCTTGTTTCGGAGTTACAGTGAAAATTACTACAATTTGTGACAGCTGTGTTTTTGCCCGACGATAGGAGCACAAAAATGTGGCCTGTTGCGAGACAACCAGTCTTCCTAGACAGAAACTAAGCCACCGTCGTGTTCGTGATAAAATTCTGCTCAATCTGAAGAATATGCAAAGCCGGTCAGAAGACGCGACATGGTCGCTTAGAAGAGAATTCGCCAAAAATAAAGTTCTTTATTAGCGTTCACGCCAAATACTTTAAGAATCATAACCCTACGACTACCCCCACTGTGTTCAAAGCTAACATATACAGCAAATGCGCAGTTTCATGACGATCATTTTGGTACCAAACGTAATGGCAATGCGAGCTGTGGTTGCGGAGTAATTAACGATTTTTCGGCGGGATGTCCAGATTAAGTGCATGTAAAAGGACTGTGTGGCGACGTTCACTACCGCCGACTGTCGCGCGACAGCCGCAGCGCGTCATTTTTTCATGCACTTAATCTGGACATCCCGCCGAAAAATCGTAATTACTCCGCAACCACAGCTCGGCATTGCCATACGTTTGGTACAAAAATGATCGTCATGAAATGCGCATTTGCTGTATATGTTAGCTTTGAACACGTGGGTGGTCGTAGGTTATGATTCTAAAGTATTTGGCGTGAACGCTAATAAAGAACTTTCTTTTTGGCGAATTCTCTTCTAAGCGACCATGTCGCGTCTTCTGACCGGCTTTGCATATTCTTCAGAATTTTATCACGACACGACAGTGTGCTTAGTTTCTGTCTAGGAAGACTGGTTGTCTCGCAACAGCACATTTTGTGCTCCTATGTCGGGCAAAACACCAGTGTCACAAATTGTAGTAATTTCACTGTAACTCCGAAACAAGACTTCTCAGAGCACATGTTCCATTGGAAAAAATATTTGCTTTAGCGAGCTCTACAATTTTATGTATCGCTATAAAATTCGTTCAGTCACACCTGTATATATATATATATATATATATATATAAGCGTGTATTTAGGTGAAGAGAAAAGAATGCTAGGGATACGGTCGGTCGATATATATTTATATATAGCCACTATGGCTTAAGCTTAAGCACAAGTTAATTATACCCATACGGGGTGTGTGGGTGATCAAAATGGCCATACATTTGGCTTATGAAGTCGTAGAACGGACGGTACGGACACACCAACCAGCTCCGACCTACGTACAGGGTGGAGTTGCGCCGTAAACATGAGAGATACGTTGTTTGCACCACATAATTATCCTTGCTGGGCACTCGCACGCTTCACAGAATTCGCACCCCCTTTACTTCAATTACTTCAATTCGTTTCCGTGGGCGGCGATGGGTTCGGCAGTGGCGGGTAAGGTACTGGAATCCGTTGATGACTGAGCTCGGTCTAGTTGCCGTTAGTGACGGTAGAGCGATAAATAGAAGCGAAGAAGCTTACCACGAACCATTTCAGACAGACTGCGACTTCAGATTTTGCTATTATATATATATATATATATATATATATATTATATATATATATTATAATATTATGTAGATATGAGAGCGAGTATATGTGGGTCACTTGGCAAACAAGGTAAAATGTAATAAAAAAAAAAAACAATTATTTTCGATTTTTTGACG
>QVRM01003581.1:0-66705 GCA_003439945.1 Dermanyssus gallinae | reverse complement strand
AGTACTTGACTTATTTTAATTTGTTATTTGAATTGTGATATCTACATTTTTTTCTTGCATCCTATTATTCAGGTTTTTCTCCGACCACTGCTTCACGTACTGTTGTTATGTTGTTAGCCGCATCTAGTTCTAATGTATATTAAATAAATGTTTTCTTTCTAATGCCGTCTAGACTCGGGGAATACGGTAAGCCATCTATCCCAATCTCTGTAGTAGCGAGCAACCACAGCAGAGCTCCCCAAACAAAATCGAGACCGCTTATATTCTTCATATTCAACTTTCTATAGTTTATTTTCCAATTGCGACAAGCGGTTGCGTACTGGCTGAAATAGGAGTGATGCTGGACCCGCACCATTAGCACCGATTTCTTAAGCGTAGGAAAAAGGCATTGAACTCAAAACTTTTTGCCGATGAACCGACTTTCTAGAGTCTTTTCTTTTGCGTCAGATCTGTTTGCTTGGCTGGCTGGGTTATTTGTAGAGCCAGATGAAAAGAAGTAGAGCAATTGTGTTCGATTATTCATTTCGCGAGAAAGTTGTGAAGTCCCGGTTGCAAAATCTAGGTGTAATGTCCTGCAAACAGATAGTTTGAAACCCATGACTAGCAGTAGCAAAAGAGTCGTCTAACTTGACCATAACCGTTGCGCTTGTTTAGACGTGACACTCATAGTTCTGCCCATTTAAAATGCGCGCGTCTACAACGATAAGATACAATGATCCGTTTTTTGGTCAAGTGGTGTGCTCGGTATGTATCCGACCGCCACGGGCCCTTAGGCGGGTTCCCATACGTATACTGCTGAGCCGTTAGATGCGTGCACCCAGGTAGGGCATTCCCTAGCTATGTTTTCTAACATTGATGGCCATTGACATCTCGCCAACAACAAAATAATATTGACGGACCAAGCTTGACGAGGCGAGAGCATGGCAGCTTGCGCATGAATTCCTGCAGAATTTCGAATTATTTGCTCTCTGTAGCGGATTCACTCGTAGAGGCATTCATTGACGTTGCCAACCAGCATACATTTAGACTGCGTCGAGATCGCTAGATCGCCTCGTCGATAGGTAATCCCGAATATGTGCATCAACATTTTGTTGAACTTTGCTGGACTATAATATCTCAATATCGAAATTAGATGTTTAAAGACGTATTGCGCGTAACGCAGGGACCTGGCTGTCGTCAACGCGGCCAACTTGGCAAACGGTGCAGCGGCGCTGCGCAGGGACTTTAAACCAGTTACCAAAACAAAATTCTGCCTAAACAGGTTTCGTTTTGTCGAAATTTGACGCTTTTTTATCTGTCAATGCTCTTTGAATAATGTAGTTGTGTGTACATGCGCACAGTCGCATTTAATGGAGTTGTGCAATCTGAATGAAATGCGAGCGGACGCTCGGTCCCGTCCTATAATCGATGAGACATTGACGTGGCTGAGATGCCTACTGGAGAAGCGTCTGTGATACAACAGATGCCAGCAGATTTTTTAATTGTTTTAAACGCACGGCGGTAGCAATATTCGTGCCAGTCAAATGCGAGTTATTAGTCCGGAACACACGATACAAGCGTGCTGCCATATCGATCCGTCCAACGAACGAACCGTAAAACTGCACCAACCCAAGAAACGATGGTAGCTACGTAAAGTTTCGTGGCTCGAGAGCCTCCTCTCTATGACTCGCACTTTGCTTTCTGTGTTCGTACTCATTAAGTTCGAGGAATGCAAAAAACTCTCGCCGATACTAGACCCACGATTGTTGTTCATCAATGAATTTGTCAAATTGAATACGTGGAGCGTAGTCTCCTCAGAGTGGCTTCGCATGCGCTCTCCGCCGGGTGTGCTCTACGTGCTGGTGCGTTAGACTAGTGGCGTGCAATGACAGACTTCTAAAAAGTATTTATTATTTCTAAAAATATGTATATATTCTAGACCACTAGATAAGGGCCAGCCTTAAAAATAGGCTCATTACCGTGCGGTTTGCACTAACGCTGCTCTGTTGTTGGCAGAAGTTCTTTCTGGCACCTGATTTTGGAGGACAGACAAAGACTGTGGGACAACGGCATGGGCTGCAGTGCAGAAACAGAGAGGGAGAAAGCAATGGAAGCATAGCAGACCAAATGGGATCCTTGCGGAACATCGGAGCACACACTCCAATCCCTCATCCCAGACAGACAAAGACGGGTGGACCTCTGTCCGATGTGAGAAGACACTTAGCTGCTACCATCAGTTTCACATCGATGCGGGTTTATAATTCTAGACTATCCTCCGTCCCCTACGGGCTTGGAACTCACTGTGTGGTATATCTTCAATGCACCGAGGGCCGGACATGTTGAGATATCTTTTTTTTAACGCTGAAACATCTCAGCATTAATATGGGGGATTACGGGAATCGTTATGAACATGCGTCACCAGCCAGTGACTAGTGTGGGACTCACAAACCCACTAGTGTTGAGATACCTAGGGTTTCCCTAACAGTCCTTCTAGCAGCATGGCCGCTGACTCTCAGCGCTATGGCTTATCATCTATTCTCAATGAGCACCGCTCAAAGAAAATTCGATCAACAACAACGGGGATCAAACCGGCGACGCCCTGGTAGATGACAACCATGACTAGTGCACTAGTCCCCTAGACCACGCCGCCACTTAGTCAGTTACACACTCTGGCTAGAATGACCTAGCAGCCCGCAAGTTGGCTAGCTTTTTGCTGGCGCGTAGATTGCCGACGCGCAAGGGACGGCCGTCCGCCTATTTCACCCTGCTGCCTCGGCCGCATTTGCTGCAGTTCCTGCAGTTGAAGCCTATTACTCACGTCGAGTTCGGCAGCGGCCCTTTAAGCCTGGCACCTAAGATTAGGCAACAATGGGCAGACTATATTCGTGCGGCCCGACGTCAGGGCTAGCGGCTTATCTACAGCTGGTGATACTGGAATTACACGTTTAGCAACAATTCCGTAAATCATACACATACACGTACTCACCTTCGCATGCAATTTCACTGCCGCTTCAGCCTACCAGCCTGTAGCCAGAATCAGCCTCGACACGTCTGTGGAATCCGTCTCTGACATTCCTCCCGCTCGTAGGTCATTTGAACAACGGCGCCCCGGCTAAAGTTCAATGGAAGATTTTGCCTCTGTCTGCCAGCGGGCAAACGATGCCAGACGCAATTTCTAGCGAATTGCATAAGTCTTTTACCGCCTACTGTGCTAGCAGATCACGTGATTTTAAACGATACAGGTTCGCAAGTGTTGGCATAAGGAAGTTGGGGGAAACCCGTAGTGGTTCCGGCCAAGTGATCGGCGGGTGGCACTTGCCACTTTTCTTGATGGTCCATAGTACTGTTCTATGGAGAATTGGGCTATCAGAAAGTGAAGCTTAAAGGGCGAGGTACAGTGGGCATCGGTCTTAGTGGGCTTTTTTTTTTTTTTTTTTTTGTTCTGGGAGGTTTCGGTAATGCATGATGCACATGCGCCACTAGCAGCCTGCGTGACTAGTGTGAGACTCGCAAACCCACTAAACCCGGATTCCTCCCCACCCCCCCAGGCTCGGTATTACTTTGGCATTACATCGAAACCGTGGGAGAGGCGTCCCTGCCGTTCTCCTTCAATCAGCTCTATCCCTGACTATCATCCCGCATGTCTACCTGCGGTTGGATAGGGGGATGCCATTTTGTAATCCGTCCTGTGAGGGTGCGTCGAGACCATGAGGGCCTGGCTGCTCCCCACCCCCTCCCCCCTCCCTCGGCTCCTCGTCTCGACCACTCTCCCGAGAGACCCGCTCAAACCTCTCCCGCCTGGCCGTTTCCTTGGCTGTCTTGAGTGTCAAAACAGCGTCGAACAAGTTCGTCGCCTCCCTCCATGCCTCCGCCGAAGTCATCATATGGGAGACCACCTCCTTGATGGGTCGGCCCCTCACAGCGGTTGGTGCTGCGTCCCGTGCTTCCCTGAGAGCATCACACCGCAGAACAGTATGCTCTACGTTGTCCGTTTCTCCAGAGTCGCACAGTACGCAGATATCGCTGATGGCCTTCTTGATCCTTGACAGGTAGCTCTGGAACTGGCCGTGTCCGGTCAGAACCTGAGTCGTCCAGTAGGAAAGCTCCCCGTGTCGGCGGTCATACCATACCCTGAGGTCCGGTATCAGACTCTTGGTCCAGCTCCCTGTGGTCACACCGGGTCTTACCTGCGCCCATTCCTCATGCCAGGCCGATATGGTGGCACTCCTGGCCCTGGTGAGATCCAGACCTTCGTCTAGATACATTTTACTTCGTTCAGCCACTAGGAGGTCCCATGGCAGCATTTTGGCTAGGACCAGGAGAGCTTCGGTCGAGACTGTTCGATACGCCCGGCTTACCCTGATTGCCAGCGTTCGTTGGGTCGACCTTAGTGCCCCCCTATTTTTCGCCGTCCGCATTGCCATGTCCCCCCAGACTGGGGCTGCGTATAGCGCCGTTGATTCGGCCACCGAGGCCAGGAGCCTTCTTTTCACCTCAGCCACCCCACCGACCCTAGGCATGATCCGCGCCAGGTTCAGGGAGACCCTTTGGGCCTTTTCGGCCACGTACTTAACGTGTGCCGATCCGGTCAGTCCGGTGTCTAGCATGACCCCAAGGTACTTTACCTTCTTTCTGATTTCTATCGGGTGGCCCGCCATCACGAGGTTAATGCCGGTCGTCCTCTTTCTGCCTGTTAGGTACATCGCCTCCGTCTTGTCGGGTGCCAGTTTCAAGTGATGGGACTCCATCCACTCGGACACCATTGACAAGGCCTCATTGGCGGCGCTCTCCAGGGCTCTTTCGGTCCTGGCCGTTATCATGAGTGCAAGGTCATCGGCGTACGCCAACGTCTCCACCCCATACGGGAGACCTGGGATCTCGAGCACCCCGTCGTAAGCTATGTTCCAGAGCACGGGTCCTAGAATCGAGCCCTGTGGGACTCCGGCAGTAACCTCGTACTCCTGCCCCCCTGCAACCAAGCCTCTGTCATCCAGGTAGGATGAAATCATTCGACGGAGGTAGAGGGAAAAGCCCTTCCTCTTCATCGCCTCCACAATTACTTTCCAATTCATTGTGTTGAAGGCATTTTTGACATCCAGGAGGATCAGGAGCACGAATCCCCTTGTTTTAGGGGTCTTCATAGTCTCCTCACCCGCCCGTTTCAGAACCTTCTTTAGAGCCCCTAATGCGGATCTGCCCTTCCGGAAGCCGTACTGGGCATCTGATAGGGCGTTCTTTTCCTGAATCTCGTCGTTTAGTCTCTTGACTATAACGTTCTCCAGGAGCTTACCCATGGCGTCAATGAGGCATATGGGCCGGTAAGCCGAAGGCCCCGTCTTCCTCCCGGGTTTGGGGATTAGAACCAGGCTTGCCCTTTTCCACAGCCTCGGGAATCTCCCCTCTCTCAAAGCTTGTTGGCAAGGTCTTGGAAGACCTTAGGCCACCTTTTGACCAGTAGCCTCGCTACCTCTGGGGGAATTCCGTCTAGGCCGGGCGCTTTACCGGTTGCCAACCGATTCCGGGCTTGTTCGACCTCCTCCAGCGTCACCTCCGGAATGTTTCCGGGGTGACCGAGAACTCCTCGTTTTCTCTCCGCGGCTGTGCCGGAAAAAGACCGGTTACAGTCTCCCGCAGCACATCCGGGGGGAGTTTCGGGGGAGGTCTCCGGAGTTTGGCCATAACTATTCGGTACGGCAGGCCCCATACGTCGCTCTCCACCGCGTCTATCAGCTCTTTCTCCGCTCGGGCTTTACTTTTGGCGATGAGTCCTCGGAGTCTCAATCGAGCAGCCTTGTACTCCGTCAATTGGGATTCAGCTCTTGCGGTCTCTCGCTCCCCGTAAAATCCCACCCGTCGTTTTCTTTGCGTTAACCAGCTGCGTGTTCTCGTGAAAATCCTATTTAGCCTAATGCAAGCCCTGCGGGCAGCTGCGATCCCTTGTTCCACCAGTAATTAGGAGGGTGGCGGCTCCCATGGTGTTGTGAGGGAGCAGCTTTCTCGCATGCTGTAGAGAGTATGCTAATTATTTGATATTCATCCCCCACCGTGTCTCCCAGTTGTTTGCAACCCTCGTCTATTTCAGCCACTAGAATCTTGGCGTCAAGTTTCCGCATCTGCCATCTCTTACTAGGGGGCGGGGCGAGGGCCACCTCGGGGGTACTGATGGTGAAACAGATGTATCTGTGGTCACTCATGGTCTCCTCCGTCTCCCTCACCCTCCACTCTTCCACCAGTGGAAAGGCCGCCTCATTGACCATTGTTAGGTCAATGAAGGCCGTCTGGCTCCCTCTGGAAAAGGTGGGGACCCTTCCGTCATTAAGAACCATTAGACTTTTTTCAGCCATCCACTCCTGTAAGTTTGGGCCCGTCTAGTTGTGGTTCGGCTACCCCATGCTATGCTGGCTGCGTTAAAATCCCCGGTGATCACTACCCTCTTACCTGCATGTGCCCCCGCGCTCTGGGCAAGTTCCTCGAGGAATTCCTCGAATTCCTCCTCCTCCCTGTTGGGAGAGAAGTAGCAGCTATAGATGACCCCTACCCGGTCAATCTCCAGCCAGGAGAACCCCCTCCCCGACCCCCCCCCGCCCCTAATCGCGAGGTTTCTCTCGGAACCCGTCCACCAGATTGCGGTATCCGCCTCTGCGTCAGATACCCAGTCTGCCTTCCGCTTGGTGATCGCTATGTTTGGCTCGGAAAGCAGGCAGAGGCCTATAGACTCTCTGCGTACTATCTCATCGAGCATGTCATGCGCCGCCCTGCAGCGGTTAAGGTTTACCTGAAGTATCTTTAACATTGGTCGGATAAAGGGCCCCTACCTACTAAGTTCCAATCACCCTTTCCGTCCTCTGCTGGGATAACGGTTTTCTTCTTATTTTTAGCCCCCTTGTCTTTATTCCCCTTTTTATTGCTCTTCTTGGTTATTTGGGCTTCTACTTGGGTCTCCTTGCCATCTACCTGTCCCTTGGCGACGCCCTTTCGGGCCTCCCGCCGCTGCTCGACTTGCTCCCTATAGGCCGGGCAAGACATCCTATCCGCTCGGTGCCCCTCTATTCCGCAGACCAGACACTTTGGTGTCGTTGCTTTGCAATTGGCTACCAGGTGGTCAGGTTCACCACATTTGTGGCATACCCGAGGCACCTGGCTCTCTGCTTTGCAGTCTTGGGCCTTATGGCCCGGCCTATGACACTTGTAGCAGTTGGGGAGCCTAATCCACTCCTCAGGTCTGCACCACCTCGAGCCCAGCTTAAGGGTCTTGCGGGAGCATATGGCTCTTGCCGCCGCCGGGGACGCCGTGACCAGTGCGTACCAAACTTCAGCTCTTCCGAGCCTTGGCTCGGTAGCTGTGATCTTGGCGCCGGCCGGAAGCTGCAAGGCCTTTTGCAGTTCGCTTTCGACCTGCTCCCCGTCCAAGAGTGGGTCAATCCCCCACAGGGCGATGGTCTGCCCCTGGTTAAGCTCTCGGCAGTCGGCCTGCATCTTCGCAGATTCCCGAATGGCCGCCGCCATTTTTCTCCTGCGCCCTTTTCACTCTCCTCTATTCTAATTATAAGGTCACCCTCCTTACTTTTAACTACCCCCCTAACCGTTATCCCGGCGCCTTCTTGCTGCCTGACTTGTTCTCTAACACCCCGGAGAGTGTCGGCGAAGGTTTTTCCCTCTTCGACCTTAACCCTGAGGGTGCTCCTTGCTCCCTGCTCCGCCCGGGTGGTAGTCTCCGGTTTGGCTCCGGTCTTCCTTGTTTGTCTCGAACAAACCTCTAGGAGGCCACTGCCGTCACCGGTCTTACGGCAGCAGATTTCCAGAGCCTGTAGAAACGTCTGTGTACGGCGCTCCCTTGTGACGTGCATCAACGGGGGTTTCTCCCCGCCAGCCAGCCCCAGCGCTTTTCCCACGACAGCTTGGAGCACCCCCAGGGTCGTGGTCCCTAGTTCTTCTTCCGGGTTTATCACTCCCACTACCAAGTACCGTTGAGAGGCCGCTTGGTTTCCTGAACCCTCTAAGAATTCGACGGCGTCGCTATTTTTAAGAACAGCAGCCGTCCCTGCGCTCATGTCAGCCACCGCTGCTAGCGTGGGAAACTGTGCCGCCAGTCCCTCTATTAAACCCTTATCCGAATCTGACCCTTTAGTGATAACCGCTACCCTAACCTCCCTCTGAGTGGTGAGGGCGTCAGTGGTGACCTTTAAGTGTTTAATCACCCTCTCAGGCCAGTGTCCCTTGACGACTCTCACCAGCTCTTCCGGAGTGCTTGCCCTTTCTATACTATTTTCTATCTCCGTGGCCTCTGTTTCTAGTTCCAGCTCCTTGGCCCTATCTTTATCTAGCTCCCCGTGACAACGTGCGCATAGGAGTTCGAGGCCTTTTACCCGCTCGCTTATCTTGTCTCGTTGGATGTCTTCCCTATTCTCCTGTACCCCGTTTTCTCTTAGACCCTCGAGCTCTACCCTCAGTCTGCACTCGTTTGTTCGTAGAGTTTCGACTTCCCCTCTAAGCTGTTCTATCTCTTCCTCATCAGCTGACCTAACTTCTCGGTAGGCCTTCCCTCTGTCCTCCAAGACCTTTTCTAGACGTTCCAGGGTCCTAGGGAGCTTTTGAGACAGCTCCTTGAGCTCGATCTTCGTGTTACTGGCCTTACACAGATTAGGCGTTTGCCCGATTTGTTGCCGCATCACTTGAAGGACCTCTTGGAGCTGCTTTTCTCTCACAGCCTCCCCATCCCTGGCACACTTGGCGGCTTCTCCCCTTTTTGGAGATTCAATAGCCACCCTCTTCCTATTCCCTTCGACGCCCTGCGTCTCCGTTCTGTCCTCCTCGTCCATCCCCTTACTGTTTAATCTATATAATTAGTATATCTCTATATAATATATCATACATATAACATACCGTAATATATCATATATACAATATTCTTACCATATAATATACCATACTATAGCATACCATACAATATATTAATGTATCCTATTACACACACACACCCATAAATGCATACACAGATATGCGCATATATATATATATATATATATGTGCATACACACACACACATATATATGTGTCTCCCGGACTGATACCCTCCCAGCTGTTTCCTGGCTGGTGATTCTTCTTCACCCGTTGTTGAGCAGTAAATAATCACCTCTTTCTCCGTCGCGCCTCTTGGGCCGGCTTTCTTCCCTCTACGCCGATTTCTCTCCACCCCTCGCCGCTTCCCTCTCCATCCCCTCGCCTCCTACTCTTTCCACTCCTTACTGACCAACTCTCACAGAGAAACCAAGTGGTTACGGATTTCTCTCCACCCCTCGCCGCTTCCCTCTCCATCCCCTCGCCTCCTACTCTTTCCACTCCTTACTGACCAACTCTCACAGTGAAACTTAGTGGGCTAGTATCCATCCGTTGGGGTCGTGTTCCACAGTGCTCGAGATAAGGAGTGGGACCCTGCTCCCTCCACCCATCGCACTTCCTGCTCGAGCAATTTAACGTAACCGTATTTAACTCTTCTTCATGAAAAAAAAGTTAGTTAGGTAAAGGTAGTTAACGGTATGAACATTACCAGCGTCATCATTATCGTAATCCTTATTGACAACCACAACGGCAATTCAAAAATGTTAGAAATAAGCAATGAAAACAACAAAACAGTCGATGAAGCAAACATGCACAATAGTGACGATTGAGCAAAGTACTGACAAAGAATATTACTCAGGAAATCAGTGCATTGCATACTTCATTTACAGCAAACACTATAGTAACGAGAACCCTACGGATCAAGTACCATCTAGTTATTGTTACATGTTCCAACAAGTAACACGTACTTAAATATGATCACAAAGAAAGAATATTAACAACAACAACAACAACAACAACAACAACAACAACAACAACAACAACAACAACAACAACAACAAACAACAGTTAGCATACGAACTGATAGTTATGACAAGCATAAAGCAAGCGCAACAAAATAAACGGTTGAAACAAAGGGAAAAACGATCACGTTTAATAACGATATAAATAATGAAGAAAATGCCTAAAATTGCTTTGCGTTAATAATGCATTTATTCAAAAGCGATTTGTCTTTTCGGACGTGGTAATGCTTTCTTCTCGATTGATCTTTACAAAACGCAATATTCTGTATAATCAAATAGAGAGGGGAGACGGATATGTCTTGTTTAGATTTGACGGTGAACATACGGTCCGGTGTTGTTCACTTTGGTGCCTATTTGACTGGCCGGGCATCGCTTTCAAACGTGCGACATGAGAGAATGATTTGGTAGATAGAGAAACTAAACATTGCCGGCGTGTCTGAAAGACAATCCATCCTATCAATCAATCATATTTATTTTACCCAAATTGTGTATGTACAAGATGGTTCACATTATTAAACACAATTATTTGTTGCCCTGCCGTTTCGCCGAGAGAAAAAATGCAAAGATCTTCGTTGCAGTGCCGGACAACCAACCGACTGGTAGCATTTAGCGCATTGTTGCGAGCAGAATCGACAAATACGCTGAGCAAAATACATTCTGCATCGCATAAAAGCACAACGATAGCCCACTGGAGCCTTTCTATTGTACAACGCATAACATGTGCCAAGTCAGACAAGTCCGGAAATACGCCCAACCTAATAGATGAATTAAATCCTAGCTATTGGAATTGAGCAATTAAACGCAAACTCGGCTCTATTACTTTTATCGAAATTTTACTACGGCCCGCGGAATGTGCTGAATATCACAGGATTTTTTCATTTATCAAGATCATAGATTCCAGTAGTCATCTGCATCTCGTAACGGCAAATCTTCCATCATAATGACATAAAATTATAGTGCGAACAATTCTCGGAGTTTTATAAGTAGCAATTAAAATGGCTACTAATTTTCCTCAATAAGAGAATTCGTGTAAGAGTAGTGATCTAATTTGTTAAAGGTTTGACATTTCCACTTATTATTATAGAGAATATGTGTAGGGATAGTGGTCCACTGTGTCGAAGGTTTGACACCACTTCTTCTGGCTTCCACTTATTATTTTATGAGCTACATCACATTGTGAGGTTTACATGTAATTTAGACAATTGTTCGAAACGAGACGTATCGTAACCTCAAAGTCTGCGATGACTAGGTGAGAGCCTTTAGACCTTTGAAGCTATGACCTTCATATTCAGGAAGGTCATCAGAGGTGAAAATTGTATTTTCTAGTCTCTCCTTAAACTCTCTGGATAGAATGATCATACACTTTAATTATATATTGCAACCCACATACTAATTCATGTTCAAACGATTATGAACGTCTTGCTCGTCGATCGAGTAGAACACTTCTTTCAAAATCGATATTAATTTTTATATAGAGAGATACAGTTTGTTCGTACAGTCCCTCGTATGTCCAGGTATATTATATCTATTAGTATTAGTACATTAGCAGTCCACAGCCAATTAACGAATAAAACCTTGCACCCCCTCCCCCGTGCGCCAGGGACTGCTGACTTACATGCTTATAGTATATATATATATATATAGGGCTCAGTCTACACAGCTAATTGTCATCTAAAAGTACTCGGCTTAAATATGCTATTCCGTAGATGAAGACCGTTGTAATATGTTTTGCAAATAAAATGGATTCTTTTTGCTTATAAGCCAATGCCATTTCAGTAGCATTTGCTTCTGCAGCGTAAGTAGTGCGTCACGGGTGAGTTCCTGTTATTAGCGTGATGCCCTCCGGTTCTGATCGCTTTGGAATGATTGAGATGAGTCTACCGCCCCTTTGCATCGAGGCAGTGGTGCGTTTACGTTTGATATGGGCACAATTGCGAGACATATTGTTTATCGTTTTTGCATAATATTGCTTTAAAGACGTTTGGCTTGAAAATAGAACACGGTGAGATGAGTGCATGTTCAATGCTTCAGTGAGTGTGGCAAGTATGTTTGTTTGTCTGAAAATAACTCAACATAAATCAACGCAAAACTAACTGTTTTTAAAATCGCTGTGAAACCAAACAAAAACAATTGAAACTTTTAGCAGTGCGTAAAAATCATTGAGCCTTTCAGGCGTTGATGGAGACGCTGCGTGCACGGAGATATCGAGGGAGACCCGCGGCTTTTGGAAAAAAAGTTGTGCTTGATCAATAAACCACCAATCAGCTTAATAGGTCAGTCCCTTACAAGATGCCGTGCATAACGTGCTTGAATTGCGCATAAGTTGTTGCGCATACTTTTTACATACATAGATTTCACATACATACATAGGAGTATGTTTTGTATGCATACATATAAATATGTTTATGTATACTTGCACAGGAATATGGTTATGTATACTCACACAGAAATATGTATGCAAATGTTTGGTGTTTCAAATGCAGAGTGCATTCTGTTGATATGGCGTTGATGCCTCATGTGGCGCCGTCCTTGCACGACTTCGTCCCATGCGCTCGGCGCGCTCTTTTTTGTTTAGCACTTCTTGGGTTAACTGGCTTACGTGCAGCCATTAGTTATTGCCGGACTCTAGCAATGTTTCAAAAAAAAATCGGCGACAGTATTTCTTTCTTCACCGCTTTAGTCAGCTCTTTTCGGTTGGCCTCGAAGTATCCACACCTAAACATCGTACGTTCAGCCGTGTCATCCTTCTGTTATGTCCGGGTCTGCTCTGTTTGAATTTCTTCGATCGAATATCTCTTTGGAAGCACCACTTGGAGGATTGGGCTTTCGTTTTGATATCGTAACTATATCCATGACTCGTTATATGCAATCACTCTCTGAAGCAATCCAAGATCGATTGGAACGAACTTCGCTGCCAGTCTTCTGACGCATACAATATTGGTCAATACTATTACAACTGATCTATGAAATATCTCAAATTCCTTAGCTATTTTCCGATAGTATAGCTATTGCTGAATATAGCACAAGCTCTTTCGATGCTTTCTTTTGTTATTGACGTCGAGGGTCTTCCCGGACGAGGTCATTTTCGGTCTTTTCACGTTCGTCGTCAAATCGACGGTACCACGTATAAACCGCGTTTTGAGACACTGCTTAGCCACCATAAGCACTTCGGAACATTTTCATCATTTTAGAACAAATGATTTTGTTTTTAGCGCAAAACAGATCTTGAGGCGTCTTGTTAACTACATTTCGCTGTTTTATCCTAACAAATCTTCATGTGTATTTTTTATATATCTTTTGTTTTTCCCAAACTTACATATTGCTCTTCTGTCTGGGAGCCCCATCTGACCATATACAGAAAGTTAGTAGAAGATATTCACGACACGTTCCTAAGACGCCTGCGGTTCAGGTGCTGTCAAAGCATGTTAGCTGATGTTGTTCCTAGTAGAGACTTACTTTTAGCGTGAGGCAACACATCTGCTGTACGTCAACGAAGCAAGTGTGCATTAGGGCACTTTTTTGATGTACGCTCTAATGGCGCATGGCCACATAGGCCAAAGGACTGCATAGAGAAAGGAGGTTTCTCAGGCTATGGAAGAAGGCAAACCTTCTACTAGGTTCTAAACCCGGTAACAAGACCTGGTTTATCGACCCATGTGCCTCCTCGACACCTTGGAAGGATTCTGGAAATCGTTATGACCAATAGGTTGAACGAGGAAATCGAAACCAGAGAAGCTTTATCTGACGTCCAGAAAGAAAAATCTACCATTGGAGCCCTTAGTAGGTTCCTGGAACGAGCAGGCCGTAAGACCGCAAAGATCCCAAAACGAGGGAATTTGTGCTTCTTATTGATGTTAAAAATGCCTTCAACACGATCAACTGGAAAGTAGTGGTACCCGCGCTGAAGCGACAGGCAATACCTACGTAACTTTGTCGAACCTGGATAAACGAAGTCTGGTTGCAGAGGGCAAGAATACAGGGTTACTGTCGAGATACCACAGGGTTGGATTCTGGGCCTCTAGAACTTGGCCTACAACGAAGTGCTGGGCATCAATACCTACCTAGAAGGGGCTAATCTGATGGCCTATGCGGTTGACTGGGCACTGATGATCACGGCGCAGATCAAAGCGGCCCTACAGAAGACAGCTAACGAAACGTTATCGATGATGACGGAGTGGATGGACAGCAATAACCTGATACTTGCACCGCATAAGACCGAGGTGCTGTACCTGACGGGCCGGAAGAAGACAAAGGAGTCCGCTTTATGATGGCGGGCCACCCGATAGAAATTAGGAAAGAGGCAAAGTACCTTGGGGTGACTTTTGATACGGGGCTAGGTGGACCGGCACATGTAAAACATGTCGCGGCAAAGGCCTAGCGGACCACCTTAAACCTGGCACGAATTATGCCAAAAATTGGAGGTTTGTCAGGGGGAATCGACCGAAGTCATGGTTAAGATGCTGCCATGGGACCTACTGGCGGGAGAACGAAGCAATTAATTTCAGAAGAAAAATCTGGATCTCGCCAGAGCCAGAAGTGCCATAATAGCGCTCTGGCAGAAAGCAGCTGTGTGCTATGCGAATCTGGGACAGACAACATGGACCACACTGTCCTACACTGCGATTCTTTGGGGAGCAAAGTGCACGGGCGACACGGCCGTGAGGGGCCGTCCCACCAAGAAACCGGTTAGCTATATGATGACCTCTGTGAAAGCGTGGAAGGAAGCGTCGGACTTGTTCGACGCAATTATGACAGTCAGTACAGCCGAGGAAACCGCTAGGCGGGAGAGGTTTACGCGGCAGCCTCTGGAGAGTGGTCGAGACGAGGAGCCGGGCGGAGGGGGGGGGAAGTGCAGCCAGGCCCTCAAGCTCTTGACGCATTTCTTCAGGACGGTTTATGTCTTGGCATAAGCCTCCTATCTGGGTGCATATACCTTTGCAGAAAGATAGACGAACTATCGCTGGATTAAAGAGAAATGGCAGGGACACTTCTCCCAAGAAGAAGGCCTCGAAGAAATGCCAAGCCTCGTATACATTTTTCGATCTTTTTTATTGTAGAAATCTTGTTCCGTAGAGACAAAGAAGTGTTGTACATTATTTTGTACGTCCTCGAAAGTGTTGATATTTTCAATTACGGGAACATTTTGATAGGCTAGAATAAATGATGGTCTGAAGGTATATTTTATCAAAGCGGGTGTTCCTCACATAAGGTCGTGCGTTGTCTTTGTGAAAGATGACCTCTTTTCTGTTCACAAACTGAAGACGTGTTCGGGTTAATTTTTCATGAACTCGTTGAAGTTGTTGGCAGTAGAGATCAGTGTTAATCGTCTGGCTCCGTCTCAGAAGTTTAAAAAGAAAGATGCCTCTGATGTGACATTTTTTACTATTGTAGAATTACCCCATCCACAACATCACAAAACCTTATTTTAGTGGACGAATCGCCAGCAACGACGTTGACGCAGACCACTACCCCCGCCGACTACGACGACGACGGGGGTTAGGTAATGGCAGCGGGTAGCGCCCCATCCCGGATGGGCTCGGAGTTCATCGGGGCTCATCGGATACACAAACACACACACATTATGTGTGCTTCACCCCGCCGAGCGCCATGTAAACCGCGAACATCTCTTATACATGCACCACGCAAACACAGAAACACACACACTTACAGAGAGACCAACCAACCGCCTACGAAGGTAATCGTGCACACGCGCAACGATACGGCATTCGTTGCGTCAGGTGTCATTGTCGCCTTGTAGTCAAAGTGTTTGCTTGGATGGCAGCGTTGCTACGCCGTAATAATAATAATAATAATAATAATAATAATAACAATCACACATGACACTAAAGTTTCATGCACGCCGGCCTCATCGTATCTACGCCACAGTGCAGTTGAATCCAAATGGGTTGCGGAACGCGCGGACTCTAAAAATCGAAAGAAGTATATCAAGCTTAGAGAAGTATCTCAACGGGTACTACTTTGTACTCATTATATTGGAGGCACCCTGCCCCATCAGAACAGGAACAGCAAAACTTCTGAAGAATATTGAAAAACGTATAGAAGACGTTGCGAGCAATCGACGCGAGGCTATTTTTTAAACAGATGATGTGCTTGGCCATTTGTAGGGGGAACGTGGCTTTTGTCATAGGCGCCATGCATTGACAGAAGCGAGCAGAGTACAATGGGCCTGGCTTAAACGTTCATACCTCACATTTGTAAAAAACTGAACATACACTTATTGATATAACTTTTTATGTTTGCACTTTGGAGTGAACAATTGTCTCCGCGTTAACGTGCAGTCACGGAAAACTGAACATTATAATAAATAATGGTAGTAATAATAATCATAATAATAATCATCGTCATCGTTATGATTATAGCCATCATTGTACGTAACGGCAGTAGTGTTAATTGTAGAAACATACACGTATGGGCAGTAGCAGCAGCGTTGAAAACAGTAGTGGTTAAAGTTGTCATTTCTAGTGGAGCTAATAACAGTGGCAGTAGGTAGCATCAAATGCCGGAACTGCAACAGTAACTTGTGCAACAGTTCCATCAACAACAACTGCAACAACAGCAACATGAAAAACAACAATAACAACAATTACTACAGCAACATCAGCAACAACAACAACAACAACAACAAAAAACAGCTACAGCATCAACCACAGTAACAAAATCAGCTACAACATCAATGGCAACAACAACATCAACAACACAATTAATTGCATCATCAATAACTATACCTACAACTGCAACAGCAACATCAACAACAACAAAATTAGTTACATCATCAATATTTACACCTACAACTGCAACAGCAACAACAACAACACCAACACCAACCACCAAATCAGCTACAACATCAACTACTACAAGAACAATAACAGCTACAACATTATTAGCAACAGCAACAACAACACGAACAACAGCACTACCTACAACTATAACATGAATAACAACAACCACAGCAATAGCAACCGCGGCGTCGCATACCTCACAAGTACCGCAACGATTCGCATCGACGGCAACGAACATTCGTGGAGCCCTGTTACGGTAGCAGCGGCATCATCGCCCCCACCACCACCACTACCACTAGCACCCCCAGCACCCCCGTCACCACCTCCACCGCTGACCAGTAGAAGCAGCAGTAACCAACCGCAGACATGATCTTGCAACGGTAGCCGTTGGTCACCGATCGATGGGTTTGTTTCCGCCTTGCCTGGACGGACAGCTGGCTCACCACGCCATTGGACCTGCATGTCGTCCCCCGAGCCACCCCCGAAGCGCCAAGCATGTCCATCGGCCCTGATTCACCCCAACATGGTCAGCAGCCAATCACCCCCAGCAACGTTTGACCGCTGTCACGTCACGAAATCATTATCATCCGCAGAATCATCATCATCATCACCCCCACCCACCACTCTCCACTAGCATCACCCACTATCATTCCATCAGCACTATCATCATTAGTATCGTGATAAGCATACATCATTAACATCGAGAGGCCGACTTCGCCAACCATGCGTTCGTCATGTTGGTTGGACCACGTTGTTTGTTCTAAGTCGGTAGCAGCAGCATCATATCGCAGTCGTCATCACGTCACAAACTTTGCCACCCTCGTCATGGTCAGCATGCATGGTCCATGCTATACGGTACCGTATCATATAGCCATATTGCCATATCAATCACTGATCATCAACGAGACTGTAAAAAGGGCGCAGAACCCCATTGCTAAGTCGCAGCCCACCCCTATTTCCATCACCTCCCTCCCTCATTCGTTATGTACCTGCTTCCACCTCCCTCCCTCATTCGTTTTGTACCTGCTTTCCTTACCGCCGGTGCCTTCGGATAGTCCCTGTATCACCTCAGCAACAGGCCACTTACTACGATCGACCAAGATGACCTTTTCTATGCTATGCCCCCTGCGATCCGGTCGGTGTTCGCGCCGTGCTGGCGGCCAGCCCGTCCTTAGGTGGAACGTCGTGACCACCCCGGCTACTGGGCCGTCATCAAATAAAGAAGGAAAGAAAGAAAGGAATGAATGAATGAATATGCCCCAAGCCATCCTACTGGTTGGCGGTCGTTGAAGAACAAACGGTAGGAGTCGTCGAAAAGGTTGCCGTAAGTGATGTACAAAATAGTACGAAAACGATTGATTATTCGTATTGCTTGCTGTCTCCTGGCGACTTCTAATGGGCCTTTCCGCCGGCTAACAACATATCTTTGTCGACGACGACGACGACGGTTGGCTCACGATAGCGTTGTAGCATGTACTGCCCTGGCATACGAAATATCCTACACGGTGTATGTCATCACCCACAGTGATGAAGATAACATTAACAAGAGCCACAACAACAACGACGACGACGACGGAAACAACAACAACAATATCGGTTGCAGCACTGGTCCCAGCGGCAGTATAAGTCACGGCAAAAGCAATACGTACCATACGGTACAGTATCGAATAAAAGGAACAGCAACAGATGACGATGACGCCGCTGACGCCGAAAAAGCACCGCATTTTATATAACCGTAACAACAGTGAATAATAAACACGAATGTTCCAGAGGCATTCTAAAAAAAATCATGCACGTAAACTAACCGCGATAAGTGCACGCTCATTGTACGATAGGGAACGCAAATCATGCGTAAGAAGGAGCAGAATACGAAACGGCGCAATGAAGCGACTAACGCCACCACCACCACCACCAACAACAACAACAACAACAGCAACAACAACAACAACAATGCCCCACGTGCGTTCGTGGCGTAGGACAGGGAGGGAAGGAATCGACGTTAGACCATTCACATTCACTGGTCGACGTACGTATGCTGTGAACTAATAGAGAGTATATTGGCCGGCAGCAACGAGAACCCGGCCGGTGACTATTCGACCCGTCCGTTGATCGCTGCAACATTCACGCGCCGCCCGCCCGTAAAGACAACGACCATCAATATCATCGCCATCGATACGACCAACAACAGTAACAACAAAAATAATAACAATACCAACAAAAATGAAGAAATAGTAGCCATAGCAGTGGCGACAACGACGACGACAACAACAACAAAAACAGCAATAGCAGCAACAATAGCAACAACAACAAGAACAACTACTACTACTACTACAACCACTACTTTTACTACTACAAAAACAACAACAACAGCAGCAGCGGCAACAACAACAACAACAATAACGAATTTAAGAAGAAACAACATTGAAAAATAACTATTGCACCAACAACGACAGCGGCAGCAGCAACAACAACAACAACAACATCATCATTAACAGCAAAGGACGCCACACGATTAACAACAGCCACAATAACAACAACAACAACAACAACAACAACAACAGCAACAGCAACAACAACAACAACAACAACAACAACAACAACAACAACAACAACAACAACAACAACAACAACAACAACTCATCAACAGTAGCGATGTAGTAATATGTAGGGATCGTGGCAAGTGTTGGTGGGTGATGGCGACCTGGCGATCTGTGGGCGAGGGGTGTTAAGCAGCTGCTCGCCGGCAACGTTGTTCGGCACGCCGTCTTTATTTCATATTCCAGCCAGCTGCCGACTTTGTCTTAGTCGGCATACATTGGCGATTTGGCCCGTGCTAAGGCAGGTCACCATAGTATAGTGGCTATAGAGGTGCCGACACGTAGCCAAGTCGTCAGCCAAGTCTTATTTGCTATATTATTTGCTATCTATCTAGCGTGAGGAAGCGTCGGGACGTTCTTCGTTCGATAAAATTGGTTGGGTGAAATTTTTCGCCGTTGTGTTTCAAGGCGTTCGCCTTCGCTAAGGCTAACCGCCACCACAACGACGTTAGCCAAATCGAAGTGCAGCAGCTAAACAAAAAGAAACAGCAAAAGTCAGCGACTCAGTGAAGGAGTGGCTGATGGTGGCGAGGTCGCTCGACGGATCAGGCATGATGGCAACTATCATTATTGTGTAGTAGAACAACGTCAACAACTACAACAGCCGCAGCAGTTGCAGCTTCAAGCTTTGGCTTCACCGGCAGGAACAACAACAACTACAACAACAACGAAGACGACAACGCCGACGAAGACAGCCGTGACTTAAGCTGCAGAAGCAGAACTAGCGACAACGCTCATCATAATAATAGTAATAATAGGAACACGCGGTGTTGCTGCTGCTGCATCGCGCGCATCTTCCGCGACAGTCAACGGACATGACACATAGAAAGACAAATAGACAAACAACCCAGACAACAATAACAACAGCAGCGGCGGCAGCAACAGCAAGCCCAGCTTAGTAACAGCACTAAGCAAGAACATACTTACGCAACAAACAAGCGTCAAAATAACCGTCAGCCAAGCCCCACTGTCGCAGTCGGTCCCCCGCGCCAGCCAACCCCCACCGCGTCAGCCGGTACCCCGCCAGTCAACCTCCCCCCGCCTCCCCACGCCAAAGAAATCGCCACTGACACCGCAACTGTTGTTTTGTAGTTGCTGCTGATTACTACTAGGACTACCACCAACCACTTCGACGTGGTCATCCTCGAATAGTGAAAGTTCATACCACGAAGCCCCATCAGTTTCGTTCACATTTTGTGCGTAGATGCCGTTTGTCGCTGTTCGCGTGGATGCTGTTATTCATTGCTGCAGAGGATTTCCTAAACGGAGCGCCGTTTTCGAGGGACAGCTAGATAGCAATCAGTGTCCTGAAAGCTGGATATCCAGAATACGCGACAGGAGGACAGCGGCTCTGCTGTCAAGAGTTCCAGCGGGCGGCGGAAGGAGATTCGAGCGCATACTCGCGCAGTGCTAACACGTGCGTGACAGTTCGGCGTGTGTATATGTGTCTGTGTGTGCGTGTTTGATGTCGATGAAACAGGCCTTGGCAAAAAAAAGCCTTGGCACGCTGATTCGCCGACAAGTTCCCTAGGTGCTGTCGACTGCGCTCAAGATCCAGCTGAGTTCGCAGGGGCTAGACTGTCGCACAGACTCTCCTGTCGTTAGCCTACCAGTTGAATAGCTCGAGTACCGAAATTTGTCGCGGCGTGTACAAGACGGTACGGTTGAGGTCGTACCGAAGGTCGTTGAGGTCAGATTCGAAAGGCAACACAACCACACAACACGTTTGCCCCTGCAAAGCGGTTGGCCGACACGCAGGAAAATCTTCCAGTTTCTTCGAAAAAAGGACCCGTTGTGACAGGCTGAGTCATGGCCGAATCGTTCGCGCAGCGTTCTCTCGTTGCGGTCGCTGCTATGTTTGCGGTATGCCTGACGGTAAACACCGTGGGAGCGCAACACCACACGGGCGCTTTTGACTACCACAACACTATACAGGTAAGCAGAATCGGTGCTTGCTGAAATGGCTCTTATTGGTTTGGAAAAGGCGTTACACGAGCAACGTACAACGCAAAGTCAGTCTGTTTGCGTTAGATTTCGTTAACTATTGATACAACCAGTGACCAATGATGCCAGCCACGGCATTAGCCACAGCAATTGGTTAAAGTGCAATACACGGAATATTTTGCATGCATGCGGATACCATCGTTTCAGAGTGGCGTACACACAGTAAAGACAGGCGGCAATACTAGTTAAGCGTCTGCGTTCAGGCGTCAAATCGACTGCAATGCGTTGGGCTGCTAAAATGTGCCTGCTTGACCATCCGCTATGCAACCAGAGAAAACGCTTAGTGGAGTCAGGTCCATAATGATCTCTACAACGAAACACAACACATTTGAAAACAGAAGGCAACATAGCACTTTCTGCGTATCAGTGGGCCGTGCAATCGACCACATACTCTATTACACACGTGGCAGCCTGGAGAACGGGGGAGTTAGCATTAAGTCTTCAGCAAGCTCAAAATGTTAAACTAATTGCTTTACTTGCTTGAAACAACAAAAGAATAATATCAAATTCAGGAGTTAAACTTGTGCTATTATGTATATTTTAACCGCAAATCCGCTTCAATCCAAACAAACGCATACCCTTATAATATTTAAGACGTTACGGATCTCTTCGATCACCAATACGGAGATGCTCTAGACGCCTTAACCGGGCAAATCTTGCAAATACGCTTTTCTATGTAAGGGACATAAATCCTTTTCGCCAGAGAAACCTGTGCTCACACAATTCGTCTGGGCAACGATCTGGGCAGCATATTAACGACTAAAACTGTGTTTTATCATGTGCGTACTCATTAACGATTATGTTTGAAGTGTGCGTGTATTACAAACGCTTGGTATTTTTTTCTTCAATGAGAGAGGAGCGTGTTCTATTCTGTCCTAGAATTGTGCTTTAAAATCGATTACTATTTCTATTATGATTATTTCAATATAGCTTTGATGCGGCGCTGTCTCGCGCTCAAACTTCAGAGCCTCGTAGACAGACACGTAGACAGGTCTGTCCTGTATTTAAACGGCAATCAGAGCAGAACATGGCGCGTCTTAAGCCGCGTAGCCGTTCACCACAGGGTCTTCATGTCATGTCGCTTAAGCACCGCCGCCATTCTATTAAGCGAAAGTGATGACCATGACTTGTGTGCCGTCCGTCGCATCCAGATGCGCCTCACTTTGCTAAGCCCTTACATGAGTCGTTCCCGTTTTAGCACGAAATTACGTAAATCGTTATCTCCGGGCAACTTGCATCGACGTTTCGCATCAGGCTCGCCGTGGCGTAACTCGCTTGCAGCATCTGTTGTTGTTGAAGTACCTTCGTTGAAGTTTCTCAACGCGTCTCTTTCCGTCTTTCCGCGGCATTTTCGGCTTAGTTTGTTGTCCGTCTCGTAGACGTCTAGAAAGAATGTTTTTGTTTGTTTTCTAATATATTTTAAATATTTGTCGTCCCCTTCGTCTTCTTCCTCAGTCGCTGATCACAATACCTCATTCGCACGTCGAAGAACGCAGGCGATTTTCGTACAAAACCGTTAAAACATTGGATTGCAACTGAGATCTGTATTCTTAACTATGCGAGCCAGCAACAAAAACACACAGCATGTGTGCAATGTGCATTTCCCGTTCATGGTACGCCGATATCCGCTGTCGAATATACGCTGTGACTTTTGTCTTGGCGTCGTTGGCTTCGTTAAACCACTATTGTGTTTGTTTGAAGAAGAACCCACCTATATTTTGACATGTTGTCACATGTTTTTTAAGCTTTCCAATATTGCTGTTTTATACTTTTTCAACGGCCACAAGACGATATTGTATGTCACGGATCGGGGGCTCAGTCAGTAGCACCCGCCGAGTTCTTCAAATTCCAGATTTCCCAAAGCTCCGCGGAATTTGCAAACGGCGACATTGTGTAATAAATCTTTTATAGATTTTGTTCGGCAAACATTGTCGTCAGCAATGGCATCGCGCTGAAATCCAGTTGCATAGAACAAATGTTTTTGCAGTTTTGTGACGTTGGTAGATACGTTATTTTCTCGTGATGCTCACGCATCCCACCGTAGCCTGGCGGTACAATAACTATCAGTTCCTGGAGAAATAGGACACATCTCCCACAAAAATACCTCATGAACGCGCTCAAGTTATTGCGTCAGTTAATGCAGAGACACGGCGGACGACGTAGTCCTTGTTGTAACAGTTTGGAACGATTTTCATATTTTGTTCAATATAGAAACTCTACTAGATTCGAACTGCTTCGTTCTTATGACGTTGCTTCTGTGCCTAAAACAGTTTTAATACGATTAGCCTTAAACGTCTGTATTATTATTAAGCATGGCGATAAGTTATAATTGACGTCAACTCTCTCCATTGTCGGGTTATCTTGAATCTGTGGAAAGGTAGCATTTCCTTTCTCAAGTGGTGTGGCCTTAAATCTTGCATTCCGCCAGTTTAGGTGCGCGCAGGCTATTTGCTTTGCAAGATATGCATATAAGCAGTGACGTTGAGTGTGTTTCTTTCTATATGTGCAGACGTAGAACGTCTTGGAAAGCAAACGATTCTTACGGTAATCCCGCGTGATCAGCGGATTACTGGGCCTTAATTGCCTTCGTGAGAGCATTTAGATCGGTCGGCCAGGAAGCGTCTCTTCTGTCACTACAGCTTTCTGGTTTACCTAAGGCGTATACACTTCACATATAGATATACAATATATGACATATACGTGGCCAGTGGTCACATAACTTATTGTTAATCGCCAGTAGCTACTTTAGTCAGCATTGCTTGCGTGTTTGCTACTTTGTTCATACAGGTAGATCATTGCGGGCTTGTACGTCATTAAGAATTCAAAAAAAAAATTAAGACTGCTTTTAGGTAAATATCTAATTGTATATTTCATTGGCATTTCTGTCTAAAGATGGCTGCAAAATTGAAATCGCAAATGGTATTTAGTATTTCATGATATTTTATGTTTCTTCGACAAATGACAACACCCGCATCGCCACTAACTCAGAGTCAATGAACATATATTTGACCGCAAGCCTTAAAGCGCGCGGATGAGATTGTTTCAGGTCCCGTCTCATTGGCGGCTCTATTCAAGAACGGCGTAGACTATTTTATAAACATCATGTACAATTTTCTCTATGATGAAGAAGGAAAATATATTTAAGAAACAAAAATGTAAACCTTTGAAAAGCAGAAAAACATCATCTGCATGCACTACCAGCAGTATGAGGGGAGAGTAGTAGGAGGGACAGTCTAGCAGATTTCCGTACACAACCGCCTCGGTGAAAATACATTAGATCATTTTTGTTTGTCGAGCCCGGTGGCGTGGTGCATTCGCGTGCGCCTCGCGACCGCAGGAGACACATAGGTGCTTGGGCTCGAGCCCCACCGTTACCCATTTGTTTCATTTGCATGGAGTCAACTTACGAAGTAACGCGAAAGCAGTTCCGTGAACGTTAAATGTTGGCTGAGGGTCTGTCTGAAAAAAAGTTTTAAGGTTATTTTGTTTTCCGTCGCTACCCCATAATAAGAAACCAATCTTTGTTGTGCAGCATATGACAGAGTATACGTAAAACATTAGTTTAGTGTTGTGAATTAGCAAATGCCGTGTGTTTCTTAAACGCGTGCATGCCGACTGCTACCTGCACGTCGGCTGACGTCAAACACTGCACAAAAGATTTTCGCCACGCAAGGGCAGCAAAAAATTCGCGACATGTAAAGTTGGAAAACGACAATCATCTTAAAAACAATCATGTCGCATATCATAGTCACCGTTACTAGATACTGAAACCAGTCGCGGTTTTTCACATATTACATGCGACACACTATCTATTTATATATAGACATTGTTTTTAAATATAAAACGTAAATTTTTATACAATATCAACGGTGGGTCCCTGCGAAGGTGTGCACGGTACATGGTAATTCTGCCTTGTTCTTAATGCCAGTCTCCGGATCGAGGATAAGAATGCGCTAGGGTTTACGCTTCCCTTCTTTCCGCTTCTTGAGCGGAAAAAGTCGGGTCCTATGAGCAGTCAAAACAACATGAACAAACATGAAGTTAATAAAAAATATATATTTATATACACACCCACCATTGCCTAAGAAAATTGTATATTTTCCAGTATCTCTACTATAATGGTGTAAAGTTTTAGGAACAGCGTTAGTGTAAACATATCATTGCGACATGAAGCTGCAGTGCTCAGTTGGTTTATATATGTATGTATATATATATATATATATATATATATATATATATATGTATATATTTATATATATATATATATATATATATATATATATATATATATATATATATATATAAACACTACATCAATATATCGCGCTTATATTTAATAAGATATATATATATATATATATATATTGGCGGAACATAGGCTATGATAACTAATTGAGAAAACGATAGCCAATTGTTTTCGAGAAAATACTGTAGTCTTCAACAAGAGACGAAGTGCTACAACTTAAACACGCATGTAGTCTCAAAATGCTGACATGACATATCTTTGGCAACAGTCCTAATATGCGTATCGAATGATCAGTTTACAAAACAAATACAAGAAGTGAAGATGATTTTCAGTGAAAAGATGCTGATGATCAAGTGTCTCATGTCACACGATCGTCCATAGTCAAAAGTGGCAGGACACACGAGCACCATGTTCACTTGCAGTTGTTTACCATTGGCCTACTGGAAACCTATCAGTATATGCACCTCGTCTTAACGCGTCCGGTATACTCGGGTGTTTCGATTTAAATAATGACCGCAATCGAAGCGTGACTGAAAGCTCACACGCACGTAGAAAGCGCGTGAAATTCCCTCTCTTTCTTTATCGTTACTTTTCGTATTATTATTATTATTATTACTATTATAATTATTATTATTATTATTATTATTTTCATCATCATCATCAACAACAACACCATTTTCTTTGTTTGTGTAAGACGCAAACTTTACGAAAGTAGCATCGACAAAAAAAACAACAACCCCAACAACAACACCACCAACAACAAAAGCAACAGAAATAACAACAAGTCCATGCAGCGGAACGAGTGTGCGAGTTTTTATGTATGCCATACATTGTGCTTTGTTTGTATTTGCTAGAGCGGGGGTGGTGGAGGCGGCGGAGGTGGCCATGTGAGCAGTGGTTTCTTCCGCTGGATGCCGCACCAGATCATGATTCCACGACCGAGCTTCGGAGTTCGTCGGGTGCCCCTGCCCTTCCCGTACCCGGTGTTTCGGCATCACCAGGTACCCCTCTACAGGGCACAGGATGTCCCTATGAGCAAGCACCATGCGATGCGCACGAAGGTAGGCTTCATTCTTTCATGTTTTTACCTTATTTTAATATATATGGTACATACGCACTCAGTTCAAAGTGCATGGTCGCCCATGACCTTTCTCTCGCTCTCTATCGGTGCTTCTCTTTTTGGTTTTCTCTATCTATCGTTGTTGTATCTGCCTAACCAGTGATAGTGTGATCGTTTGCATCGACCACCGTTAAATGACACTAAGTCGTGTCCGCTAAATGTCCGCTTATGCTGCCGCTTTAAACGCTCCTGATATAAAAGGGTGATATGTGTATTTAAGTTTGCATCATATCAAGCGAATAATAAATCCATACATTGTGGATAAACATATATATATATATATATATATATATATATAAATCCTAATTTCAATTGTGCTGATTACTGACACGCCCATCATTATCATCAAACCAATAACAACAATGTAGCCGGTAGATTCAGATTGCAATACGTAGTTATAATGAATACAATAACAATAATGTATATAAACATATAATGCAACAATAAATATATATATATATATATATATATATATATATATATATATATATGTAGTAGACATGTGACCAGAGATAATGAAACCAGCTAACCACAATCGTTTTTTAGATCATTTACTTTATGCAGACATAGCTATTACGGAATAGAGTAACTCTTCTATACGAGTTATGCTTGCATTTTGCAAACCGTTAGCAACATGAGACAGGTCTCATAAATATATAAAAATACATCACGCAATATTTGACATTGAAACGCAGCTCCCGATTGCCGTCCCGCCCTACGCGAATGTCAGTCAGATATGTGTTGTTCGTACGTGAGCATCGAATAGCGTCATATATGCTTGCAACATTCTGCATCGGGGTTCGTGTATGTGTGTACGTATATATATATATAAATATATATATATATATATATATATATATATATATATATATATATATATATATATATATATATATATATATATATATACGGGACAAAGCGGGAAAATGTGATCGTTTTATAGTAGTGGTCGTCGTTGTGTTATGTAAGAGCGTTACAAAATCATAGTATTGCAACGATGATAGTGGCCGCAACCGCTTCGTTGCTTCGTAAAATTGGACGCTAGACGTGTCGGAAGCTACCAACGTAGCGGTGGTCGGCCTTCAATGGAAAAGCTCTTATCACAGGCGCCTCACACGAGCACCGATACCAATCGTGTAGCAGTAATGAAGGCGAGCCAATAGTAAATGTGGCACGTTGCGGTTTGCCGCTGCAATCCTGTGCCGATATGGTCATATATATATATATAGACACAGTTGCATCTTTAGTGCTGTTTTTTCGAAATTTGAAGCATAGGCGTAGGCTACTGATTAAAGCTGATGATCATAAAGCTTTACAAAGGGAGCCTAGATATAAATAGAACTCGGCATGCTCTGTGCGATTTGGCGGGGATTAGGGGATTGCGCATATGTGCATATATATGCACAAATGCTCTATTTGTGGAGATTTGATGCACGTATATATATATATATATATATATATATATATATATATATTAAATAAATATTAATTACGTAATACAATAATACATGTAATTTTGTTGATGTTAACATGAAAAGTTATATAAATAAATAGCACCGTATATATTTGCATGCATACATATATGTATAGAGATTTTGTTGATTATAAGCAACTAGGATGCACTAAGCTGAACTACTATAGTACTACTTACGGATGTTGTCTATATAAATTACTAGAGGATTTTTTCATCTTTTTCACCTCTCGAATCTCTCACGAATTTGGCGCAGTCTCAGTATTTGCAAAGGCATGCTGATAGTGCCCTAAGCAGAAACATTCCAAACACAATTTTCTCCTCTTCTGTAGCTTGATCATATCGGCCATTTTTGGCTAAATCGGCAAAAATCGGCGGGCAATTTTAAGCGAGCGACACAAAGAAATGTAGCCACTTCCGCACACCACTCCCAAACCCGCTCACCATGTTGCGCTACGCCTCTCAGTGCTCCTAGGTGATTCTAAGAGGATGATGTCCATCATTACAGACGCCCAAGTACGTGCCCGTGCACAAGGTGATTGAGGTACCGCAGTTCATTGAGGTGCCGGTTGAGGTGCCCATCTACCAGGAGGTGATCGTTCAGAAGCCCATCGAGGTGCCGATCCCGTTCTACATCACGCAAAAGCATACGCCGCCCACGAGGCATGTGCATCCGTTGACGCCTCATCTGGACGTGTCGTCGCTTCCGACCTCGCCCGCACAATTGCCCACGTTGCTGCACCACGTACCGGTCGTGGCCGAAGATCACGGCAAGGAGGGCGTCGTCGAGGTCGTCGAAGCGCCCGCCGCTAACGACTCCACGGTGGCCGCCCCTGCTGGCGGCGGCGGCGGCGGCGACGGCAGCGGCGGCCACGACGTCTCCGACGCGAATGCGGAGGCAGCAGCAGCGGCCGCGGCCCACGAAGACAGCAACACTAGCAGTGGCAGCGGCGGCAGTGACGCTGACAGTGTGACCGTTGGGGTCACGGCAAAAACGCCGACAAACTCGGAGACGGAGTTGACAGACCAGCTGACGCCCGCCGCAACATCGGTTGCCGCGGCGACGGTCGCCGCCAATAGACGCATGTTTCTTGCTCACCACCTCTTCCCAATGGAGCACTTTTGGTAAAGCTATCAATACCCATCCCCGAAAGCAAGGTAGAAACGATCGATTTGTCTGATTAGCGGTCTAATATTACGCCTCCCCCCTCCCCGGCCCGCGCATATTCGGATTAGGTCCACGGTATAGGCAAGCGTATTCTCCATTGCTCTAAATCGGCGGCCCTAGCTGGCTAGGTTCGGCGCACTTTAACGGCAAACAGTACGACCCCTCAGGACTAGAGTATATAGAGTTTGTCAGTTGCATTGACTTCATATTATTCCCTCGGCGTCCGGTACGTGGGGATGACCATTTCGTCGCTCGAACGCAGCGGCAACTAGCTTTGTGACGATTGAACGTCAAATATTGTGTGTCAGACCTGAGCATGCATGCTGGTTTTTCATGCTGCCGCCGCTGTACAGTACAGAAAACAAACGCAAAGTCGAGAGAGAGTGATACAACGTGTGTGTGCTCTCACCTGAGCACAGAGTCTATCTGAACAGTGGCCCTAAAGGTTAGAACAGGCTGAAGAATACTTGATTTAATGTACGTCCATAATGGATATCGTATCTGTCTAGTCATTGTCGTCTCCTCCTGCTGGTCCAGGACAGGTTGCGCAAAAACCGATAGAAAAACACCCCAAAAAAGGCCAACAGGCCCAAACGACAGCCGTTACCTGTTTCCGCACTTCCTGGAGAAGTGCGCATACCAGCAGCACCACGTGTAGCGTCAAACATATACCAGATTTTAATAAAAACGTTTATGTTATCAGTTGTCTCTTTGTTGTCTTAATCTCTCTCTATAAAAAAATATATATATTTAAATATATATTTATGTATGTATATGTATATATATATATAAATATAGTGTTCCGAAAAGTACTATCAGTTAGTCAGTCCCACTCTGTTCACCAATGCTTCGGTGGCAAAAATTTGTTTTCGATCGGACACCTTAACCACGGACGGGTCGACTTTTCACGGGGGATTTAAAATGAAATAACTGCTCTGGTAATTTGTAGTAGACATGTGACACTCGACAAGATGACGCATTTGGTGAACGCACCGCGTGAATCAGTTCATTCTCAGGTAACTACCCGTGGATACGACCTGAAACATGCCAATATATTTGTGCCGCACAGACTCGCCGCAGACGACATGACAAACCGTCTAAGCACTTGCGCTCTTGTTTCTGAAAACGACAAGGTGCATTCCGTTGTTTGAAAACTTGAGTATCGGCTATGCCAATTGGATTGTTTACAACGACGTAAATTGAACAAAGGCGCAGCTGAAGCGAGACATCAGACCCAACACCGCTGCAAAAGCAAGCGCTCACAGTAACGAAACGCCCCGAGCTGTGCGATGGTAGAGGAAGCGTGGCATTCCATCATTGTCAAGGCCCGTCGGCAGAAAGAGATGGTGTACATATGATTGACTTGTACAGTTTTTAAATTTATATATATATATATATATACTAATAAATGTTGCAGTTTGCCTTGCTCCGCTGCTGATTCAAGGTCTAAGGATTCATTCTACAACCGTTGGATATTTTTTTACACAAGCAAAAAACTAAAACAGGCAAACATACAAATATATGAACAAATGTATTGTGTTGTCTGTGGCATAAAGCTTGCTTGTCGTATACTCATGATGAGCATACAGTAGTGCAAAAAAAAGTGCGACGTTCCTAAGGTTAATGTAAGCCGATTTTTTTTGTTCATCCTACGTTGGCGTACGTTTGTTACGTACACCGGAGAATGCATAGGTGTGAGATTTCCCAAATCAGACTGCATAAAATCCATAATTTTCTCCCATGGCACCAGTTCGCAGATCGCAACAACAACGACAAGAAGCGGACGTATCGAGGATCACTGCTCCGATGTAAAGATAGTAAGGGTCAATGCCAGATGCAATTATTTATAGCCGTCATATTAATAACTCTCAAATAGAAAAAAATACGTGAGCATAAACGCTAAACTACTGTTATAAAGGCCGACGTACAACCTACTACAGACACCAATAATTTGCTCAAAACAGGAGCGGAGTAACCTTTTCACGAGCTTCCTGCGTAAAAATCGCATATAACTTGGTTTGAGAGCTTCTTACATGCCTCACAAAAAGAAGAGCATACTTTTATACTGCTTCTATTAGCTGTGTAAATGTTTTTAAGCTAAGATTGCATGGCAGCCCAAATAATTCAAAACGAAGGTTTTAGTACGTAACATGCTATAACGAAACTCAGTTCGAATCAGTGCAGACACACAGCGGGGGCGGAATTCCGACGAACGACGGTTAAAGAATCACACGTTTGTTACTTTGTTAGCAGAATCTATATACGTTTTCTAGTGATTTGTTTGTCAATATCATAATTTATTCATCAATTTATAAAAACAATTTAGCTTAGTGGTTTGTGAAAAATGAGTCGTGCACCCACTCCCAAGTGGTAAGATGGTAAGTTCGTCCGTACACACTGATTAGCTGTCTGTTTACTTAGGTAAATAAATGATCATATGTGCAATAATTGTGGGCTTCAGCACTCATCTTGGGGGGGGGGGGTCGCAGTTAGCTAAAATATCTCTACCTCTCTTTCGCCTCAACGTTCTCTCTCCGTCTCCCTCCCCCCCCCCCCCTCTCTCTCTCTCTCTCTATATATATATATATATATACATACAGCGATATTCTGACTATGTCAGCCACTCCAGCATGCAAAGTTACTTTACCGTTAGTTAGTTGACAGGAGTGCAGCCTGGCCAGACAGCCTGTCGTGACAGGCCGACCTAGGCCGAGTTATCGGTTCTACCACCACTCTACTTCAGCTTTTGTAGTGGTTCTCAAATCGTCATGTCCCTTTTGTCTTCCATTCATTCAAATTCCCTCTCACTTTCTATCTTTCTTTCTCTCTCACCCTCTCCCTCTCTTAACGCGTGTATGTGTGTAAATAGCAAACTCTCTTCTTCTCGTCGGGACTCACTACGTGTATTTTGTCGCAACCGCCGCAGACTTCGCGCGAGCATCCGCATTCTGTTAGTCATTTCATTCATTGAGCAGCCCGCCAGCCAACCAGCAGCCTCTAACAGAGCTCAACACAGGTTTTTCTCTACGCTCTGCCTTGCTTTCTCTCTCGTCCGCTCGCATGGTGTAGCGTTGTTTCTCGACGCTGTGTTCGGTTGTTGCTACGAAGCCTGAACAAGCCGACGACTGTTGATGTGTTGATTCCGCATTCCGATGTGCGGCCGGTGACGCCCGAAACCAGCTCGTCTTCTCCTCCCGACCGACCCCCTAAAGTCGGGGGTTTAGACAGACCCCCCGCATCCCTTGACGCCTGCGCTGCCGACAGACGCTGAAGCGGTAACGGTGGAAGCCGATGGACTCGCCGGAGCGACAGAGAAGCACAGACAAAGTAGGAATAAGGCCGGCTGGGAATGGCAAAGAGAAACGAAAAAAGACCCGTCGGATTAAGGCATCATCATCGATAGATGTGAAGAGCGTTTGATACTTACGTTAGTATATATTTATTTATTGATGAATATATAAACATATATAACATCTTTTTATTTGAAGTAGGACCTAAACACTTGAATTCCCGTGAACATGTAATTAGACTCTAAGCTGTCTCACTCTATCACGAGCACGGGCATTGTACTTTGTGATAAAGCGCCCAGAATCGCAGCCGAGTTTTCGTGCTGCATCTCCGAGGGCAGCAAAAGGTGGAAAACTCTTCCGACGTTAGTTTCTTGTCTCCAGTCTCAGCCCCTCGTAAATCTTCCTTGCAATCAATACCGTCTCTGACCTCGAAAGCAGCCAGGGTCCGACTCTTCTCAAAAGCAGCCAGGGTCCGGCTCTTCTCGAAAGCAGCCAGGGTCGACTCGTCAGACCATTGGGAAGTATCCAGGCAGAGTCCAGTTAACTCGAGTACGCATGGATATCTAAACGATGTGAGGGCGCGTAGCAGTAAATATCATTAATGGAAGCGGGCTCTCTCGACGACCGGCACTCCTTATGCCGTGGTGACCAAGGAGGGCAACCGGTTCGCCACAGTCACAGGTGTGTACGTGAATCGGCTGCTCTCCAAGATTTGCACGCACGACGATTCTTGTGCTGGAAATGTCTAGCAGAGTCGCGACGAGCCCTAGGTAGCGCGTGCAATTATGCGCCGACACACTTTAGTACGATGGTCCGAAGTCGTGCCTTGTAAACGTCGTTTAAGCGCGTTCAGTAAGCCGAGCCAGACATGAGTCTTTGAGAAGCGACGCCTAATCCGCCTACGATCTTAAGTTGTTGCGCGGCGCGGCTCCTGTGTGGGCCGTCGGGTCCTGACGGAATCAAAGGACGACTTAGATCATTTTCGAGCAATAGAACTAGTACGTGAGGCCTTTTGTCTGCCGCAATTGACATCGGCGACTCCAATACCGGCCCAGTCGACGTCCGCCAGAGGAATACCCGTACCTCCTGTTGAACCTAGCAACAGGCCTTGCGTGCGAGCCAAAGTGTGACCCTAAAGGGTCAAGCGCCTCGAAGAGGATCTTTAAGCTAAGCTTTTCTACCTACAGCGTACATGCTCATATGTATATATTTGTGTACACTCAACCCTTTGCACTATCAGCCCTCAGATGTGCCATATTGCAAGAAAAGCGTAGATTGAATAGCGTGCATCAGGGTTTTTAACATTAATTATATAATATATTTGGCTGTGAATATGATTGGGAAACCGTACAAATGCATTGCACATTATTACGCATTCCAATTTACTTGAGACGGCCACTGTAGTCGTGATTTGTTCGCCTACATGCAAGAGCTTGAACTCTGACCCACCGTGACGTTGCCACGAAATGTTTTAAACAGCGCAAATACGCTTGAGGCAAAACGTGTCCCACTTGCTTCTCTATGTACAGCGTAGACAAGTCGTATTGTCTTCTTGGGTGTCAGAACAAGCGTAGTTATTTTTCGCTCATTATTATTATGCAATCGATATAATGTAATTATGGCATTCCATGCATATATACATATATATATATGAGTATGCTGGCCCAGCTGGCTCATGCGCTTCTTCCTGGTTACATATGTGAAAAGTCCGCTATCTGAGTACTTTTATGTGCATTCCGTTACAGCACGGCCCCGCACACGTCCGGCTTCGCCATATTCGTCGGGCTTTGCTCGGCCGGAGCTTAAACATTTCAGCAGGCAGGTTTTTTTGGCGCCGTCGGTGAGCGATCCTGAGGCACATTCAGCACAGCCTAGGAGCAGCCACAACAGGAGACAACACCAATTGTACAACCTACAGTAGTAGTTGGTGTAACAGCAGTACTAATGGTAGTTAGGCTAACAGCAGCCGCGGTAGGGGTTGGGAGAGGGGTGTGGGGTTCGTAGTAGTAGTAGCAGTAGTAGTAGTAGTAGATATGCAGACGGGGGGAGGAACCGGTTTGGCTTAAACCCGCTCCAGGGGAGGCTGGGGCGGCCAAATGGGTAGATGATTCGGTGCATCGCTGTACGGTACTTAACCGAACATCGCATACAGATATGTATGAATGTATATGTATATATATGTCTGTGTGTGTGTGATACAAAACACAACACTCTTGAGCAGCCTCGCCGTGCGACGACCACAAGAGTGGCGACGATGAAGACAGCAACGAGGAAGCCTAGGAATAAGTCTCCCACGCTTTTGCTCTTGTTAGTTGATTAAATTCCGTTAGATATCTGTCGATCGTGCTGGTGGTGCTGGAGGTGGAAGTGGGGAAGGTGGGGAATCAACGAATTCAGCGCAGCTCCTCTGCGACAACAACAACACACAGCTTACTGCATGCAGCAGCCGTGTCTGCTGTTGCGAACCGAACCGGCGTTGGTCGTGATAACGGCTACGGCGCAGCTTTGATGGTGATGCCACAATGCCGTGAGGGATGAAGCCGGGTGAGGTGTCGTCCAGACAGCTAACTGAAAGAGAGAGAGATGTGAACAGGAATTGGCCGATATCTATCTAGCACCGATGGCTCAATGATGATGTTCCGTTATTTGCTGTGCGGGAAACACCGTTGATTCTCACTATGTACTTTTCCCTGCCTTCCTTTCTTCTTTTCCCCTACCTTTATAGATCTTCCCTCTTCTCGTCTCCTCTCCATCTAGCTGGTTGTCGTTGAGTAGTGTACGGACGCCCACGGCTAAGAGCTTCGTGACGACCAGAGAGAGATACACTAATTCGTTATTTGGAACATCTCAATTAGATAGACATAGAACTTGTTTGCCGCTCTCAAAAAGGGCAATGCAACGCACAACGAGCTTGAATAACGTTTACTATCGGAAAACGTCATTGAGGTTTCCAGTTGATTTATATAATGCAGATGGCTATTGGAGTTATTGGGGCACACGGCATAAAGATAACCAGTTAATTCCAGTGATTTTTCGCGATGCAGTGAGGGCGTCAACAACGACGCGCATATAGCGAGCCGTCAATGTCGGTCACGGGAGAAAATTTACGGCCCTACCGATTGACGAATTATTACAACAAAGAATACGAGAGAGTTCCGGGAAATTCCTTGAACATATTTACAATAACATTTTGCGTATAAAGAGAATCTCTTTGGAGTTCGCCTCAAAATTGCTACATTTTGGACAGCGCCAATCAGGAGTTGAAAACTATGAAAAGTCTTCGGGCGGTCAAAGTGAACCCGAGAACTATCGGGTCATCGGGTCGAGCTTACTTGTTGCTTATTCGTTTGGATTCAGCCGACAACTCTCTGTTATGCTCCAACACGCCTATATACTGACGGTCTTTACAGGCGACAAGTCATTGGCGTATAGCTACAACATGGAACACAAAGCCCAACCTTTGCAATGGCGCTGCAAAATGCTCCGACAAAAAATGAACAAATGCAGCGCAGATCCAATGTGAAAGTTTCTCTAACCTTATTTATTATATCGATTTGGCTTCTCGTAATATTTTTGTGTCCAAGAGTTAAGAAAGCTAAGAGTATTTTTTAGGACTAGCAGCCATCTTTGGAGACCGATATATTTTATCTAGGCACGCCTAGGACTAAATCCATCTCCGACCAGACAAGGAGAGATGCAGCAAGAGCGAGAGAAAGAAAAAGAGAAAGAGTGAGATAGCAAAACCTGTTATTTTCCGCTGCGCGACTTCGCCGGACCACGTCCTGGTTGTTTTGGTGTCGTTCCTAAAAACAGGTTCAGATCTACTTTCATTGACTATAACCACATCGTCGGCGCAGGGCGAGTGAAAACTCTACTAACTCGCTAGAGAAATCTGAACTGACGGATCCAAATAGCCTCGAAGAGAGGCGGAGTCTAGCAGTGACGTCGATCGGTCAGTGTTCTCCAAAAGAGCGGTACAGCAAACCATTACCCGGTCCAACAAGTGCAGACGCATTGAGCTTTTGGAGCTGTTTGCGTGCACCTCTCTCGTCACCTATACCGATGTTTACCACGTGCGTGCATGGCTACTTGTATGCAGACGGTTGTGCTGTTTCCGTTCGTAGGCAGTGCTGCTGACAACAAAAAACGTGGCTACTGACAAAATGTACAGACTTTGTCATATGTGTATACATGTATGTAGACGAATATACATATACATTTGTATACACTGACTGAGCCCAGTTGTGTTCCCAGTTGAAACGCCCATGTGTTCCGTAACATCCTGTGCTCGTTTACAGTGCTTTGACAAGAAAAACGAATCGCCTGTTTGCTATATCGACGGTGAAGTGCTCCGCACTTGCCCACGTTATCAACGTTATGGTAAGCAGTAGAATATAAGCCGTGTTTTATTTATGCGACCAACATCGCGTAAACATTTGTCTACCAGTGTATAGACCCAATACAAGAAAGATACCCGGAAATAGAAAAATACTTGTTACTTATTGTGTTTATTATTATGATATGTAAATACATTCTTTACGACGTCCTTTTAAAGACATCATTCGGCATGATTCGGCATAAACATCTAAGATATCTAATCGTTATAGATAGTAAAACCAAAATGTCTGAGCATGCATTTTCCTACTGAGTGACTCCAGTAAAAATAATCCTCTCCTTGTATGCGCGTATGCTTGCTTTAATATATACTGTTAACAATATACACTGTTAACGTCGTCTCTGAACTAAGTCAAAAAACGAAAAAACACTGCATAGGCGCCATTGACGAACGCCTGCTAAATTAATAGTAACATCAGGACAGCAACGAAGCAACATTCTAGTGTTGTTATTATCGCTACATTTACATATATCGTGCGCTTTAGTAATAGTGATTTCGATGAGATATTGCTGTCCTACTGTGAGTTAAGGGTAAAATAAGTTCTATTAGGCGCCTACTTACTACGTGTCTGTTAGTCAGCACTTTCTTTATATTTCGCCAAATATAGATAATTGTCAAACGCTCCCTGTCTACAGACAACATGTCTGCATATTTTTATATACATAGTAATAGGGAATGAGGGATTGATTGACATCGTGGTTTATTATCGGAACTGCATGTTGTAGTGCTCTATGATTGAAAAACTGCGTTCTCTGAATATTTGTTTTGTTTTTTCTTTAATCATGGCCGATAATAGTCCATTTTGGCATTTACCTTCTCATAAATGGAAACCATAATAGCATTTTTCCTGGGTGACCGGCATTGGATCTACATTCACGACCTCCCAAATGCGAAGTACCCGTTTCGCTACTCAGCTGGTTTTTTATTTTTTCTTACGCTAGAGTAGCAGCGGTGGCTTATGTAGAGGCGGTGGCTTATGTAGAGGCAGTGGCTTAGACGGCTAATGCACCGTTCGAAACGGGGCGTTGCCATGGCAACCATGGTTAGCAAAACAATTCCCAAGTTCAAGCCCCGGCCTTGCTGATTGTGTTTGTTGGACGTGGTTGTCATTGCCCTGCTGCTACAAACCTCTGCTGGAGAAAGCCTATTTAATTCCAGTACGAGAACGCAATGACGATAGATGCATTTAGGCGATATCGTGCCACAGGCAACTTAGCTCATTACGAGCATCTAAAATGTGGTTGTCAGAGCGTTAAAAAAAAATTATATATATATATAGCTAGGAAAGCAGCTCTATTCAGCAGCATATTCCAGATATATATATATATATATATATATATATATATATACCTAAGAAAGCAGTTCTATTCAACAGCATATTCCAGCTATACATATTGGATCTACAAAAAAAGTTTTTTCGTTTTTTTAATGATTTTCTACGGACAAAACCAAAAAAAAAACATTTTTGTAGCCCTATATATAGAGAGTGTTGCAGAATTTTTTCATTATAGATATAGGGAATTGTAGAGCTCGTTAAAGCAAATGTTTTTCCCTGCACTTAATCTCGACATGTTCGCCGAAAAATCGTATTCACTCCACAACCACAGCTCGCATTGCCATATGTTTGGTACCAAAATGATCGTCATGAAATGCGCATTTACCGAATATGTCCGTTTTGAGCGCTGTGAGTGGTTGTAGGATTATGATTTTGAAGTATTTGGCGTAAACGCTAATAAACTACTTCATTTTTGGCGAATTCTCTTCTAAGCGACCATGTCGCGTCTTTTAACCGGCCTTGTATATTCTTCAGATGGAGCAGCATTTTTTTAGAAACACGACGGTAAGCTTAGTTTCTGTATAGGAGGACTGGTTGTCTCGCAACAGCACATTTTATGCTCCTGCGTCGGGCAAACCCACTAGTGTCACAAATTGTCGTAATTTCACTCTCACTTCGAAACAAGACTTCTCAGAGGCCATGTTCCATTGAAAAAAATATTTGCTTTAACGAGCTCTACAATTCCCTATATCTATAACGAAAAATTTCTGCAACACCGTGTATATTAAAGTGTATGAATTAGCCTGTCTTGCTATATACACATGCATACGTATGTATTTAAAATTTATGATAGCATGATTAATTAAATTGCGGAATTAATGTCTAACGTAGATTAAAATTGCGTCCATGCTTGGTAACAGCATACTTGCGTATTTGCTCCGATTGAGGAGTTATGAAGCTATTCACATTTAAGGAAGCGGTATCGTTTAGTCTGCATGTCACTACATAATTGATATATACAGTCGTACTAAAATGGTAACGTATCATGCACAGTAAATGACGGAATTTATACGATGTCACTTTGAGGCGATGAGCGATCGTTTTTTTGGAACGCCTATTTCCAAGTGGTCTTCGTGAATGCTAGGCCATCAGTGAAAGTCTCTGAAACAAATTTGAAGCCTCGCTCTGTACGATATTTTTTTATGCGCTGACACGCGATTCACTGAATTCATAATAATAAGAATAAGGAGTGAAATAATTCTACAAAAAAATATGATTATACGTCAAAACATCAAAATTGTAACACTGTTTAGCATGCAATAAAAGCAAAATAATAAAAATAATAACAACAACAACAATAGGTATTCCGCAAACGCCCGTTCGACGTCTATCGTATGTGCTACGGCGGTGGAAGGATTTTTGGATAGTTCCTAAATGAGCTTGCTGTCTATCCACAAGATGGGCCAGATTTACGGCCAAAACGTTGTGATAGCTTAATAAAACATTATGCCAACAGATACTAGCATAGCAAAAGGTTAGTTTGTTAAATGTTCTGCTTTTTAAAAAATACATATAAAATTGTCACTCAAACTTCCCACTTTTGTTGTTCACCCACGTCCGCAACCTTCTCGAACTTTTATCAACTGTTGGTCGCATTCAAAACGTCAAGTTTGTCCCACTGCTTGCCAAGAGCCTATTTGATTGTCTTGAATTTTTGGAATCAAGTAATCCCTCAACCGACTTTTAAAACCCCCCACACAAAAAATCCGAGAGGGCCGTCTGTGGTGGCCACTCAAACTTGTCCAAACGGGCGAGTTCCCCGTCCTGTTGCAACACCCAGGGTCGGCCTTTAGAGTGATTTTGCGTCCAGGGAGTACAGCGGTTTCTAAAATCCTCTGTCGATTAAATTTGGCCTTCACGCTCTATGGGTGCGTCGATGAAAATCAAAGGAGTTTTGCCAGTGGCCGATATTCCAGACGGCTGTGACCCCTCCTTGCGATCGGTCAACTACTTTCCCACGTTCTGTAGCTTAAGACAAGCATTCTGAAGTTTTTAAGTCCCGACCTTGTTCGAAATGAACACCTCAGGGACACTCCTCATATCTGACCTATTCTCCTTGCAATCTTTAACAGATGCCTAGATGAGAGCCATGTCCCGGAATCATAGCGGGAATGCATTTCAGGTCACTGATGTCCGATCCTGAATAGACATTGCCAAGAATAATTATATTTATAAGATTTTGGCATCGATGCTCACAACACGCTTTTCGACATTCCTTCATCGCCGCATCATAATACCGCAAGAGCAGTATGGATTGTAGAAGAAAGTCGGTCATAACAACATTCACGAAAAAAAAGAAACTGGAACGTTATAGGTCACGCAAAGGTTTCTATATGCCTTATTTGTTGATCCTGAAGTCCGCTTTTGACAATGTCGCACTCCAGAAGCTCGCCAATGGAGCTGTTGGTCCCGAGACACTAACTCAACCCGCGAGCATTCTCCAAGCACACCCAATATTTCTTGACAATTCGATTTGTGAGCATGAGCCCGTTACCCAGACCACTGATTATGCCCAGGGTGACAATCTTAGCCGTCTGCAATTTTCTACCCGTCTTAGAGATCTGCCTCCAATACTTCACAAAGAACACGATACGGTCGGCATCATACTACACGCTGACGATATCGTCATGTTCAGTCTTGACGAATTGAAGCTGCAGGGAAGCATACGCACCCTAGAGATGTACTGCGAAAATCACGGCTATCAGATTATCGCCAAAAAAGACGTCGGCTGTGCGTCCCGTTTAAGCGATCAGCCGTGTTCTATCAAGCATCTCGATACCTGTCAGAGAGCTAATTCTCTTAAGCAATAAGCTCGATGATATTTTATTAACTATAAGCATATGTATATCTATGTATGTATGTATATATATATATATATATATATATATATATATATATATATATATATATATATTATATATATATAATGCTGATTCTGTAGTTTAAGTGGTGGAAGTTTAGCTGCGCACCAAGCCCGCACTCCTCTGTTCATAACACGTGAAGATGGCGGTCATGGTAAAAGCGCTGTAGCAAATTTTTGCGCAAAGCCAACCTTTGTACCGTATTGACGTTGTCTAGTTCCTGTAAATGCTCAAGAGCATATACAACGATCTTGAGAGCTTCGTTTACAAGCTTTTGAGGCTTGTACGTTATTCATGACTATTTTAAGCCTGAATTATGGGTGCTTTGTGCAAACTATCTTTGGCCATTTTATCGCTCGCTCACAAATTCGAGCAAATTTTGTGATGTGTCATCGAGATTTTAGTTTCTATGATGTGCGGTCGTAATTTCCACCTGATCAAATATGACAACAGAGCGTCTAACACTCTCCCTCTCCTCCAGACACGCGTCGATACAGTCATTATGGCTCATCCTGTAGATACTGATCCAGTTCCTTCAGGTTCTCAGTTGTCAGAAATCTAGCAAAGTTCTTTAGGTCGTATGATACTATTGGGGCGATTCTTATGTGAAAATTGTCCAACATGCTTGGACCTACCTACAAAGTCAAAATCATGGGGCAAGTAGCCCTGCGAATTCTGCGCCGGCATCGTCTTCAGTCATCTTCTCAACAATCCAGCACTACCGCACTAACATCCGTCCTCAGTCAACTGTCAGAGGTTTAAAAAATGTCGTTGCAGCTGTTCCTAGTACGCAAGAGGATATCGCAGCAATCATTACAAAAATGGCAGAGCTGGCTGCCAAGGTAAAACGTATCGAAATCATTCAGGAAGACGTGCCCAAACCAACAAAACTGCCCTTTGAAGTCGAAAGCAACTCAATAGCTGAGATTGCCGACAGCCTGCGGCTTCTGAAACTCGAACAGTCATGCTTGCTGTGGGATGTTGTTGTACAGAACATCCTTGGTCCCGCCAAGGAGACGCCAGTCGCGACTGCCCGCTTTATCCAGCAGCTGATTAGTCTTCGCAGCGTTGACAACATCTCATTAGTCAAGGCGAAGCGGGGAAGTTACATAAAAACCAATAGCACACATCGGTGGTCACTCGCGACAGAAAAAAATGCCCGCAAATGTATAGACTGTATTGGAGACAGGGCTAGACCACTCACCAATTGTGGGGTCTACCAAGCAGCACCAGGCACCATAACAACAACGGACTCATTGGCAGCAGCAGCAGGGCAAGGTTCACGATACTCTCACTAGCATCGGCCAACAACTATACCGAACGTGGCATGCTACTATACTGAAGTGGCATGCGATGAATGTAATAGCAAATATAACATACGCATTAGGACTAAGATCCACAACTGCTCAGCATACATTAAACATAAGTCTGAAGGGGATACTCAAATTGAATCAGAGAGGTAACGGCGAGAAAATATCCATTGAAAGTACACCTACAAAGAAAAATCCTGCCTTATGAGAATGAATACTGAAAAAGCAAACTAAGCACAACGACACACTATTAAAGTAACGTAAGTAAAAACGTGTAAGATCTAAAACATTATATCCCTTCTTTCTTCTCTAAAAAAAGTGTATTTACTTTTCTGGCATGGGGTTGTAGCACATGCATGGACGAAAGCGCTACATGTCAACAACAATCATGTAATAATAACGTAGGTATAAATGCGGAAGTCAGTCTCCTCATCACCCAAAGCAGTTCATCCAAGAACTACAAATGGTGTGCAAATTAAACAATCCAATCACATAACAATATGGTTCTCACAGACGAGAACATCGACGCCAACATATAATGAGATATCACTTACATGGATACCTTGTCGAAAGCAGGATCTAGACTACAAAATAACAGACTACACGAGATTTACGACTGACAGTGGCACTACAATCGAACACGCACTGACAAAAACAAGATCAATCAATGCCACTTACATAGATTTGCAAAGTGCCAGAGGCATGTGTCTGACCACCATGCTATCCTACTGACGCTAGATATGGCATCAACACAAGTAAACGATTAAGAACAATAAAACAACATTCTGTGCAATAAACAGCAAGAAGTTTGCGAGCGAAATGCAGAAAATCAAATAGACCGATTTATTCAAAATGTAAAAGACTTATAGACAATCTGTGAAGTCAACATGTCTGACTACAAACATGCCAGCGGAAAGCCTTACACTATATACAGGAGGAGGTCATGTAAACAAAAAAGACCATACTTATGGTCCTGGAATGATCCCCATGGGCCAAGGATAACATCGGACGTTTTTGTTCGCAAGTCTAAACGTTTATGCAAAAAATACACGTATTATCAACTGCAAATTTCAGATACCTTGCGAAGTGCCTCTTAAATTTTTCGTTTGGCAAGGGCATACTATCTATATATCTATACAAGCATACACAGATATATATATATATATATATATATATACGGAAATTACAATAATCTTACTGAAGATTATACCAGAAGAGATATTCCGGGCATTGCCTAGGCTAAGAAGCCAAGAGGAGTTTTTAGTGGGCATTATTACGCATGGCTATGATGCATAACGACGCTCTTTGTCGATTATATTGTGTTTGGAGAGGTGCAAAGTTGTTTTCCAAGTGTTTGAGGGGACTGTCACATTCCTTTTCAGCCGAAATATTCTTCCCCTTCAGTAGCTAGTTGAGGCTCTATGACAAACTGACTTGCTTGGCGTGAGGTTCGCTTTGTAGGTTAGACGAGTTCCGATCGCGGCCCCGAAAGATGTGTGCCCTCGACCAAAAGACGAATAACCAATACGGACACGACCATTAATCGTGGAGAAGGATATCCTGGGGCACGTGGTACTGGCGATTGAGTGGACCAGCGTTGATGCCTATTTTGTTCAATTCAATTTTTAAGTGCTCCTTTATTGTTTTAAAGGGGAGATAATTATATGCATGGTTATTCACAAAAATCCAGTTTTCAATATATACAATGCACAATTTAAGAGGCATGAAGAACAATTTACCATATAATAGGGCGCAATAGTACCATTGCGTGATATATGTAATTTTAAAACATTATTTTATTAGTTTATGGTTCTCAACATTGTCGCCATGCACCACGAAAACATTTTGTTGATTCGGTCAGATCGTGCAACAATTTTTGACGATATGGTTTAAGTACTGCGCAGATTGTTGTTGCAAATATTAAAAAAGATGGGAAGTCTATTCGACTGAGAGATTCGTGCGTACATTTTAAAATCTGTTCTCGAGTGTCGTTCTGATATAGGTAGTAAGTCGAGACTGCTACGCTCTACCTTACATCTCAATGTAGCACGTCGAAGGAATTTAGACTGAACTTCTTTAATTGCATCAATATGTTTCTTTAAATACCATAGGCCGCCCGACTTCACAGCTGTAGATGAATTTGGGAACTGCAAGGCTCTTATAAAGGCGAATATAGAACATTAGACATTCGACAATAAAACAACGAAATATCATATTACATATAAGACTGGCAAATTGAATAGTTTGCGTGATGTGAATGTTCAAACCTAGCTCCGGTGTTACCGCTATCCCAAGATCGCGAATGCTGTTTACTCTGGGTTAATATTGTCTATCAAGTGTGTAAGCACGAAAGTCTATGCATGAATCGGGCGTGTCGTTGCGCCTCTTGCAGAGGGACAGTTGGAAGCCGGAAGGTAGCGAGCTGCCAAGGGTTTTGGCGTCCCGCGATAGACGGGCCACGGGTTTTGGTGCCGTTCGGTACACGGGCAGTGTCGCATTGGCCGCCGACGCCAAATCGAACGATCTATGGCACATAAGCACCGTAAGTTCGTAACTCGTCCACGGATGTCTGTCGAGGGTTAGCTTAAGCTTGGCCCGTGATGCGGTCGCGTTTTGACAAGTCTTGCTCCCCCCCACTCCCCTCTCAAAGGGGCATGCCGCACACATTAATGTGAAACTCGATTGCATCGGAAACCTCATCGCAATCGTGGTAAGCGATCCTCAAGTGCACGTCGGGTGTATCCGTGCTTTCGACAAGATAAACGCTCCTGCTCTCGTTAGATTTACTCTTGCACCTTTCTTGCTTGTAGCATGATGAAAAAGAAGCGTATTTTTTCGACCAAACTTAGTCGGGTTGATCTGCTAGCTGAAAGAATCAACTCGGACGAACGCGTTACAAATTTGTGTTCCCCCAGTTGTTGATGCTGCTGTCTCGAAGGCGGTGATGCGATATGCAGAATGCCAGCAGGAAATAGTCAACCTTTACTGGTTCATTTTCGTACTCCCACGGAACTTTCTGTTAAGAAGATGGCCAACGCTTTCACGGCAAGCAGAGCGCCCGGCAGTTCAGGCAACGGTAGAAAATTCTCCTGCGTGTACATGTTACGGGTCACGTTTTTCAAGCAATCTATCTGCAGTCGATACTTGACTGTGTATGAAATCCATGCAAAGACGCCGCCTGGCCGCTCTGAAATTCGGGCTTTTAGAATCATAGGCATTACGGAATTCTTTAGAGACGTTTTCCCACTTCGAACGGGTTGTGTTTTGTTTGCATAAAGAATACTAATATTTAAAGCAAAAGTTTGATGCATGTTCTATTCGAGAATCAATTCCGAACTAAATCCGTCGGAAAGCCTGGTATTTTTATATCTTTTTTGAAAGAAGCTTTGATTAAAAAGCTGTCGATGTTTCGTAGCTATAGTAGTCACGGTAAATTCCGTTGCATTCAATGTGAAAATCTGTAGGCTGGGCTTGTGGAATGTGAAAAAACACTTCAGCTTCGCTGACGGCGAGAAGCTTGAATGAAAACGACATTTGTAGCCTGTAATAAAAGTTGGTCCAAGCCTCATCCGATGCGCAATGAGACGTATTTTGTGTCAACAGTGACAACGATTCTGTTAAGCCTGATAGTGACAACGATTCTGTCAAGCCTGATAGTGACAACGATTTTGTTAAGTCTGCATCAAACAGTGAAACATTTCCACAAAAATAATGCTCCGGGTCCTGAGACACCCATGCATGACTGTGTGTAACAGGAACAAGTCACGAAGGGTTGCTGCAGAGCATTTTAGCACAACGCGAAACTCAGCGGGCAGAGTTTTCACCGTTTCACCGCGATGGCAGTGCCGCCAGTTTCTCACTGAGCGGCTCGTAGAAGGCCGTTTCACGTGAACGTCGTACAATGCCGCGGCCGATTATAGCTGGCTAATACGAAGGATGCTATACGCTACGAATGTCCTGACTGACTCTCCTGTACGAGGGCAGAATCGGGGCTGAACCACCCTTGATCAAGAAGAAATTGGCCGCACTTGATGTTCACTCGACGCGTAGCGACAAATTCGAGAGCGCCGACACGACCAATTCGCGTACGGCAGCAGGTGGCGCTTCGCTCGAACAAGTCACGCCCTTGATGCGACGGGATGGTCTTGATTATTACGTGGTGATTTGTTTTCGGACAAGGTTTGCCGATGTGCAGCGACTTCACGCGTGATTTTAGCGTGTACCGCATGAGGCGGCCGCCGGCCGAGGTGTGATGTCCACCACGCTCCATGACGGGGCGGCGACCGCTACAAGTTCGCCATTTTTTCACTCAAACAACAACAGACGTCATCTGCTTGCTTCGCACTAAAGACTACTCAGAAAAATGAAAAAAAGGTTTCTAGGCCGGCTTAGAAACAATTTCAAGTCACAATTAGAACATACAAAAAATTCCTACAAGACAAAGTTTGTTAGAGAAAAAACTGCGGAGTCATTAACGACTACATCAGAAGGACAGATCTACGGAGGACACGGTCGCGCTGACAAACGTGACCCAAGCATACTCTTGGTATTTAAAAGCCTACCGTCACTAAACACCAAAATAGAAATGTCAACCTGCACTTTGCTACAGTCAGAGCTTATCCACCGGGCAAACATCGTTTACCAACATACACGTTCAACGAGTGTGTTCTTTTGCACCGACAACCATGATTTAGCTAGTTCGGCTTTAGAAGTGGCAAGAGTACAGAATGAGCACTAATGACAATACAGAAAACGATAGCTTCATAGGTTGATAAAGAAAACCGACTTATGGCAGTATTTCTCGATCTCTCGTATGCATTTAACACTTTACCACATAAATGTTTCCTAAGGAAGATTTTAAACATAGAAATCACTACATGAGCATTGAACGTGATTGCCACGTACCTTCACTATAGGAAACAAAATATTCACATAATAGTGAACCGACAAAGATAGATCTTAGACCCTTCGATGTGCCTAGGGGAGCGTGATCGGGCCACTATTATAGAGATTTTATTGTTTTTAATTTTTTCTCTTGCCCAGCGGCCAATCAAATACATGTTCGTCGAGGATACTGCACTCGCGGCCGGCTCCGTCTTGAACAATCGGGCTGAGGCATGTAGGATATTTAATGATAACAAACGGGTTTGTAGTAAATCACAACAAGACGAAATTTAGATATTTTGAATTAAGAAGTGGTCATGGCAGATATACCCGACTAACCCGAAAATTAAACTGGATAATTATATACCAACAACATAACATGCAACACACTTCTCACCTAATTAAAAAAACAGCCACAACTAAATATGTTGGGGTCATAATCAGCAGTTATATGTCATGGTATAGCAGTCATCAACCAAATAAGTTAATCTGCTACGACAAAATTTAAATTAGAATTATGCAAAGCATTCATTGAGTATCATTTTTGGGATATGCACTTGTCGCCATTGGTGGAACCTTGCCTAATGTACTGCAACCGTTGGTCGTCGTGCAAAAAACGGTGCGACTAATCGCCGGGAGTAGGCCTGCCATAACTGGTCCAGCTCGACTAATGCGCACACTCAGAATAGTGTGCATCTTTTTGACGGCTTTACTCTCAAAGTGCCCTTTTTTCTTCTGAACGAAGAAGCAACCAGGTGTCAGACTCCAAATAGAAACAGACTGGTGGTACACATCTGTTCAATAAGAGAACAGCAAAATGACCTATTTAATATAGAACACGCACGAACAGAAACAATGCGCTAAACGGCGACTCACTTCTTACTGACATGCTTTTTCTCCTCGAGTAGCGGCGGCTCGTGGAACGTTTGTTATAATATTGCTGCTGTTGTTATATGGTCATGAGGGAACAACTATTGTCTATTAATAAAACAAATATTCGTCAGACGCTGACTGTTTGAAGTGTGTTAAAAATACACACGCCTGTTGCTAGTTTTGTTAGCAGAAAATAAGCCCACTGGAAGTTAATATTTTGTGTCGGCTTCCTTAGGCATAATTATGTAGAAACATGCCAAGGACTTGTGTTAACGCATAATATATCTTTCATATGTCGATGGTGCTTAATAGTATTAGTTCAAAACCGTACACAAGCATTATTATTAGTCGTTTGGCAAAAACGTTTATGAAATCAATAAAAACGTAATTATTGTTTGGAAAAACAGAGTTTTTATGTCTAATTCCAAGTTATTTCCGACTAGGATCATCCCTGTCCGATCAGCTGTTTGGATACCCCCGCCCCCAACCAAAACGCATTACCTTTGTCTTGCTCCTTTACGCTTTTGAACGATGTCTGCATTGTTGAGTGCAAGAAGACAATACGGAGAGGTCGAATAAAAGACGCCCGACGATTGTCAATGAAACCACTGCATCCGCGGTCTTTCCGAAGTTTTCTTTTCTGAGATCTTATTTTGAATCAATGTTAAAGCGTGGCCGAAGGCTCGTTCCGGGGATCAGCCAGGCATAATGCTAAGTTATTCTTTGGGCAAGCTTTGGTGACTGCAGGCGATCCACGATGACGTATTGAACCCTCTCGTAGTCTTTATCATATCAGTGAATTGTGTGGCAAAGGACTTTTTAGCAACAGTGTCCAAATTAGTTGCACGCTGCGCGAGCGAGTAGGGCCATTTTTTGGTTTCATTTTATTGGTACTTCTTGTTTGTCTTGAGCTGCTTATAAAACGTCTTCAATACAAAAGCCGTACGATTTCTGTCTAACATTTGCGCCCGTTTCTAAGAATCTTTGGCTGTTCGACATTACACGAATCAAGGTTAGTGGTGTTTGCGGGTCGATATCCTTGAAAAGACCGCAGATGATATGACGAGTCGTAGGTGTTTCACCAATACGTTAGCACTTCTTTATCGGGTAGAATCGCGAGACTCTGGCGAAATCCGGCCGAAGTTAATATTTCGGACAACAGCCCGGAAACTCGTGATGTTTGGGCATTTACATGTAACATCGAGGTTGGCCGCCAGTACGATGTTCTTCCGCGGCTTGTGGCATATGCGAATGCCCCCTTTAATGTCATTCTGTTAGGAATAATAATAAAAATAATAGCACGCGTATATACAGTCCGTCTACCAAGTATACGACTGGCATGATTTGGAATGCTTATGACAAATCTTATTGTAATCATCATTTATTAAAATTATGTTTGTTGGGTACATAGTCAATGGTCACATGGTAGATTAAAAACAATATCACTGCGAGAGGCTCCTTAGAGAGATCACACGTGGGCAGATTGCCCGCATGATACTTTGTGCAAAAAATAACCCGCACTGAGTACATATACGTACATGATGAATGGGGGTCGTGGAAGCCGTGTGTCCCGCACAGGACGTGGTGGAACCCGTGTACCGCAAAATGAGTCACTACGTGGCGGTTTGTGCGGCCTAGGTTCTTTCAGGCGCGGTCTCGCATGGTACCCGTGTCGAAGATGTCCGGGTCGATGTTCGCCAACTTGTCCTCCCATATGCGGATGAATTCCCTGTGGGCGGGAGTCTCCGGCAGGTTGAAGCGTCTTTTCAGATTCTCGATGAGCAGAGGAAAGTCCGCCAGCAGATACACAAGGCGGTTCTTGCTCAAGGAGTGCAGGCCCATTACACGACTGAGGTAAGCCGGTTTGACGCGGTCCAGCATTTCAAGTTGCTGCCGCGAGAGCTGTCTCTAGATGACCTGGATGCCGCAAGAAGCTACGGGGGCGAGCTTGAGGCAAATCTTATGGTTTACATTTTATTATGCACTCCTCTTCGCATACCTGTTTGTTCATGTATGTGAAAACTAACGGTTGTTCGTCTTTTGAATGACTTGATGCAAATCCCTTTGTGGAATCTTCTTTAACATGCACTTTAGGCTCTGCTGAATGTGTGGACTTGCGTCGAAAATACCACTTATCAATTTGAATTTCCATTTTCAACTGAGAAACAGATTGTTGTCGTTTTGATTGTATTCCATTTTTTTGCTTACTGCAATCGTATGAAGCGCTCCTCGCTTGCGTTATGTAAAAAAATTCTTTGATGCGACTCCGTTCGATCGCACACATCACAAACACTACCGAACTCACCAAAGCAAAGACGCGGCCTGCACTCTGCCCCGATTGCTCTTTGCCGACATTGCTAACTTTTATCAGCCGGTAGGTGAAGCAGCGATAGTCGTACAAATAAACCAGTTACTAAACTTAAGAGACCCACTGCATATTTACATATTTGCTATTGTATTTTTGAATTTTGACTCGCGTGTTCCGATAAACTTGCGTCGACGGTAAAAATAGTGCTCCCCAGCAACATTCGGATTTCAATACATTATTTACGCACACTAAACGACATGCCGTCGGCCAGGTCCAGCTAATTAGGGCTCTAAGTTTTAAAACTTCTTGATAACGATTTTATACGTTAGAAATGGTATTGTTTTATTTTGGGATGAGACGTAGCCAATCTGTTAGAGATATATATTGTAATTATAAGATCCTATCCATCTATTTGCTGTATCGTCTTCAAGTAGCTACTTTCGGCTTCAAGATCAGTCGTAGTTTAGTACCTGTTGAGGTTGCCTTCCCTCTAGTTCCTCAGCGGCGGAAAACCTCGCGATGGGCCACCACTTTTGTGATACTTCGGGTACAGAAAAGATCTAGTACCCAATCTCTTGTATATAGACTCCCCGTAGTGTGGGAGAGTATCCCGCATAAATCCCGTCACTCGAAGTCCCTGAATTGTTTTACCCGAGACGTCAAAATGTGGCTTTTAAATAGGAATACATGACGGAAAAGGGAATTTACTTAGGGAGATGATCTATTTTTTTAGCTTTTACTTGTCATTTCGAGTTATATTGTTTATCAAGTTATAGCTCAGTGTGCTCCTTTGTCTTGTGTGTCAGTATAGCCAATAATATGGTATAGGTACTGACTTCTGTTTTTACTTTCTTCTTTTTTTCTTCTATTCCCAAGCCCTTGTACCACTTTTCACAGCGAGAACGTCGTGTTATTAGTGCGTACCTTGCGTGATATTCCTCTATTAAATCCTGGATCATTCGTATGAATTGCATCGCGGGAAGTAATTTGTGCATAGTAATGTACTAGACGGTGCATGAGATAATTATGGTGCATCCAACACATGAGACCTTCGTCTTTTGCTAAACTGGTGGTGTAGCCTCAATAAACATGCAGTGCTGTTAATTTGATATAATTTCATATATGTTTATCCATTGTTCTTGAGATTCTACGGACAGTGCACATATATGCCAGTTAATTCATCCTAAAGGGCGGTCTACTTCTAAACTAAATTATGTTATGATAAATGCCACTTTTCCATTAAAAATGTTCATATATGTTATATACATTTTTAATCCCATGTCTTAAAATCATTTGAAACTCAATGGAATAAGTAAAACGCCTTCCTTCACTATTTACATGTTTTGACATCATCTGCGTGAACTTTAATCTCGATCAAATGACGTAGCGTAGATTTCAGTGTGTTTCGATGTAATGCCAAAGTAATACCGAGCCTGGGGGGGTGGGGTGGAATCCGGGTTTAGTGGGTTTGCGAGTCTCACACTAGTCACGCAGGCTCCTAGTGGCGCATGTGCATCATGCATTCCCGAAACCTCCCAGAACAAAAAAAAAACAAAAAACAAAAAGATTTCAGTGTGTACGTGCATGTAATAGTAGTAGCGTACTATTATTAATTACTTATTGTTTTTTTAGATTAATAAAAGGTCTTGTTTTTAATTGTACGCTATCCTCCATTGGCCTCCCTATGGACTTACCTTCATTAGACCGCTGGCTTAACATGTTAAGATATCTAAGGTTTCCCTAACAGCTCTTGTGGCAGCATGGTTGTTGAATTTCAGCCGTATGGTTTATCATCTATTCTCAATTAGAATCACTTAACGAACGTTCGATCAACAATAAGAATTCAGCCGGCGACACCCCGGTAGTTGACAACCATTACTAGCAAACTAGCCCCATAGACGACGCCGCCACTTATGTACATGCGTTGTGCTGGTCGTACACAAGCATGAAGACCATTATAGGGCAACCTTTCTTATTAAACGGTGTTTCAATAAACATATTTTCTACAGAGCGGTCGATTGCAAAGATCTGGTCATATCTAAAAGGTATTGACATACATTCTCCTTCTTCTTCGTAAGGTCTACATTTACCATACCTCGTTACTACGGAGCTGTGCTGATATTCTTCTGCTACGGATATATCCAGTTCGATGTTTTGCTCAGCACAGTCACATGTTTATATTTGCGGCAAGCTTGGGAGTTCCAATCCGTGTGCGGCTGGACACAGACAATAGGACGATCTTCTATCGGATTGAAGTTAGGCGACACTAAGCTAAACCGTTAAGGCGGCCAGACAAGAGTTATTAATGAGTGATGGTGAGGATTTGTTTACCACGTGACTTTTGCACGTACAAGGCATTGCTTTTGATATCCCGCCGTGTCTTCCTCCTCATCCTTGTTCATCCGCAGAGGCGGACAGGCTTAAAATCATACTTCGGAAGTTTTTCTTACGCAACACAATATTTAAATATGATTGGAAAGTAATGCAATTCAAGTTATGATTTGTATTGTTTATTGTATTGTATGAAATGTATTATTTATTTACCAATATATATGTTTGATGCAATATGTGCTACAGCTCTCATATACCACTTTCATCAGCGATATTGCTTTTGTACACTGTTGAAGATGAAACGGATCAGACGATTTTCCACGTAGTTTGCATTCACTCGGTCGACATTTCGTGAAACCCATATCGTGCATATATCCTCATGAGTGTATCTAGTCTCATGAAAACGTCAATCAACGTCCGAAAACTTATATTTCCGTTCAAAAAAATGATTCTCGAAGGCCTTCGTTTTCGGTGAAGCATAAGTTGTTCTGAGATCTTCTACAACGAGTGGTGTCGGGGCCAACAGATAGACAAGCCGGTTGCCGCTAGTGCGGTGGATAGATTTGCTATAGATTTGCTTTCGATAGGTGGGGCCATATGACCTGTGTGTCGTAAGTAGCAGTCTATGCAATCTTTAAATTAAAAGCATTTCAAGTTACATAAAGTAATTTTAAAGTATGGAGAAACTAAAATTACTTGAAATTGCTGCATTTGTGTGCTAATATTGGCAAGCAGAAAGCCGTTTGTTGGAAGGTTTAGGGAAATGCATGACGCACATGCGACACTGGCAACTAGTAGTGAGTAGTGTAAGACTCACGAACCCAGACTCACACCAGAGCAGAAAGCCTAGCATATATATATATTCAAAAAAAGATAAGCCTAGATAGGTAAGATTTATGTTAACCACTACATAGTGACTAGAAGCATTTTTTTCTGTTAACGTCAGAATACTTCATACATGAAATTGTAGTCAATATAGAGTAGGGTCGAATTAAACACGCCCCTTAAAAAATTATAATTTTAGCTGCTAAAATGTGGGGGAAGGCTAGTATGAGCGAAACCTGCAATACCGCCTTGCCGTGCAATTCTCTGGCTATACTCCGGGCAATATATTGGCGAATATTTCAACTCTTGCAGTGCATTTTAGTTAGACACGATCGATACGATTAGCGCTCACAGGCTGCGACAGTACACTTGCGTCGATTTTGATTTGAATATGTATGTAAAATGTGCCAAAAATGTAAGCTCCATTGACTAATTAATACACGAAGGTGCCGCGCGACACTTGCGGTGCTGCTCTGTTAACTGGAAAGTCCAGACCGGGAGGGCCATGTTTCAAAACAACCTCCGTCCCATTATCACTACACCAGCTGCTGATACCGTCCACAGCGGAGTGCAGCACTAAAGAGGAATTCAGGAAAGTGTATACTTTAAGGTCGTCAGCGTATTTGACACAAAACATAATATAAGATGTAATGTCTAAAAAAATACTGTGCACACCAATGTAGAGACGCAACTCCCTTGTAGGATAAATTATTCTAATAATTACCTATTGCACTATGTAGGTGCACATAGTGCTGTTTGAAATAGGCAAGAGATATTTGCTTCGAAGCTAAATTCTGCTCACCACCAAATATGCGGCACTATCTGCGTTGATATGATAGAGGCCAGGATATAATTCACGCTTAAAGTAGCATCCGTAGCTGTATACGGCACCCAAGTGATGTGGAGACATCTCAAGGCTTCGTACTGAATCCGTGACGCTCCAGCGAGAATATTTGTAAACCGTTTGTACAATGTGTGTCATATAAAATATGTTTATATTTACATACCCAAAGAGGGCGCGCTTTGATAACTAACTAAAAATAAAGCAAATGCTTGCGCCTCTCATGAGAAGACCGCAGGAGTAAACGAAGAACAACTCTTTGAATAATCGTAATTTAAATGTTTGTAGTTCTGATTTTTCACGCCATCTTGAGAACGACACAACAGAGCCATATTTGTGTATAATGCGGCACTGCACATTTATTATACAAAATAACCGACAACTTGTAATACATCAATATATTTTTTATATTGTTTTATTAGACATTGCACAAACAGTGTATACAAGATCCAACTTGTTTATTGTGAGGAGCAGAAACAAGACATGGTTGCAACGTTTTGTAAACAACGTCATTAAGAAAGATTGTCGCTTGCTTAGAACGAATGTCGCGGTACTGTTTTTGGCAAACACCGTAAGTACTTTCAATACCACAGAACCGCCAATTTCCCTCAGAGCAGACCCTGTATATGGATGGACTCTGCGCGTTCGTTACACTCGCTATACCTGCCAGTGCAGCATATATACACATCAGCATATATGCTGTACGAATATCATACATGAACTATGATGGTTCAACGCAAAACTAGTGAAATTGCTTTGATTAGCTTATTGTCAACGCCGTGACAAAGATTTGCCGTTCTAAGCTAGACAATTCGGCGGTGGGTGTTGCGGAGTAAGGCAAAACCAGAGACGGTCGACCTGAGCACCTAGCCAGGTATCTAGGAATTGAAGTCGGTTTCACTAAACTTCAAATGTGGTTTTTGTGTCTGCTTGACCCCCGATTAGGATAGGCACACTTTTCTTCATAGGAGGACTCTTCCTCTTAATTCATAACCCGATTCTGCTTCAGTAGCGTATGAGCGATGAAACTTCGTTCTTTTCTTTGCAGCTAGACTCTCGCCACTGTGGCGAGAAAGCGGACTTATCCTTTCGAACGACAAGAATAATAACTGAATAAAAAGAAATAGAAATTTAATTAGATGCGAAAAGGTCATGTGGGTGTCGCACTAAACGTTTACAATAATATAACTAATATGTGTATTTTTTAGATACATCTGCAACAAACAACGCGCAGTTTATTACTGAACCGGGACAAGGATGCTGCTGGCTGAACGTTGATGGCAGCGCACTGTAATGGGACTCATTTTTAGCAAAGAGTGTGAAACAAAGCCAGATTTGACAGAATACAACGCTCCAAAATGTTGCAATATGACGTTCCTGGGTTATATACTTATACGATAGGCTCTAACCATGGGCATTCAGCCGACGTATGCGTTCTGATAACACTCTTTTTTCAGAAGGATATTTTTGGTTACCAAAGGGCTACTGTTTTACCGAACCTCATAATCAATGGCATGTGAGAGAAACGAATTTCCTTTTTATCTTAGGAAAGATCGTTTTAAAAATGTGTGTCGCGCCGGGGGATCAAAACGGCGATTCCTTGCGTCAGAGCTGCCCGTCGTCACCTCTACTCGGTCCCGTCGGTAAAAAATAAGCGCGAGTAGAAGCCGTAGTATAATTCTGGACTACATTTGTCTAACACGAAAGCACAGCGGTGCAGGGCGGTGCTTATTGCCATCCCCTTTATTGGCTAAATTAGTACACGTTCTAGCGCCGAGAAACATAATTATGGAGAAGTTAGCCTTGGAAGGTGTTCCGAACCAGCTGTTAACAATTTTAGGGGCCATCCTTAGGGAGAGCATAGTATGCATTGACAATAATATAGGGATTGTGGGAAGAGTAAAGCAAACTACAGGCGTGGCTCAAGGCGACGGACTTAGTCCGTTGTTTTTTTCGTTACTATTGGGAGGGCTGCCTAACCGGGTGAGACAGGAATGGACTCAAGAGTGGGCAAGTACTTTAATGTACGCAGATGACATTGCAATCTATGGTAGGAGTCTATTTAGGGTAAAACAGGGACTGAAAAGAATAATTGATTATATGGACGAGATGGGGCTTAGCATAAACTGGCAAAAGACAGTAGCAGTTGAGTTTCGACGAGGGGGTCGATTAGCAAAAGACGACGTTCTTTGAGCCAGGGGCAATGAGGTGCATTTTGTAAATAAATTTACTTATCCGGGAGTCACTGTAACGTTGAATAGTAGCAGTTTCCAAAGGCATATAGAAAGCAGAGTGGGAAAAGCAATTCGAGCGGCAGCAGCACTCAAGAACCCGCAAATATTGTCAATACATACCGCGTCCGCCCTTTTTAAAATTAAATCGAACCAATAGCAACAGTTGGTATATCACTTATATAAGAAAAACTGGGAGAATCATATGTGCAGTTACTAGATAGAGCCAGATTTTTTTTTATGAAACGTGTTTTGGGGTTAGCCAATTGTTGTAGGAATAGAATAGTTTATATCTTAGAAGGGGGGGGGGGGGACTTTAATGACACAGGAATTACAACTTCGACGGGGTTTACCTAAGACGGGCGTTTGAGGCCTATACTTTGAAGTGGATGGAAAAATGAAAGGAAATCGATTTAGGATTTAGGCTACTTGTACGGTAGCGATGACAAGCACGACCTGGCATTTAACTACGGCGTTTGCAGCCTACGGGTTTCATCACGTGTTATGCAGCACGGAAGAATTCCACATTCCTCAGGAGTGTTGCAGGTGCACGAGGTACTCTGTCCAGTGCGATAGATACCACGCCGCAGCATGTCCAGCAGTTCAGTCAATAGCTGAACTAGCAAGATGAGAGAAGACCCAAGACGTGAAGGAAGCACTAGCTGTGTCTGATGTATACGTTTATAATTTTACCCAACCTGGGTGTTAATAAACCATAATAACAAATTAATACACGTCTGGACATGCAGTTATGGTTAGAACGCATGCACGTAATTTACGTCTGGACATGCAGTTATGGTTAGAACGCATGCACGTAATTCAATACAAGAACGGCCGTTCTTCTTCGATACATACTCTTTTCTTCGGTACATTGTCTCTCTCTCTCTCTCTCTCTACATTACTAACATTCGTAAAAAAACTTTCGCTTCAGAAAGCTCTTTCGTTGGCAGTGCATGTGTCATCGTACCGCAAATAAGCGCCACTAACTACTTGTCTGTTTGAAGTATTACATAAGCAAAAGCTCCATGCAGAGGCAGTGCTGTAGGATTATTCTGATTTTGTCGCATCTCGGACGTCGTAAAAAAAACATGCGTATGAGTTAGAGTCACTGGATAACCAAGAAACGTGCAAAGCGGCCACACTGCGAGGAGAACGTCTACTTTTACTAAGAACTAGCCAGCCAATGCTGATTGCCAACTAACCTATGTCTAGAGAGCTGTCTCAAAACGCGCAGTTCGGGTTTCTTCATTTCTCACTTGTTTCTTTCTTTGTCTATTTTTTATTCATCGCGGCCGTGTAGAGAGACGACCGTTTTACTTGGCGTGGTAGCCAACAACCAGATATCAGAAATCATTTTTTCGGGCCTCCATGCTAGGCACGCAGCGACTAAGCAGAGTCTTCTACATAAAAACTATTCAAATAATGCACCTTTCTGCATTGGTTAAACTCATAAAGAACGTCGTCTCAATCTTAGTGAAATAAATATAATTGAATAAAGAACGTCGTCGGGCTTAGCCCGGTTGGATAATGTTTGAAAGCGGCAGAGATCTCTAAACAGTCTTTGCTGTAAAATGTTGTAAGTGCGAATTCAGCGTCGGTTTCGTTACGGCCGGTGTACAGGGAATCAGTGTCTCATCTTGCACTTTGCGACTGAAAGGGCGCAAGCTTGTTTACTTTAAAACAACAGCAATCGTTGACGAAAAGCTAGGGAAAATTGCATCCGCATATATTGTGTTAGCTTATGCGCTATAAATAACATATTGCTTAACAGGTTAAATGAAGTAAATGCACATTTAAATGCACAATTAACGACTTTAAAACAAAAATAGCTCAACGAATGTGTTTAGTGTCAGCTTTTCGACGACAACTGAGATCATACGTACGACTGATACCTGCCAATATATAATCAGGTTAATGTGGTTGAGGCATCCGTAAATACCCGCATATTCTAAATGACCAAGCCGTCATATGGATATGTCTCTTCAACCATCCCGATTTATTTAGATGTATATAATTGCTTAGGCATTCGACACGATCTTCCTTCCTCTTTATCAAGGGTCAGCTTTGCTGCGCAGATTGCTCTGGAATCTGCCAGCAGTTTTTGTGTCGATATTTCGGTTGTTTTATTGGGCTTCTGCAATCTATTCTTGCTTGCAAAGCTAAAATAGCGCAAGCGGTAAGAAACGTATATTTAAGATGCAAAGATTCTGTTAGAGCAATGACCGCAGTTTACGCTTGATCATTCCAAAATTACGAGCTTCCATTTACATCCGGGCAATCTATACGAAAACAAATCCGACATCGGAGGCAACTTGTTTAACACAGAGCCGCAACAATACAGAAACGCAATGATCGTCAATCGCCTTCACGATGCAGTTCGGATGGACTGACATGTACAGAACAAACGCGCAGAGCCGCCGTCAAACAGTGTAAGTCACGAAGCTGCACGAGGCGATCAGGTCATTGCCGCATTACCGTTAAAGGACCGAGACTGCTTACACGTTACTCATCGACTTTACTCATCAACTGCTCGAGGTTCAGTATTTAGGAGACTGATCTCTTTGTCATAGAGTTGTTGAGACAAATGAAACTGAAAACTGCTAGCAATGTTACCGGTGATGGTGGTGTTGGCGGTGGCGCGGACTTGTCAAAACCGTGCTAATTAGATACGTTGCTACTAAAGTAAAGTAAAAAGTATATTTTTCGGGCTAACCCTCAGCTAAGATTTAACGTCCACGGGTTTGCTTTTCGCATTGCTTCACAGACGGACCCCCACAAATACAAATGTGCAACGGTGGGGCTCGATGCACAGATACGTTGCTACTGCTGCTGTTGCTGCTAGGTGCATTCATGACGTACGGAAGGCAAGGGAGGTAGGGCCGTAGCGCAAGCTGAACGCGACGAACGCAGCAAGTGAGCCCTGCCCGGTAAAACACGACGCAAAGGGGTAGCGGCCCATTATGCAGCGGCGTTATCTGTGCGACTCTGAGCAGCCTTCGTTTGCATTATATTATCGTGGCCGGCCAGATACTGGCAGGCCGGAGACGACTGCCTGCACCAACAGCCCAGGCAGCATCACATAAGCTCGTTTCAGTCTGGCAATGCGCAACTTGGCTCTCTTCCTTCTCCCACTCACCGTCATCATCATCCCCCACAGACATCATCATCACCCCCCACGGATATCATCATCATCATCGTCATCATTCCACACGGCCTTTACGAACAGCCGCCTGAACGAATATCCTCGATCGAACTCGCTGCGCTGCGTTTACCTCGCTGTGTGCGCCTCTTAGAGCTTGCTTCATAGGCCAGCTATAGTAGTGGTTGTAGTTATACTATCAGCAGTCGTGGGGAGGTTTAGAGTTGGAGCTGTAGCAGTAGTCGCAGTCGCCGTTTGGCCTGCAGGCCTACCAGCATACATAGCAGGCAGCAAAGTTTCCCGGCAGGCAAGCCGCCTACATCCGCCGGCCGCCTCCCGGCAACGACGGCCATAAGGCGCCGCATTTCCTCTATAATCACCCCCCGGGCTTCAGGCATCATCACCAGTGCGTCATCAGCATCAGACTTATCACCATCATCAGCGTCACCATGTCCGCCACTGCCACTTTCGCTCTCGGAATCGTCGTTGCCCGTTGCCAACGACGACCGTTGCCCATACACAGACAACAGACAGCACCCATTGTGTGTTTAGTCGGGCGACGCGGCGCCACCCCCGGCGCAGTCGGGGGGTACTCGCTCCTTTCCGGCACCCCTTCAATACACGCCACATGTAGCTAGCGCAGCCCAATGTAGCCAGCAGCCACTGAAAGTGTTGTCTTCAGTGGCCTTCGGAAGACGAACGAACGAACGCACGAAGAGTTTGTGACTGACTCTGGCTCGATCTCCGGACCGCCTGGCCGCTGCTTGCCCGTATTCAGACACAACAAAGCAAGACGACCAGCAGGCAAGCAGAGAGGTAAGGCAAAACGACAGGATGCAGGATGAATCCAGGAGCTTTCCTGCCGACGCTGTTCCTGCCATGACCAGGACCACTGAGGATAGGGAGCAGCTAGAGAGCGAGAGAGGGAGAGAGAGATATAGCAAGGGAGAAAGGTAGAGAGAGGGGTGCGCAAGCGAAGGAAGGATCAGACCGAAGGAAAATGCAAGGGTGGGCTTGAGAAAGGTGTAGGGGAGATAGATTGAGGGAAATTGAGAAAAGTATAGCAGAACATGGGGAGGAGAAGGAGGAAGGGAAATTATTGTGGATTGAGGTTTTCTCCGCCGCTGCCCGTGCTTGCGATACTACTCGCTTAGTGGCAGCAGTGAAAGTAGGAGAGGAGAGCTAGCCTCAGAGTGCCGCGCGTTGTGGGTTAAAGAGGGCTGGGTAGGGGGGAGTAGAGTGCCCGCCCCGTCTGTCTGTGTCTCGCAGCGGGCCAGTGGCAGTGTACGAATCGGCGGGACGGATATGTGGCATATGCCCGCTTTTCTGCAACTATGCACTGCTGCTAAAATTTGGTTCCTTCGAGCCTGGCCAGCTAGACAGCCAGCCAACTAAGCTTCTAAGATCGGTAGCGGTAGCAGCAGCGACGTGATTGTCGTCCGTGGCGTTAGACCACCATCGCAAGCACGAGCACGACCACGCACCCCATCAACCAACCGGCCCTATTCCCCATCGACCACGACAATGATGATGATGTGCGTCTTCTTCCCTACGATCTGCTTCCAATCCAGCAGGCCAGCCCTTCTTAGTCTAGCAACGACAGCCTTCATTCCCGCCGTTCGCAGCAGCAGCACCAGCAGTACTGCCGTTACACACAAGATGTAGACGAAAACGTGCTGGTCTAAGAACGGCTGGTTAAGAGAGATCGAGAAATGGGGGAGAGAGGGAGATATAGTGTCTCTGCGTGGGGGTGTCTGGGTATGTGAACGAGACCGTCCGAGAGAGAGAGATAGGTTCTTTCTCTATACGCTTTTACCCGGGCGGCCTACTCACTCTGCGACAATAACGACGACGACGAAATTGAAGACGACGCCTAGGCTCCGCCTATGGTGCCGCCTCCGGCGGGCGCAGCATTGTGTTGGGCTCTTTCGGCCCGGCTCGGCGTCTAATTGGCCAGCGTCGGCGAATGTCCCACCTCCATTGTGGGATGGAACCAAAAAGAGCACTCGCGTACTTGCGACTGCTCGTTCATCGGACAGCTAGCTGTTCGCTGCGAGACAACAGTCAAGAGAGAGAGAGAGAGCGAGCGCGATAGATGTAGGTAAGAGGCCTTTTCCCTGCCGTTGTATGCGAGCGTCCTTAGGGTTAGGGTTACGCACGCGCCGCGCGACAGGGGCAGAATGATCACACATACCTGACATGAGACAGACAGAGAGAGAGACACTCGGCTATATAGCACACGATAGTAGAAAACCCTCCAGTAAAGGTGTAGGGTAAACCCAACAGAGGACAACACAGACTCGACAATAGGATAGGGCACACTCATCGGCAGGACAGCAGTGACAGCCAAAGGGAAAGTGTGCTACAGGAGCGGCGGGAGGGGAATCGATGCTGCGCGAATAAACAGATGCTGCGGCCTCGAAAGCCAGCGTTCGTCGTTCTATCTCGGTCTTCGCGCATTTTGTCGGGGGTTCACTGGAGAGCACCCAATGTGCACGTCCAGCAAATGCAGCAGAGCGGCAGCGGCAGCAGCAGTGGCGGAGCCAGCGACGGAAACGGCGAAACCGCCGGGGCAGCACCGGTAAAGGTGCATTTGGTACTACAACGGTAGGTAGCTACAAACATAGCCCCCTCCCACGCGACTCCCGGCAGCCCCATCCTCCACCCCAACTATTCCTTCTACTACTGCGAGAGCTACATTGAAGACGACGAAGACGACGACGACAACAACCACAACAACAGCAACAGCAACAACGACAACTACCCCACCTATTTCATCGCAGAGTCGTCATTTCGCTCTGATCCTCTCCCAACGCTGGCAGTCTTGCACAGTCTGGCGTACGGCAAGCGTGCAATACAACAATAGAACAGCACTAGACTCTAAACATCTAACGCACAAACGCGCTCTGTTCCGCTGAGTTTCCCGTCAGTCAGTCAATCGGTCAGTCTTTCTGTTTGGCCGAGCGTTGTCATTCATTCGATTAGACAAGACGACGCTTAGTTTAGTCCCACCGGTCCACGCTTGTTTCCCGTGTCCCTGGCGCGATTTTCCTGACGCTTTTCTTCGTCACTTGCGTTGTCGCCACCGTCACCACACATGACCGTCATCACTGAGAGTACCCTTAGCACTCTCGGACATCTTAGACTTCCTTCTCCTTCCCTTCTCTCTTCTTTTCTTTCTTGCTTTCTTTCTCTCTCTTAGTCTCTGTCTGTCTCTTTAAAAGAGCTGACCAAACGAGTTCACACAACACTGTACATGGTGGACGATTGACTGAAAACGCTGTGAGTGAACACCAACAAAACAACGTCTGAAACAGCAACAACAGCAACATTAGCATCAGCTGCAAACCGGTGATACTGCGCAACGCTATCGATCCAAAACCAGGACGCGACACGACGGCAAGGTAAAGGTAAGCAAGCGGTTTCTGTTTCTGCAGGTATTGTTTGGTTTACTACGCTGGTAGTTGACGTGTGTGTGTGTTTGCGTCGAACGCCTCGTGTCAAACGCCTCATGAACAGCCTTTGCAGCGCTAGCGATAAGGGAGCGACGAAATCAATCCCTGAATTTTGAAGTGTGACGTTCGTAACAGCAGCAGTGTGATCACGCGATCCGCGACGGAATCTCGCGGGCAGGCGAACGAATGGCCGCGGTGCTATAGCTTGCACCGCAGGTGGCTTGGCTTGTGCCTGGCCGCGCCATGTAAGGCATCCTGCAGCCTGTGCATCATCAAATCAAGCCTTTTAAACCAATCAACGTGTTAGTTCCGCTGGTGATGGATTGGGCATCGTTCACACGCTTGGGCATAAACAAACTATCATAGCCATTTTTCACATGGCTGGTATTTATAGCTATTAAAGTTTTCGGGCTGACCCTCAGCCAAGATTTAACGTCCACGGAACTGTTTTTCACATTGCCTCATAGACGGACCCCCATAAATACAAATGTGCAACGGTGGGGCTCGAACCCGCGCACCTATGTGTCTCCTCCGGTTGCGAGGCGCAGATTTAAGCCACCACGCCACCGGGCTCGACTGGTATTTATAGCTGGCCAGTATCTATGCTAGTATAAAGTCGCAAAATGCTTAACCGTTTGAAACAGAACAATATGTTTAATATGAACAGCAGGTGTAAATTTACTAGAGTAAAAATCGCTCTTATGGCCAACCATATTAGCCTGGTGTGTCCCCTAGACCAACTTCTTCGTTGGCAGGCCAACTGCAAATGATATGTATACCACATTTTTGAGCTGCTGTTCTTCTGATTGGACGAGTTCACAATTCTGGTTGAACTCTGCGATACTTCAAAAATTATACTGAGACTTGCGGAATCCCTTTAGAACGTAAACTTATCCGTTGCAGACACATCCTTGAAATATCACTAATGAAAACGCTTAAATGCATTGAATAGTAACCGAACCTAGATATGGCATTATGTGTTCTCAATCATATTTTCGTTATGTCAGTAAACGGCTAATTTTCCCTACTCACCCTTAAATAGCTCCTAGCTATCACTCTCCCTCCAAATACTAAGTTTCTACATTTCACGGTGTACCAGGAAGCGCATGCACTTCATTGATGCAAAACATGTGTAACATTTCTGATTATGATGATTGGGTCCTTTTTTTACAGTTTGATTATATACTCAATACTTCAGAACCCAAAGCCGAAGTCTAGCCTCATCTTAAAGAAAACATACGATATAATTCAAATATTTTGCGTTGTTTTCTTCATATAATGCTTCTAAAGGTGAAGCGACCAGATTAGTCAACCGTATCCTATATTTTCTTGTAGTGTCTCAGGTCGGATGCTAATCTCTTTTTCTAAATACTTTTTTTGTTTTAGACATAAATATGTAGTTACCGCCGGAAGTCAAATATATTGATCAACGTTGTGCGGTTCGAAATAGTAGCGCACTTGACTTTGCTCACTTATGCACTTACTTATACGCACTGTTTATACACACACCTTAGAGATGTAACATAAACATATAACCTCTTATTATGTTTTTGATCTACATATTAGCGAAGTGCTGTAATCCTTATCGTGTTTTTTCTTTGTAAACGCAATTTTTCATTGCTTCGTCCTACTCTAGGCTCTGAAGTGTGGATGAATATCTTGTTCTTTCCAAACTCATGTCTTGCATTTCCTACTATTGAAAAAATACAACAAAACCACGGTATGCAAACACAAAAGGTGCAACTACACTGGAATTTGTTTTGAATAGGCTTTAACAATTAATCACAAAGCCTGCGCTCCAATTCTTCGAGATAATAGGACTGTGGCCCATACGAAGCATACTAACGGCTTGTTTTCCTGGCGGACGGCCACGCGGGCACACAGAAATCGAAGCTGTTGTAATCTATTTAATCTATTTAAAAATTAAAAAGAAACCTTTCGTCGGATATGTACATGTATGCTCTATTGCGTGTCCAAAGTACTTTTGTACAATATATGTGTATGAAACACGCTAAACGATTGTGAGACGGCAGACCAATTAGCTGGCGCGCAATGAGCGCTCTCTTCATTCTATATAATACTGTGCTTAAACAGTTGCTGTACTTTTGTTAGAATTTGGCGAGTTTATTTATATCTTCAACAATTAAATTGCCCATTTAAGATGGTATCAATCGGCAACAATATGCAAGCGTCATACTATCTTTCACTGATCGAAGCATGATTTAAAATTAGTTCTGCTAGCGTCTTGGACACCTTCTGCGAATTTTCATTGATTTCATATACATATTGTAGGGGATACAGGAAGCCAGACCCGAGGAATACGTGAGTGAAGGAAGAGCGAATTTTTTTGTGAAAATTATTTGAACCTCAAACCTGAATAGTGGGCCATGCCGCTGTTGTACAGAATTTCGCAATTATTTTTAAGCGTTCTGGTTTCTTTATTTGGATTGCCGACGCAGTCTTGGGCCATAACAGCACCCCATAAGAACTGTAGAGTTATGTACCACATTTTCATGTATAAGCAACAAAGAGGATTCTCAGAGAGCAACATCATTACTGGTGTATTTACGCTCGCCCTTAAATCGACGACACTACTAAAAAAACTGTGACTCAAGTCATACTAGTGGTCGAAAGCGTTTTGAAACAGTTTGCACTAGTTTAGTGCCATATTAATTGTTGCCGATGGGTCTTATAAATTTGTTTCTCGTGCGCGTAATAGGAAAGCGTGTCACTCAATTGTTTTCAAACATGAAACTCGTCGAACAGCACTAAAAACCTGGCACAGACAGGTTTTTAGTGTTGTTCTAGATTATTTCTCTACATTCAAATACGGGTATTCTTAAACACACCAGTCATTTGTATGTAACCGCTGTTAGAAGCTACAGATCGACGGCAAATAACTAACAATCAGAGTTTTTCTAAAAAAGAGGTTCCTACGAATTAGGGAGCTCTAAGTAAGTTTCAGTTTCGTCAACAGTCAGGTTGTGCGTACGCCGATTAAGCCATACGCCAGATGAACGAAAGCTAGTTTATGTAACCGGATGTCGCCACTGTTTTCGCTGCATTCTACCGCAAGTTATTGGAGCGATTATCGAAGAAGTGTGTAAACACTTGCTGTCTGACTTATGTTTGACACTTGCAGTTCAATTTAGCATTTTGTTTCTTTTGATCAAATCTCTAGATAGAATGTCAGTGGCAACCTGCTGGGGCGTCTTTTTTGGGGGGTAAGAGTGTGAGACTCAGCCACCAAACAGCAAGTCTCACCAGCAAGCCTGGCGTTGGCAAGAGTCGAGCCGTAGACTTAAGGCAATACCCACTAAAACCTTACATATATGCACGACGGTGCCTACATATATGTATCCCCCTTATGATGCCCCTCC
>QVRM01003580.1:0-42501 GCA_003439945.1 Dermanyssus gallinae | reverse complement strand
AAGGTGCAACAAGGCATGACTGTAACTGTTAAATGCGCGTCAAATTACCCGTATTTTTCTAAACTAAGCCAGCACATTCGGTATAGACTCATTTCCAAAATGTGTAATAAAGAATCCGATTGCAAAACAACCGCCATGCACACTTAATTGCATAGAGTTAACTCTCAAACATATATATGTGTATATATATATATATATATGTGTGTGTGCGTGTGTGTGTGCGTTCTAACAATATTAGTAGAAACGCTATAATAGTATTAGTAACAAAAACAATGACAAATTAAAAAGGTGCACATTTCTTTTTCTGTGTGAGTACTACGTGATCTGCCGACATTTTGATTCACGACGCTATTTCACAAGGGGAATATCAAGTTCTGAAAATTGGAACAATTAATTGCTACTATAAATTACCCTCCGTCGCGTTATCGCGATGTACAAATACTCTATTTGTAACGAGTTTAAGTTTGACCGTTTCATCGCAATTAGGTGCTACTGCTAGAAGTTCTGCTTTTATTGCGTATCCTTTGTTTTTTTTCTAACAACACCGCCGTCATTCAGGGTCATTCGTTAATGAACAGACACTAATCAGCAGTAGAACGCTTAATGATGGCTTTCATTGAGGGCTAAATTCAGCCTCGCTCCTCCGACCCCACAGACACACCATGCGCAATATCTTTTACATTGTACCTTTAAAGGTTTTGTCTTGTCTGCTCATGTCTCACGTGTCGGGTCGTGGCTGCTTTTTTGGCCTGGATTGCTACTCTTGTATTTTTTTAACATTATATATATATATATATATATATATATATATATATATATATATATATATATATATATATATATATATTTATATATATATATATACGCTAGGGGACAACGCAGAATACGCGACGGTTAGTTAGATATTTCAAAAACTGGTGTTGCTAAGCAAAGCTTTGCCCACCTCTCGAATATTACTTCTGCCGTCTTCGAAGTAGTCGTTTTAGTTCTTCTGAATAGAATGCACGTATGCTATAATAATACAAGGCTTTAGACGAAATCTAGTTCAAGTTTCCTCACAAATAATCTGATACAAAAAGAGAGAAGTGAGTGGGCATATGTTGTTATAAACAATCCAGGACTGTTATCCAAGAATGTGAATGAGGGTATCGTTGATGCGTTTTTGTTTGTCGCAAAACCGAGCAAACCATTTAGGATTGACCCGTGTTTTAGAGAGATTCCCGAGGTTGCTCTAAGTAATTTCAGCCCTTTGAGATTCACAACACTTCATTTTCGATAAAACATAGTGAAATTACTCGCAATAATATGATAAAAATAAATTAGTTGAATTGCGGAAATAAAAATTATTAATGTGTCTGACAAGATAATATAACGAGTATATGTTTGCAAGTTTGTTGTTTTTCTATCACACTTTTAGGAAATTCGCTATTTAAAATACAATCGACGTGTCATCGTTAAAAGTGCTACATCGACAGATTATTTTGTAGAACATGTTGTCCGATATCGCTCAAATTTGGAGCGTTTGCTGGAGATGCCTGTAAATAAAATATCATTTTGCTTCATTTTCTAACTAATCTGAAGCGCTCAGCAATAATAATTTGCTGCATTCTTGACAAATCAAGATCTGTTTGATTTTATATACACCGGCTAGTGTACGCTTAGTTTGCGTCCAGTCATTAGCAAGATATCTACTTGTAACGAAGAGAAGCACTTATCTGGTAAATTCGGTTTAATTTAATTCTTATGATATCTTTCGTGCATTGAATAGCTCGTGCTAAGCCTCGCCAGTACTCGATGTATAAGAGGTGAAACCGCCGCCTTTTACTCACTCGAGCTTCGTTCACGTTGCTTTTTTTCTCGTATTGGAACAGCGTACAAATCATGACTGACTGAGAGCTGTTCGGCCCTATTTCAGAAATATCCGACCTGAGGTGTGACCAAGCCACACAAGGTGTAATCTAAGGAGTTGTTCAGCGTCGTGCGGCCAGTCCATCGTACAAAGATTATAGCATACAAAAATCATGCTGCAATGCCATGAGCGATGTGTTTGCGCTGTTTTGAAGATTCAAGAAAACACCTTGTAAGGATTAAACCAGATTAACTAAACTGCAATAAAACCATGATAATCGAACATAAATATTAATTTGACAACAGATTTGACGTTTAGCGAGTGTTAAAAGTTCGCATTTGTATTATTATGATGAATTATTACGTCCAAGTTGTCACCAAAAGCTTGTTCTGATACAAGATATATGCGCGCCAGAAACGTATATTTAGCGCAAACTTGAGGTCATTAAACTCTAAAGTTCAACACGATATACCCTAAAGCGACGCGGATTTACAAGTATATTCGCATTCTAGTACTAGAGCAGGGCAGGGTCGCATACAAATAAAACCTTGTTGATTTGTGCAGTTTATTTACACACGAGCCCATGTAGAAGTCAGCATAGTTAGCCTATCTAATAATTCTAAAAGGTCATTTATAAGTTGGCTCTTGAGTTCACAGTCATGTCGAGCCCGGTGGCGTAGTGGCATGCGTCTGCGCCTCGCGACCGGAGGAGACACATAGGTGCGCGGGTTCGAGCCCCGCCGTTGCACATTTGTATTTATAGGGGTTCGTCTATGAAGCAATGCAAAAAGCAGTCCCATGGACGTTAAATCTTGGCTGAGAGTCAGCCCCAAAAGGATTTTTTTTTTAGTTCACAGTCATGTTGATACTCGCGGGCAGACTCAATCGAGGTAAGGCAAGCGTGGCTCCAGAAGGACAAGTACGGATTCCGTACAGGGAGATCAACGCTCTAGGCCATTAGCAATATACTCGCTAAGGCCGAGGATAGGTGAAAGAAAAGCCCCAGAGGTTGTAATCTTTGTAGGCAGACATCGTGTGGCGACGTCAAAAGGCGCTAGATCTTTTTGTTTAGACACGTAGACAAGTGCGGCGTCATAGGCTACTAATACCTGGCATGAAGCCAATTACTTATTTTGCATGATATCGATCACTCAGCGCTGATCAACATTATTTAATCCATGTAACTGGAATAAGTAACCATGGCAAGTAGAGGCTTGGACAGAAGCACATCGTAAAGAGTCCATAACGACACATATTAGGTCCGTCAAGAGTAATTTGGTCGTGCTATCGGAGTGGACAAGCGATCTTATGCTATCTAAAGTTTTCGGGCTGTCCCTCAGCCAAGATTTAACGTCCACGGAACTGTGTTTCACATTGCTTCATAGACGAACTTCCACAAATACAAATGTGCATCGGTGGCGCTCAAACCCGCGCACCTATGTGTCTCCTCCGGTTGCGAGGCGCAGACTTAAGTCACCATGCCACCGGGCTCGATTCCGTACGCTATCTAACTTCCGTTAAACTCTTATAACTGTTTTTGAAATTGTTCTGCCGTTAACTTAGGTGCTATTTGTATGCTAGTATTTGATACTCGAGAATGATTTGTGTTATATTCTGACCAGTGTTGTACATGTATTCTCTCGTACGGTCGCATGTAGGCATTAGGTGCCCAACGCCCACATAAAATGTGTATACGTGTACAGGCAGCAGGTATCTGTCGAATGCTATAACTACTATTTCGAAGCAGCGTGAGAGCAGCGTGGCAAGTTGTCCAAAGAGACTCACTCACTTAGATTTCAGGTCACCGGGTGCCTCAAACTGAGCGTCGGAAACCCCGACTGCTTCCTGTGCAGTGATCGGATGCGCTGAACCGTACTTTGGACGGTATTTTTTTGTGCGAGATGCACGCGCGACTTACTCGTCTACACTGCCCACACATGTTCGGCGGCCAAGCTTGGCCATGTTTGGCCGCATTACGTACGGGTTCTTTGTACGCTATTGTATGTGGTGATCCTACCATTCACTGACAACGGCGACCCCCTCTGGCGACCCCCTTTGGCGACTGACACGGCATCAGCCACACAGATAGCGCGCTCTAGTCAGCTAGTGAGCGGATATGTCGGCTTTCGCGCTGCCAGGTCTTCAGGACCCACTCTTCTGGCTGACGGCGACATCAGCAGCAGCAGGGGCGGTGGTGGTGGTGGCGAGGTGGCTGGTATTCTTCATGAAGCCGGTCCTGGCCGCCGGACAAACTTGCGCTCATATGCCATCGTGCATGCTGTGTGACATCTGAGAACGACGGGGCCGCGCTTCCGTTTCCATGCATTTTCCCTTCGCTTCCAGACTTCAAGCAGCGGATGCTGATCCCCCGGCTCAATAATATATCTTCTCGAATATCCGGGGCGGGGGCAGCGCGCGGGAAGGTTCGAGTTTGTGTCCAGCTTGGGCTGCACATGTTCGCGTTGTCCCGTAGATTAGGGGACCAATTTTTGCCGCCATATAATGGTGCTACGCAGGTGCACACGGACATATATATGCAGCCTACGCCACATGCGTCTGTATGTAACGGACATCGTATTATTTTGAAATTACTTGTCGAGCTGGTTCACGCGGTTTTCTAAATCTCAGCCACCAGCTCTTATATGTTTCTAGTAGAAGTAGTAAGCACAATACATATCCGAGTGTCCTACAACTTAGAAGAAGAACTCAGCTAGATGACGAACAATGTTCAACAACATTTGCATTGCTTAATAATTATATTTCAGCACATGAACTATATTTCAACACATAAACTATATTTCAGCACATGAACTATATTTCAGCACATGAACTATATTTCAGCACATTAATTATATTTCAGCACATGAACTATATTTCAGCACATGAACTATATTTCAGCACATGAATTATATTTCAGCACATGAACTATATTTCAGCACATGAACTATTGCATTATCGTGCTAAATCACTACAGCATACAACGCCGACGGCGGTATTTGTATTAGCAGTTATCGCAGAACGTGTGGCAACACGGACGAGCATTGTCCACTTTGAGAGTCTTCTTTTAATAGACTGTACGATGAAAGGTATGTGTTCCTGCAAGGCGAAACGTCTGACGTCGACTGACAAGCCTTCGGGGGTCTTTTTTAAGTTCCTCCCATAACGAGCATGAGCACAACTTCACCATGGAATGCTAAATCAATGCAGTGCTCATGTCTGTCTTTTTGTCAGAAACTTTACAGACAATATTCTGTACATTTTCAGCTAGGTGAGTCGTGTCCTTCAAGCCAAATATAATCATGTAGCCAGTCACGATTTAGTACTAAAAATCGACAAGCCGCGTTTGCAACGTCACTCTTCTTCGAGGACAGCACACCTTTTATCTACCATCAAAAGAAAGTGTGAAAGGCCTGTCCTCGAAAATGGACCGTTGTGTAGTATGACCTATGTCAACTTAATGCCAGAGAATTTAGCTTCACCCGCCTAATAAGGCATGTATATGTAGTGTACGTAGTGGTATCTGCATAATGGCAATGCTGTCAAGCGTTCGCTCCATTACAAACTCTAAGGTAATTAATTATAAGGTCTACCAATGTATGGACAACTAAACACGCGTCCCTTTGATTTTTCATTACAAAATCCGTGACTGGCTGCTTCGCATAATGTGCTCGCCGAGTAGGAATCCTAAATTCCTAGTAGTTTAAAAAGCTATAAGAAAATCTAGTTGCAAACGGCTCGTATTCAGTAGCTATATGATTTGTCATACAATGATTGCATTAAACATACTTATGAATAAAACGTTAACCAAAAATGTTTAGGCTCAAAAATAATAGTAATAAGTGAAGTGTCAATACTTGGATACTAGATCAGCTGCCTAACCAAGTGCAAATAATGCATTAGGAAGCTATTGTTCGCGTGGCGAGGGCGACTGTGTTCTCACCACAAACTAGCGAGATGTAACAAAGGCTGACTTTATCTTCCCGGAAGAATACGTTACTGTTTTCATTATCTTCAAACAAGACGGCTTTCGTACTGTCTACTGTTATGCGTCGCGCTCGAGAAAATGTTTTCAGAGGGCGAAACACATCGACGATATTTGCGCCGTTGTAGACGTTCGCTGTCGAATAGACTGCCCTGTTAATATGTCCGGCCTTCGACGCATTGAAGTTATGCCTCACGGGTATTCTAAGCCCGTAGGGGACAGATGATGTTCTAGACTGCCCTGTTAGGTTAGTCGGAGACTTCGACCGTCCTAAAATTAACCGGCAATCTTAACTTGTGTTCACCTACTCTAAGGAATCGAAATTCGCAAATGGGTTCTGTCTGGCAAATAGTGAATACCGCTAGCTAATTCGCTCGCCTACTGATGCATCTATGAATCTATATCTGACCTTCTGCTGGCTGACATATAGATCTCAAGATCATAAATTCCGGATGGACTTCGTGGTGTTTCTATAAAATGAAGTAAATCGATTTTTTTTAACTTCAACTTTTAAGCGACGAGTCGCTTAAAAGTTGAAGTTAAAAAATTAGTCACCATGTGTGTTTTTATTTTTTGTTCTAACAGTGTGTATAAAATATTTCCATTTTATTCCGTTTCTGAATGCTAATTGGAAAGGATTAGTATACGTAAATACGGTTTCCCTTGTTTTGTCTTCCTATAGAATGTGATCACCATGCCACACGTTTTGATATTGTATCTGCTTTAGTGATATAATGCCGCCGAATGTTTGGCGTAATAACGAAAGAATGAACGCCGCTCCAGTGAGGATCATCTAGACGATGTTGGGCTAGCTTCCGGGTGGGCTGTCAAATTGTAAATTTTATTTACACCAAATTTGTTTTCCATTGTTTATTCCTATTGAACGCGTTTACTCTGGTGGCTGACCAGTGCGCCCCCCCCCCCATTAAGGACATTAAAGCTTACAAAAATCGCCTTGCTCATAGCCTAGACTGGGCATTAGGGATTCTCGCTCGCTTTCTCGCTACGCCAATAATCTACTCAAGGATACTTAATTCCTTTCTCCCCACATTAGACTCCACGGTCGCCGCTGCTAACTCACTAAAAGCTGAGCTTCAAACTGTCGCGTTTATTTTGTTTTGTGGCGAATTCCTCCACAGCACTGAGAGGAGAAAAAAAATGAACTCTTATCGTGTCAAATCAAGTAAATAGGGCGTTGGCAGTACTGCCCTAATTCCAGCGTCATTATGAACGTCGAGCGTCTGGAGAGCCGCGTGGGAGCAGGGGTTGTCGTGAGGGACGATGTGCAGCCTCGTGATTTCAACGAGCACCTTTCGTAGGCACTAAATCACATACAAATCAGCGGTCGCTGTATAGGCTTCTTTCATTTCGCACGTAGATTGTCGTCACAGCCTCAACTTTAATGATGAATGAATGTTGATAATACGGTGACCATTGACGCTTTGGTTTCGTCGAGGGTCCCGCTCGAACGGGCGACCACTTACTTTTCTGGGAGCATGAGAGCGGGTTATAAAAAATGTAACATTCCTTTATTTGCTGTGACCAAATTTTAAGAACTATGCTAAGTACTCATTGGCAAAGATCTTCTCTAGTTTTTGGGCGAAAGCAACACAATCTCTTTCTTGGCCCACGTCCAGTCTCAAGGCACGTAAGGGTAATTTTTAGCACTCACCAGCTAAGCATCATGCATGCGCCAAATGTGTACGCATATCCGAATGCCTATGCACCAAATGGGTATTCAGATCCAAAGTGTCCTCTAGCGATGCATATATTCGCCTGATGTATGTATAGTCGCTTGCTTCTCTCAAAAGTAGCATATTTTATCGGAATAATATGTTGTTCTTAGATGGTCCCCCCTCAGGGAATTCATCCTCGGGACCAAATTGTCTCACAACGTATGTTTTGATACCAACGGCCGCAGTCACCTTGCATAGGGAAATATCCCTAGCGGTTCGAAGCATTTAGAAGAAGAAGCAAGCGATTACCCCTAGTCCACGCTAGAACTTGTACAGTTCTATATATATATATATATATATATATGGAGATTTGTTTCTATTTTTTTATATATACTCTGGCAAGTATACATAACAAAGCGTACTTATGGCAGAAGCTAGGCAAACGTCCTCGATCTATCGATTCAGCTACACAGTGACGTAACGCCCAACTTGTATTGAGTTGGAGAAAACTTTGGCCTAGAAAGGCAGAACTTGCAGGCATACAATAGTCAATAGCAGAGGCGCGTGCGTGCGAGCGAGCGAGCGAAACTCGACGCAATACGCGACCACCCGATAGTTCTTTGTTGTGGCGGCAGCGATCGAGACAGCCGCACGCAACTTCGACTACTCGCCCTACTTACTACAGTCTCGTTAATTAATTAATCAATCCATGGTATTGATCTGGCAGATTGGACTTGCCAGTGCTGACGACGACAACGGCGATCGCGACCGGCTTCGTCTCGGCTAGTACGGGATAACCACCAGCTGGATCGAATCAGGCTTGACGCTGGGCACTCGTGGTGCCACCGCGTCAAGTCTCTTCTGAGCAGCGCTGTTCTCGCGGTGCTCGCTGTTGTCGAGCCGAGGACGATGGTCAAGGCGTTTGGGTGTCTGCCTACTCGTGTCGGCCGGCGAGGTGCATGGGAATAGCTCCGGGACGTCCCTATTAGAGCCCAAACAACTCTAGCCTAGAAGCTAATGCTGGGCGGAAGACGAAACTGGCGTATATGAGCAGAAAAAAAGGTTCGCTAGACAAAGGTGGAATTAGTGCCTGTATCCTTCGCCGTTCTTGTTGTCATCGATTGGCTCGATGATGGTGCGATGACGGTGACGAAAGTACTCCTAATCAGACTATTTGGCTACTTGGGTATAGACAGCAGGAGAAACGGGCAAGATTTCCCAAGCTAGTGCCCGTGACGTACAACGATGGTGGTCATGTATGTTATAAACTAACATACTGAACAGTCTTAGTTTGCGTTACGCTCGGTGGTGCAGCAGAATCTCGTCATCCTTGGGTGCAACAAGCCAGCATCAAAAGAAAACCACGCACGAAGGAGTGGCGGCATACATTTACATGTTTTGCCTTGTTCTTATAAAACAAAGTCGTAAATCTGTTTGAGCGCTAAAATGTTTTCGCTTGTTCTGAAATTACGCGTCAGATGACTGACGCTGAGCTAATGACTTTAGTTGACTTGACGGACCGTACGCACTACGAGCATACACCAATTCAATTCGTTGCCTTATTAGGCTTTGTAATTTCTCTATATGTTATTTAATAAGCGTCACCCTATTAGATACTCAATATCATCGCTATCAATAACTGACGCAAAATGCGCTGTAAGCAGTGTAACTTGCAATACATTAAAAACGGTTAACAGTTGGCACTGTCTAGCAGGGAGGTAGTGTGGAGCAAAATTTCAACGCAAAGTACAGCGGCCACAACAAGTGTAAATAGGTCATAATGCAGCTTGAAATTAGAGGAAAAGTTTTGAATGGTCACAATAATAAAGCCTTCCTTAATAGGTTTGGTTTTAAGGGTTGACAATATCCAGCATTGCACACTTGCTACAATTATATATATATATATATATATATATATATTTAGTTATTTAGCTATTGGTGCCCATGCTTTCCACACATATATATATATATATATATATATATATATATATATATATATATATATATATATATATATATATTTATATATATACAGGGTATTTTACGCATATTTGAAGAGCGATATACATAATTGTAGAGCTCGTTAGAGCAAATGTTTTTTCCAATGGAACATGGTCTCTGAGAAGTCTTGTTTCGGAGTGAAAGTGAAATTACTACAATTTGTAACACTCGTGTTTTTGCCCGACATAGGAGCACACAATGTGCAATTGCGAGACAACCAGTCCTCCTATACAAAAACTAAACATACCGCCGTGCTTCGTGAGAAATTCTGTTTTATCTGAAGAATATATAGCGCCGGTCAGAAGATGCGACATGGTCGTTCAGAACAGAATTCGCAAAAATTAAGTTATTTTATTCGCTTCACACTAAATACCTCAAAATCATTACTAGCACATTCAGGCAAACGCACATTTCGTGACGATAATTTTAGTACCAAACTTATGCGGTTGAGGAGTAATTACGATTTTTTGGCCAGATGTCAAGATTGAGTGCATGCAGAAACGACCTAGAGTGCTAGTAGATCATTTATGCATGCACTCAATCTCAATTACACCGAAATCACGCATTTGGTGCCAAAATGATTGGCATGAATTGCGCATTTGCCTGAATGTAATTTGAGCGCTGTGCTTGGTCGTAGTGTTATGCTTTTGAGATATTGAACGTGGAGGCTAAAAAAAGTACTTACTTTTTGCAAAATATTTTCTAAACGATTATGTCGCATTTTCTAGGCAATATTATATGTTCTTCAGAAGAACCCCGAAACAAGACTTTTCAGAAACGATGTTCCATTGAAAAAAATATTCCCTTTTGGCGCGCTCTACAAATCCATAAATCGCTCTTCAAATCTTTTTGGAACAATGTCATTTGCATGAACTCAATCTCGACATCTGGTCAAAAAATCGTAATTACTCCGCAACCACAGCTTTCGTTGCCATAAGTTTGGTGCCAAAATAATGATCATGAAATGCGCATTTGCCTGAATAAGTTAGTTTTAAGCGCTGTGCGTGGTCGTAGGATAATTATTTTGAGGTATTTAGCGTGAAAACTAAAAAATAACTTCATTTTTTGCGAATTATTTTCTAAGCAACTAAGTCGCATCTTCTGACCGGCCTTGTATGTTCTTCAGACGGAGCAGAATTTTCTCACGAACAAGACGGTGTGCTGAGTTTCTGTATAGGGGGACTGGCTGTCTCGCAACAATTTAATACTCTTTAGTACTTCTAAAAGTTCAGTTGGGCACAGTAAAACACATATTGCTGATTTCTCTTATGTATGCTGCAAATGTAACCTAATGTCTCACTAGTAGTGGGAACATGGTATTGTACTATCTCTTTAATAGGACTCTTATGTGCTTCCCACACGTGTGCACGTTGCATTCACCTTAGTTATTTGGAAAATCAGAAATCACAAATAACAGCAGGACTTAATCCTAGATTTGAACCTACGACTTTCCAAGTACTTTTTCGACTGCCACTAAACCGTTTACACGCCCACTAGCTCCGTTTAAATTAATAGTGAGCTAAGAAATAATGTGTCGCGATTTTACGGTGGACTTTTTGGGATCTTATTTAGAACAAAATATGAATATGAAACCAGTTACGTTGCCCACGACGGCTATGCAGAATATATAAACAGATGATATAAGGGCGGATAATTGTATACATTTCTATCATTGTATCACCGCATTTGTAGTTGCAGTCTTAAGCAAACAAGTTTATAACAACTGGCCTAGTGACCACACGTAATGAGAGCTTCGACTCTTATTTACGTGATTTTTGCACCTCTGGCGATATTGTTGGCTTTCACGTTTTCGTTTTATAATACATCTTTACGCTACATACAAAAGTTCTTGACGTAACATCTCCTTAAGGACTGTTTTTGCAATACCGGTTTTGGGTCTAGACCTTGTTTGCACCTCTGAATCATAATTTTAATGTCGGGAGCAATGTACTCTATACTTTGGCAGGATACATATGACGTGCATCATAAAGGACTGGTACGTAGAATTGTGACGTACTTTCCAGATATCGAAAATCAGCAGGATTTGGTCTCTCACTCTGTGACTAGTCCGAAGAAATCTATTTAGGAAATCCGAGTCTACGATATACATGGATTTTTTTTCGCAAAACGCATTGAAAATCGCAACAAATTTACCAGTGACTTTGGTTGGTGCAATTAGCTAAACTTATTTTAAATGACGCATGCTTTTGATGCACAGATTACCCCTGATCACAAGCTGTTATTTCGGTACGATAATTTAAACATAATCCGTTCTAAATCTATCTGCAAGCGCAATTCCACAATTGCGGCACTGCAAAGAGCTTTCTGATTTACGCAAGGCCCTGTCGTAGGCCAAGTAAGGTTAACCGGACTAGTGCAAAAACAACCTGCACTGGAGACCTGCCTATTTTACATTGCTGCTCTTCTACCGCTCCGCGTTCAAAGTTTCTAATTTCATGAAGTATCACAGGAAATTGATTGAACATGCATTTAATAAAGCATGTTAATTTATGGTCGATTTTGGACGTACGTTACCCCGCAAACGAGTCGCGTATCGGCAGGTTTCCTCGATCATTACTTTTGGAAACTAGAAAAACTGCGCCGGGTGTTTTCGCTGCGTCGCACAGATTTCGAGAAAAATGTAGTCCCACTGGGTAACGGTAACGCTTTGTCACGCTTGTCAACGCTTTAAAATTGCTATCGTGACTGCTTCGGACTAAGGCAAGGACGAAGGCGATTTACTTGCCAGCATGGCCAGCGTTATTTGCCCCTAGAATCTTCGAGCACTGCGTATTAATACATCTGTCGCGATATATTGATAACTCAGAAGCTTCATCTCTAAATCAGTACGACCTGAGAGTTAAGCGATTCGATTATCAATGATCGTAAAAGCCTGCGTTTATAAACCTTCTATTATAGCAATAATTGTTATCGTATCTAAATTGATCTCTCTAAGGACTTCAAGTGCGTTATTTACATAAAAATTACACCATTTCCAATCGAATCATATCTTTGCAATAACTTAATTTCAATTATCCGTGCTTGCACGACTTTAGTCGTAAGCAACTTGGCGCACACATAGCGTACTTGCTAAGGAATTCGACCTGGACAGACTTAAGTCTGTTTTGCTTTTGGCACTCTCCACTCCAAGATGTTGCTCTGAGTAAGCTTTCATTATGCGTTATTGTGTGCTGGCAATGAATATTAACTGCAAAGAGTACTGAGGCGGTGTTTCAGGCAAACTGTGGCGTTGACTAGAGCTGTATCTCGAGGAGAACAGCTCTTGGTAAAACGGAAGACTTATGTTGGCTTCTGGTTTTGACCTTCTCCTTCTGATCATGGTTTTCCGCTTACACCACAGTAGGAAAAGCTGAGCAAGAGCATGGTGACTGGTGTATTTATATATATATATATATATATATATATTAAGAACTTATTTTAGAACTAACACTAGCTTGTTAGTTCTAAAACAAGTTCTTGCACAACGAGAGACATATTTCGAGCTTGTGCGTGATCGTCGTCACGTTTGTGCTCTGTGAAACGTGTACTTATCCGACATTTACTCGACGTTTCGCTGTCGCAGCTTGACGGTGAGTGGAAAGCAAACGGCTATTGCACCCGTTGCTGCCGTCAACTAGCCTGAGGTTAGTGCTACGGACTACGGCCGACTCGCTCGCGTCGACACTGACTGCGGCGGCGCGTCACGAAAGCGTCACACGGACGTCCGTTCAGTGGTGACCACCACCACCACCACCACGTCATTCATTGTGATCCGAACACTCACCATAGGGTTTGTCGTTGTCAGCCGGAGCCTGGTTGACGATGTTTCGGAATGCGCGCGTGCTCTGCGACAACACGACCGGCGTGTTTCCGGGTATAATCGAGCCGCCAGATCCGCCGCTAAGCATGGAAATACTTCCTGAGGATGATAAAGACGACGACGACAGCGACGACGACGACGATGATGAGGAGGTTGACAGCAAAGCTGTTGTTCGCAGCCCACTCTCGGTAGAAGGGCCCGCCGCCGCTGCTGCAGTGGCGGGGCAAGCCCACATCAACACGGATACCAGCAGCATTAATACCACGACCACGTTCGACAACGCGTGGACGCCTTGCACGCAAACGCCGAAATCTACAGATCTACCGAGGGGCTTGTTGTTATTGTTGTTGTTGTTGTTGTTGGAGTTGTTGCTGGTCGAGACTGCCTGCTGTCGTCTGGACCTACCGCAGCTGCCGAGAAGATGGATGGTCGGCTTTGCGGCAATCCGGTAGCAATCCGAATGGTGCCGGGGAGCGTTGGGACGCCATCAAGCGTATGTGAAGCGGCTTCCTCATTGTCGATGTTGGTCGATGTGTGCGATTCGTGCGTCGTCCGTTGATTGACGGTTGAGGCGACGTTTGGCAGAAGCTCGCCTGACAATGTGAGGTGCGCCGCTTCGTCAGCTCCGTCTTGACTCCAGCTTTACAGCTTGAGGGCTGCCGTGATAACAGCATAGAGTTTAGAACTGTAAGCGCCACCTGCGTTTCAGCTAATGCAGCTACTGAACAAATGAGCCTGCTTCGTTCCCATAGCCACGTTTTACTATGCGTCGAGGTCGAGGTGGCGGCGGCGGTGGCGGTGATGACGACAGGGCCTCCGGCAGCCGATACAGAAGGACTCTGGATTAACGTGCGGCGGTCGTCAAAGCGTCCATGTTTGGCCTCCTCCATGGACCGCCGTTCTGCGAGCCGCTGCTCGAGGTATTTGGATGAACTTTGCTCTCGTGTGGAAGTGTCGTTACCGGCCACCTTTTTATTAGTCGCTGCAGGCAGGTTGGCAGAAAACCGGCCTCGTTCTGAGAGCGTCAAACAAGCCCTGATGGTCTAGATAGATGACTGCGACGGCAGCAGCGTTAACGGTCGTAGAGTTGGGAGTACGTCTTATTGCATGCTTTCACTGCGGGCGGCGCAGGTGTCGTTGTCGTCCCCCCTATCCGTGGCAGTGACGTGCAGTCGTGATGAGACCGAAATAAGATGCTGCCGCTGCTCGTGCTGGTAGTAGTGGTGGTGATAATGACGAAGATGATGAGGATGATGAAGTCCACGATTGCCAATGGCCGCGGAATATCTGTGTGGTTGATCTCGGTAGACGTTCGATATCGCGCAATCCAACAGGCCCAGCGCCTCGCCAACACCCACACGACAAGGCACCATCATGGTGACTTGATTGCTCCTCAGCCTGGGCCGCAAGACGTTTGTGGGGTAGTTCGTTAGGCCATGCATCTCTCATCGCTATCACCAGCACTAACTCACTCTCAGCTGACAAAAACCTTTCAAGAGTTAACTCTACGATTTTATCTACGTGACGCGCGGTCAGCCGGTCGTGTGCCGCCTCGAGATGGAAAAGTCGTTATGTTCCGAAGAAGTCCCGGCGGGGATTGAAGCCGCCGAAGACAACAACGACAACGAAGTTCACAGTAGCTGAAGTAGGCGAAGAAATACCGGAAGGACCGCCGCCATGAGTCGGAGGGCAATCCGACGGCAACAAACACATTTCACTACGCAGCGCGGAGATATCCGTCGACACTGGCTATCCGTGACACGCTAGGACACGTCTGTGGCCATCGTTAATCTAGTAAGTTGTACACTTTGCTGCCGAGTGGTTAGTTGTTACTCCGTTTCTTCTTTCACATCGACGTAAACACAGCAACGTCACAACGGCCCTGCATCTTTGTCGCAGATCCTCTGGGCACGCGAAGAGGTAACCGTGATGTGGCAGATGCACCCCGTCCGATGCCTGAGAGGTGCGGCGGAGAAAAATGCACTCACTTCTGTAGATCACTATGTTGCTACCAACGTTGTTCTGTGACGTTCACCGTCGAGCGACACCAACGACAAACTTCAGTCAGTCTTCAGCACTAAGCATTTTGTTTAGCATTAGCTGTGGCGTCTCGGTAGGTTTACGAATCACGGTAGGCCTGCACGTCGGCGCACAGCTACTAAATCCTTTTGCACGTTCAGACCACACAAACGACACTATAAGTATAAACCGAGCATCAGCATGCCATCCCCCCGCTTAGCAGTCCAGACCTAGACCAAGTCCAGACTAACGAGCGAGTTTACAACGGGCTTGTCTCGACTAAGTTTTCACGAGTTCAATCATTTCAGCTAGTGAAAACTCATCCGGAGTTTTCACGAGCAAGATATACGCCTTATCTCGTGCAATAAAGAGAACGAAGCCACAAGCGCGCCGCCGAAACTGGCAGCGAAGAAATGGCGGCTAGGATACGTCTGGAGTATGGCTAGAATGTGGCTAGAATCTTCATTTTACTGACAGCACATGGAACTGAGGTGTGCGTGCTGTATACTCTAGCTATATATACATAGTCTGTTCTGTGGTAATAGATGTAAAGTAGTGTAATTATTGTTAGAGTAAAATTGTGCTCGTCGTGGAATTGAAGTGGTGAGACTGGCGTATTAGCGGCAGTATTTGCAGTTGAAGTCAGTGGCAGTTGTTATCGACTTTCCGGCCTACTAAAGCTTGGCTGTTGACACCAGTAGTAGAAGCAAGGTAAGCATCTGTAAAAACGCAATCAACCGTCAACACCACTACCGACAACAACAACAACAACAACAACAATAACTGCAACCACAATAACACTAATACTGGTAAATGACTTGTTCATCAAACGCCGTGTGTTTACCGTGGCGCAAGCTTGTTTTAATCAAATTGGCGAGTTACTCAGGCTCTAACCTAACAAAAGGTTGGTTAGACGAACGGACGGCGGGTCAGCTAGCGAACCGACACTTCTTCACAGCACAACGCGTCTGGGTCTGAGAAATTTTCCTTGCCGAGGGCACAAGCGGCGTTGAAGACCGAGATCTTCTCCTTTCTCTGCCTGGCTTTTCCTAGCCTTTGCCGCGCCACCACACTTGTGCGTGTCGTCATCAACCCGTCTCAGCCGGCTCCTCGCGTTCGAGCTCCACGAGCCATACTGAGCACTGAGGCCGGATCACGCCGAGCGCGCAACCAGAGGGCGCTCCGGAAGGGGCTCTTCGAACGAGTGCGCCCTTTCCGCTTGGGCCTCAGTAGCGGCGGCAGCTGCAGCCGCAGCAGCAGGTGAAGGCAATGATGGGTAGTAGCAGAGCCGGACGACGCTACTTCTTGCAATAAGAAGCAATTCCAACGCGGAGCGCCGCGACCAACGACCAGAGCACCAGACTCGCATAGTCTAGGTAACGGTGGACGTCTGACAAACTAGTCTAAAATAGCCCAAGAAAGAACTCGGTCGTCTTAGTTCTACAAGGGACATTACTCACGTTCGCGATCTGTATCGGTAAACGCATGAACAAACGAACGCCCAGATCATGTTGAAGCATCTGCTGGAGTTCGATTCGGCGTTTTAGTAACGATAAACTAGAAGATGCTAGCGCTGATACTTGTGTCGCCTACCTAACTCGTATCATCCTTCCGAGTGTGAACAGTGTGCGAGCGCTTTTAGGCGCACATGTGCTTAAATGCACACATTTAGAAACACAAAATTAGTTAGAAACAAATTCATTCGTTTATTGGATAGCTGCTAATTAACAATTAGAGCAACAGCTTTTCAAGCCCTCCAAACGATAAAAGGCTTTATTTAAATCTGCTCTTTTTTCTATCAGTTGTTTCCCGTGAACGTGTACGAGAACATCAGTCCTTACATCCCCATAACAACTTAGCTGGATCCTGGATGGCTAGTCCTGGCTTATCCCATTCAGTCATTGTGCTCAGCACTGCCGCCGTATTCGCGCGCTGTACGTCTAATGAGAGTCTTCAAAAAACAAATTCCTCATCCTTGAGTTACGTGTATTTTTTATTACAACGTCGCTCATTAAAGTTCCCACAGCAGCAGATGGTAAGTGGCGCTGGAGCAAGGGACAGCTCGCCGTCGTGTTCTTTCGTTATCATCGGCGGCCGTCTCGTGGAGGTCACGTTAATGGACTTTACCTGGACTACTGTTCCTAAATGGAGACGTCGTCAGGAGTTGAAGGCACCATTGAAAACACATCACGTAGCGCGTAGGTGCTTAGCTTGTTTAGGAGTTGGGCTACATACAAAGCCCGTAGGTCTTTGTATTATATCAATGTGCATTACCACAGTAGAACCAGTAAATGCTACGGCATCCCGGCGTATGACGGCGTGGCCTAGGAGGCTAGTGGCGATTGTCATCAACTGGGGTGTCGCCGATTCGATCCCGGTTCTTAGCCAATTTTTTAAGCGATGCTTATTGAGGATAGATGCTAAACCATGCCGTTCAGAGTCAGCGACCACTCTGCCACAAAAGCTGTTGGGGAAACCCTAGATTTTTCTTCATGTCCGTTTATAGCTGCCGATCTAAGCGCCCCTGATATGAAAAGGTAGCATGCATTTTTAGGTATGCGTATCAAGCAAACGATACATACATCCATCCAGAACGCCACGTCCGCCGTTAAAGAATGACAACCTTGGCAAGAACAGCCCTAAATGGGGCCCTACTAGCGGCAGGCGCTCTGACGTTACCCATTATTTAAACCCCCATGTTTCAGGAGCCGCCTTGACTTCTTAAGATAGCAAAATAACACCCAGAAGTTCTCGTTGGACGTTAATTGCTGCAACTAAGATGCCCCTTGCCAGCAGGAAGCAATCGTCTGTACCAGACGTTAATTAGTGATTGGAAGGACTGAACTCAACCAGGTTTAAATACCTGGACAGCACACCAGCGAGCTTTGCGGGACTGCGTTATGTTTAGCATTCACCGCTGCCTCTACCCCTTCCTGCTTGGCGAATTCCGACGGGCGATCTTCATAGTGTTAGAGATTGCCTCTTGGTTGTCTTTACAAGTAACATTGGCAGCAATCCTTGGAAGGGAGATAGATCAGACAATATGTCAAATCATAGCACATTTCCTTCTAAGTGTAAAAGCAAGCATATAGGAGCGCATCCAAAAATGGCGCGCGTTAGAGCGGTAGAAGGGTGTATACGTAGCAGGATTCGCTGAAGCAGGTACGTCGGGTAGGCGACCACCCTACCCATAATGGCAGCAAACAAAGCGAAAAGGTCCTACAGTCGCAGACATATTCTTTCTTAGGGTTCAGAGTACGTTACGCGCTCAGACCCGGACCGTTACTTAAGGGGGGTGCAGCCGCTATCGCGAAAAAGCACCTGCGACTTTGACTGGCTTAGGAATAATGCGGAATGCGCGAGTGGATTTCTTGTACATAGGGTATCCCAGAGGAGGTGCAGGAAGCTGCGCGTTCTCACAAAGTAGTTATCTTCCAAAGCAGGGACCCTGGCTTGGCGTAAGTGACCATACGGGAATAGGCAGGCCATGGCTCGTATACAACCGGGAAGAGATAGCATGGGGCACTTCAAAGAAAGGTTTTTCAAGGTGGTACCCCGGGCCAGAGGGCAATATGGAAGTGAGAGAGACGCGATTGCGATTAGTTGTCAAGGACCTCCTGATGCGTTCCTGACGCGACAACGCCAATATTGGTTGCAGTACCTCAGATGTTATATTTACGGACATCGGCAAGTATTGGATGAACTAAGCTCGGGCACTTCTGGAGACCCAAAGGGCTGCGCCCATTAGGGACAGTTAATTGTTCCTTCAGCATGAGGGCCATGCCACTTGTTGCAAGTGGAACTGGCTGCGAAGGTCGCGGCTAGGTGGCCGCTTCTGCCGCAGCTCTGGCAAGCCTTAGGCAGACTACACTGGTCGACAATTGGCCCGTTCTTAAATAGTTAAGACATAATGGAGGGCGCTTTGCTTCCAGAGTAGCCACGTAGTACCTGCACGTAGCCTATAAATATAGACGTCGGGCGTTGCCTTTAACGCGTCAGGATAACCACGTTGAGAGGTAACCTGCCGCTCGCCTCAGCTGAATGAAAGCGACAAACTTCTATGTGCCACAGTTCCGCAAGGATCTTTTCATCGGCAAGGACGACGCTAACGTCAGTGTTTCGTGCCCTAAAAGAAATCGAGAGGACGCCAAGAAACTTTCCGTGCAACGCCAGGGGAGGGCGGCCCACGCGAGGATAGTATCGGCGCCCTCCGATACCCTTAATTTTAGGAAGGATCTTAAGAGCCCGATGAGTGTACCCTCCTTGAAGTTTTCCTTCGGCTCAGTGTCGAGTGATGGGCGACGTGGTACCACCTTGAAGCCCCATAAAGATTAGAACAGAACATCGACTTCTAATTTGTTTAATTTTTTTGTTTTGATTTCAGCTTGTTAAGAAATTAGGTTAGTTTATATTTTTAGATACGTGACTGCCTTACTTTAATTTGGCATTTCCTATCCCCTTCCATAGTTTGTCTCGCGTTCTGACTACAACAACGAACCATTGAGAGTAGTTATTATTTAGTTCTGTTTGGCTCTTGCATCTTAACGATAGTCTACTGGCGTAGTACACTAATAATATAATATAATGCACATCTAATAAGGAGACATCCGATTATAGCACCACATCTCTGTTACCACGTATTCGGGTGGTGAAGCCTTGGACTTTAGGCAAGTCGATCTGTGCATGCTCCTGAGCGAACTGATTATTCATAAACTAGACGTCTCAATTAATCGCTACAAATGTACGCAAGGTAAATAGTTAACATTAAAAGTAACTTATAATAGTTATCTATCTAGTGGTGTGTGACTTTCCATTGCGGCTCCTCATTTCAAACAAAAACCTAAGATAGCAGTAGATTTCGCGTTTTTATTATCAATAATTTATAACTAACTCAGATTGCAATAAATATTATTCAATTAGCATGTTTTTTAAACATAGAGCAAAGCCTCTGAGTCTACCATTTCAACTACATAACTAGAAGCGCAGTTTTTTACATCGTGAAAAATATTATCTTAAGATGATTTTTACGATAGAATGCTTTGACGGTTTAAGTACAAATGAGAACGAGGCAACCAAGACTCGCACTCGCGACTTCCTTATCAATGTGTCGTGAGTTGTCGATCTCCAATATGATCATATAAAGAAAAAGGGATGCAAGTATTGCCGAGCCCCAAGAGCGTCCTCGCAGATTCGGAGTCCCATACACCACTCATAGAGATAGTGATGGATCCGAATCTGCGAGGTTTTTGCGGGTAGGGGAGCGCCGCTCTTAGGAACTCGACGTCATATTTGGCGATCTTGTCTTGCCGTGCTTTTGCCAGGTCCCGGTTCGGGCCGCAAACCTCGGCATCTAAAACCCAGACCTCGGTAGGTGTTGTTATTACGAGGTCGGGCTTTAGACCCGGTGCGCCCGGTCGACGGAATACTCGCTCACGAACCACCTCATGACCCCTTTCGCGGAGAAGACGCGCCACGCGATCACAGACGTCGTCATGTCTCTTTATGGTTTGTTTGTGTGTTATATCGCACATCTGAGCGACATGAGCTAACGTCTCAGGCGCATGACACCCGTGCCTACAACGTTTGTTGTAGCCCGGGCGTCCCCTGGCCAATCTGGCACGCTTTGGTAGTGCGTTGATCCTGAGCTTTAGTAGGTTTAAATACTCCTTACCAGATAGGTAGGGCATACCCTTAATCCAGTAATGTACAAAGGGCGTTTCGTGTGCTTTTTTAAAATGTGCCCCATCGAACGTGTTGTGTAGTTGTTGAGACCAGTAATCGGTCTCTTGTGTAGCGGTCTCAATGGAGGTTCCCAAGCGCTCGCAAAGAAGTCTTGTTTTCGCAAGATCTTTTTTAAAGTGCTCGGTGGTTAGCATCCATTGGACCCCGAGGTGCGTGGAGTGTTGTAGTGCTGTCAGGCGGGAGAGGCGGATTCTGGGAATGAATGTTTGGAGGCAGGGGATGTCCAGACCGCCGTGTGCTGTGTGCGTGTACAGGTAGGCGTTCGGCACCGAGATTTCGAGCTTAAGCCATTTCGACTTAACAACCTTTCTGATCTCTTTATCTAGGTCACTAAGGAGTGCGTAAGATGGTCTGGGACCGGAGACCAGTTTATATAGGAGACGGGGAATGAGAAAGTCTTTCAAAAATATGAGTCTTTGGTGGGGTTTAAGGGGAGCTATCGTGAGTCTGTTGAGTAAGTTAAGGAGTATATCCTTGGTGGAGTCAACTCTGCCATTGCTGTCAAAGTCGACTCCAAGATATCTTCATCGATCGCTCATACCTTTAGCTGGCAATTGCCGATCTCCAACGTTAAATTCTGATACGGTATTGATAAAACCTTTACCTTCCTTCCTATTAAATAGGTGGGAGATAGTAAAGCTTTTATTAGTATTAATTTCAAGGCCTCGGGATTTTAAAAGTGGGTCCGCAATATTAAGGAGCCGTTGGAGAGTGGATTTCGTGGAGGCTAGGAGGATGAGATCATCCGCAAAGGCTAAGCCCATAAGGCGGAAGTCATCAGTAAATTGGTACCCGATATTAGTTTTGTCTAATTTTGAAAGAATGTCGTCGAGAACTAGATTAAATAAGAGGGGGGACAGAGGATCTCCCTGCCTAACACCCTTAGTTGGCCGAAATGTGCGACATTCTTGTCGAAATTATATGACAGTTTTAGATGAGAGGTACAAGCGTTCGATATAGTTAATGAATACCTCCGGGTATCCGCGAGTCCGGAGTGGCCACAGGACGGAGTCATGACTCACCATGTCGAACGCCTTACGGAGGTCGATTGAAGCGAGTCTGAGCTCACGTCCTGCAGACTTGGCATTGTTAAGGATACCATCCAGAACCGCAAGATTCTCGAAGGTACCATTATAGGGGAGAAACGCTCGCTGGATTGGGAGAAGCTTAATAGAGTTCTGGAGGCGTCTAGAGAGAATTTTGTTAAGCGTTCGTTGTAAGTATGAACTAATAGATAGGGGTCGCAGATCGCTTGGGGATGTGGCATTGTTAATTTTAGGAATGAACGCTAAGCGAGCAGTTTCATGGGCTGAGGCAATATCGCAAATTAATAGTATGTTAAGAATACAACAGACTACTTCTAACGGGAGTTTACGGAGGGACGAAAGACAAATCCCGTCCAAGCCTAGTGCTTTAGAAGGTCCGCGGAGAGCTACGTGGGTTTCCTTTAGGGAGATAGGGAGGGAAACCTCAAAGAGATCAGAGTTGGGAGTGTATACGGGGCAAGGGAGTAGTTCAGGGGGTGGTTGTGTCATCGTGTTGGCCCAGTGTTCTACAACTTCGGTGGCCTGCATGTTGTGTATGGTGTGTTTGCCGTCCAGCACCTCATGAGCGCATTTGGATCGGTTTTGGCTAAAAAGTTTTTGAGTGGTTGCGTAGTCTTGACATCGCTGTTGCCTTTTAGATACTCGCGCTTCAGTGGAAGGTGTTTCTTTAAAGGCACGACGTCGGACAGTGTGTGTAAAATGTTTGTTCAGAAATTCGTTTAAGGCGATAGTGTGGTCCTCACCTGAGCAAATTATATTTGACAGATGAGTAAGGTCTGTTGAAATTATGTTGCGTTTGGGAAATGTGTTTGTGAGGGCTTGTATTTTAGATATAATAATATCTTTTTGGGATGGATTATAGAGGCCATCTGATTCAGAGTATCGAGGCCGACTACGCTCAGGAAGCTCAGATCCGTCAAGGTTGGAATCCAGGAAAGACCTCTTTTAGTAGGAGGTCCTCTACCAGATCCTTATGCGCCTGAGAATTACGTTGGCCTCTAATCGCCCCAGGTGTGCGTGAGTTAAAATTAGTAGCTAAAAGGTGGTCAATTTCTCTAGGAGTTTCGTTATTATTATCTAATATAAAATCTGCTTCTAATGTTGCTAAAAGTTCACGGTCTTGTGGGTTCCATCTGGCCTTCTTAGAGGGGGGGGCTAAAATGTTCTCATTATATTCGTCCGGATGGGCACGACGACGGTGTAAATTAAGACCTGATTTAGAATTAAAGACCTTTAAGCAAGTACTAGATGGACATTTACAATTTGGCTGGGAGACGCGTGAAGTACTAGGGGGGTTAAAATTATTATTAGAAGCAGCAGTGTCATTTTGTGAGGAACTTAAAATCAAATTATTAGTCTGTGATCGGTTAGGAGTTTGGGGGGTGGCACGAACTTCTCGTTGATTGTGGGTCAATCTAATGTGGCTCGCGAGGCCCGCGCCAGATTTGCATACTCGCCCGCAAGTCTGGCAGCTGAGTCTTCCGGCGGTGTTGCTGCCGTCACGTGATGCCATCGTTGTCTTGGTCCACAGCGGTGGTAAGATTTCTTTAAAAGTTTTGTACGCGAACGATGGCGCGATTTTACGCAGATGTTGTTGTTAAAATCGCTAAAATGAAGCGGTCTTTAGACCATCATTCTGTTTGTCTCTACCCAGGGAGCACTATGTCATATTTTGTCACGTACTGTATTTATGCAAAATAGCGTCAAAAGTAGAAGTTAAAAAATGCACATTAATATGTACAATAGTAGTGTCGGTTTAAGATATATATTTGTGGTAATTAGATGGAAGACTAGCATCAGGCAGATTAATTGCTGTCTCTTCGATTCAGTGGAATTGAAGCATCTATTACAAATATATAGTAGGTATGTAGGTAGTCAATTAAAATATATAGTGGTTTAAAAACACGATATGGCTGCCCAATATATCGTTGCCTATTGTATTCTCTACGCAGTGTTCGATTTTAGAGTTCAAAACAAAGCGTATCGATACACCACTATATGTATGCACTGTCTGGGTTTGTAGCCAGTGTATACACTTTACCTATATAGAAGTTAAAATTAGTGAAATATAATTAGGGCCGCTATATTTCACTAAAACAACTATATAGGTAGACTCACCTTACCTAAATCTAAAAACCGGCACAATCACTTCCACTTAAAAAGGCTAAAATGCACTTCAGACAGGCCTTTGCAATGGTGAACGCACTGCTAACCTATCTAACACAGTGACGCGGCGAATTATAACAATTATATATAACAACAATATATATATATATATAGTGTTAAAACACAAAGCGAGTGCAAAGTGGGTATACGCAACCTTATTGGCCGAGCTCAGATAACTTTCTACCACAATCGTTTTGTAGAACAAGCCTTTTTGTTAACGGAAAATATATTGAGAATCTGCAATTTGGGCATTCCCACCCGCCCTTTTCTCTCTCTCTACGCGTATATGTTCTGCCGGGCGAACCTCAAGATATTAGCTGTCGAAGTACCCAATCTCGAAGTACTAGTAGTGGTTGTTGTAGATCGTCCCTAGTTCCCTAGTGCGGGCTGGAACGTGTCTGGCCGATCGATTTCCAACCTGTGGGGCGTGCCGTTGCGGTGAGGAGAGACGTCAGTAGCCCCCCGGACAAACAGCGTCCGTGCGACGGCTGGCCTCTTCCGAGCCACGATGAAATGGCAGGTTCGTTCAGTTGTTCGCGGAACGTTACCTATAGCGCACCGAACGGCAGATAGAAGCCGACTTGGGAAGAGTGAGAGAAGAAACAAGGCAACCGCGCTGACGACTGTAAACACAACCACCACCACCACTACCATATATATGAAGGTTCTATAGCGCGTGGCGGTGGTCTCCAAAATAAACGGCGGCAGATGTGGAACGTAACCGCTGTATCAAAAGCACCCCCCCCCCCAGACGCTGCTGCTGCCGGCCGAATACCAGCAACAAAAGCAATAGCCACACATTCTACACCGTTGTGGTGGGTGGCATAAAGGAGAACAACAACAATGCTCTGCTACCGCCGCCATCCCTGAGCAGTCTCGGTCTACCGATGTGTCGACGTGCTGCCGTCAGCACCAGTCATACCGTGCAGTGAATGGGACGTGCTTAAGCGTCGCGCCCCCTCCCCCCCCCCCTCTTCCGACGGTGGCCGTCGCTGGAACACAAGAAGGCGCAAGCCAGAGCGAAGAATAGAGAGGGATATGTATATATAGAGAGAGAGAGGAGTGGAATAGAAACAAACTTGAAAAACCAACCAGAAACAAGAGACTCGTTTGTCACTGTGTACAAATAATATATGTCGTTTGTCGTCATGTGTGGTAGCAGAAAGCAAAATGTGTACTGGTTGCTGTGGTGGTTGTACACGAGCTCAATTTTGTCGGTGTTTTCTTGTCGCCCCTGCTAGGCGCTAGACGTGACTACCCGATGTTGCGTGGAGACCACCGAAGGAAAAATTGCTTGTCCGTTCTGACTGATGTAAGTAGCTGACCTTTTTTCTACTAAACTTCTATTCAGAAAATACTTTTTTTAGAAAGCGCATCTTGGGTTAGGTACCCGATTCAGCGGGCAACAACCTATAAAATCGAACGATGGAACCAGCTCCGTCTGGGATTCGAATATGGCTGGATGTGTAGGGAATGCCACTATAGCAGGGATCGACCTTTCGACGACCTGAATAAAGCAAGCGATTTTTGCAGAACTTTGTTGTTCCCACAACGTACCGGTACTAATCTCGGCGAGCGGCGCAGATTCTACTTTAGCATGGACATTCTACTTTGCGTCCAAATGGAAGAACAACCCGTATTTTTTGGATTTGTGAACATGGCCGTTAAGATTAGGCAACTACTACAACCCCAATCAGTCACCACGATAAGTGACAATATAACAAGCATACGACGGATTTTTGCGAACCATCTACATCAAACTCTCACTAAACGCACGAAAAGAAAAACATAAATCCTTATTTTGCATGGCCTACGTGCTCGCTCTGATACAATGCTACTATATGGTGGAGCTACTTTAAGGGGGTTTGATGTCTAGAAGAGCTGCTAGGTACTATATTATTCCCACTATTCGTTCACTGATAAGCTAGTGTTGCCAGTATGACGTTATGAAAGACTTACCAATTTTAAGAAATAATTTAAAGAACATTAATCTTACGAGCTAGTTCTTGCTTGATTTACCTGGAGGGAAAGAGTCACGGCTGTTCAGAATTCTGAGAAGGACCGTGGTTTTCGGCACGCTTAAGTAAAGCATCATAAACGATTGTTAATTGGCGCCCAAAATCAGCTTTCGATTTAAACTACATATACTTAGATGAAATTAAATTAAGTTATTTGCTATTCTTAAGGACAACCGGATGGCCAAATATTATTAAGATATCGCGCTCAGTTACGTAAACCTGAACCTATGTGCTGTTTAAATGGCTACACTGTCCCCTATAGTATGTCCATATGGTAAAAAGGTTTGCCCTAAATTTAGTTTAGAAAAAAACAATGTGTATATGGTGCGACACTCCTACAAAATGAAAACATTGCCAATTAGCTCGTAATTGCAGTGAGCTTTTATTACCCTAAGGTTCAAATCCTATCAAACACTCCTCTACATGATGAAGAAGATGAGCATTGTTTGAGTGTACCCCGGATAAGGAATTTTTGGGGGAAGAAGAAAAAGAACGCCATGAGTTGGGAAAGGTTCGTGGTAGCGTACGATGAGAGTGATTAAACAAGCATCGTTGTACAGCTATCCATACAGTAGAACATTTTGTTTACGGCTCATGGCTGTAACACAGCAATATTAGCAAGCAAACGTTACTTACTAATTCGGGTCTCCCTTGGGCTTATACGTATGAGAATAAATGAATTGACGACGAACCGGATAAGCACACATGCTTATGATATGTGATTTGTGATAATATGTCGTTCGCATCTAGGTAGAGGTCTAAATAGCCATGTTGTTAGAAGATTTATATATATATATATATATATATAAAATCACCAGGAGAGCTATTTAGCTTATCGGCAAAACTCGTACCGAAAAAGGACGCATGCGTCATAGGCGAGAAGATAGGAGAGATTATAATACTATTGCGGTTAGTGATTGAACCTTGCTCGAACCGAAGAACCGGTGCGTCATAGCGGAGCTAACTTTATGCAATATTGCCACCCTGCAATGTTTGGTTGGTTAGTTCGCTATCGAATCCGTTACAGCTATCTGCCCTCGGGGGAAAGCTGCGCCTGTCGTCGCATTGGTGCGCATCAGTTACGGCCACATAGCACTACACTGAGTGACAGCACACACAGATATATAAATATATATATATATATGTATATATAAAAAAAGTGAGGTTGTTTGCTTGTTTGCCTTGTGTCTCAGTTAATATATATATATATATATATATATATAGAAAGAGAGAGAGAGAGATATTGTGATGATTTATTAATCATTTGCAATACGTTTGCACACTCGGTAGTACTCGCCTAATTTTATATATATATATATATTTAAAGTATTGCCATTCACCACAGGAATGCAGGTATTTGGCGAACGGAGGGCTTCCACCGACGGGCTTCGGGTAAAATAACCTGTGTGTCTGTATGTAGACGACGAGCAGGGCGACGTGGTGGTTTCTCGCGTGATCGCCCGGAAACTCAATTAGCTGCGGTGGCTTCTTCTTCGTTGCTTCACCGCCGTCCGCGGTGTGCTCCGCACATTTACCGCCGCTAGTGTGTTGTAGATAACACCCGTTTGCGCTAAGTTTTTTGCCGTTCCACCACCACCGCCACCGCCACGTATACCTTGGCGCGTACAGCCTTGGCGACGACGTTACGGCGGCAGTAAAGGCATTGAGGGTAGGAACGATGTATGGACTTCTCTTACTGTCGCTACGACCTACAACAACAGCAACAACAACGACGACGGTAGTTTCTGCAACAACACCCACCACCACCACGACTGGTATACCAGCGCGCCGAGTATACCAAGGCAAGTATTAATGGTCTATTTGATCACTACACTCTCGGCACTTTTCACGTCAGTAACGGGACAGCAACGGAAGGGGGAGTGGGAAAGAAAGTGGGCCGGGGGTAAACACCACCCATGGCTACTCGATAGCTCCCGGCAACTCCAGGTCGTCCCTCCTCCAGGTCAGGAGGGACGACTCACGCGGGGGGTGCGCCCGATATACCACCACAACCACCACCCCCACCATCGAGAAAGAGAGTGTGTGAGTCGACAGAAAGAACGAACAGAGTTACCAGAGCAAACGGGAGCCAGGGGTGCGGGCATACACACAAGCGAGATAAATGCAAAAAAGAAATGGTGAGGGAGCATGGGAGAGAAAAATAGAAATGATTCCGAGCAAAAAGCATCTGAACGCCGAGTAATTTGGGTTTGTCAGTAAGTCAATCACGACCATCATTTTCAGCCGCATGCGTCATAGCGGCTGCGACGAAACGAGCTTAGACAATAACGGCAGCAATGACCCGAGTCGCTTTGTCGCGATAAATCTGCGCCTTGCGGTTTTAATCTCTCCATCTATCTCGCCGAGAACCTTGCGCCCACTACAGTATGATAATGCTAATGTTTTATTATTATTGTTCATTTCGCAATCGATTCAGGATAGCACATAACTATAAATATGGTCGTCATAGATAGAAATAATGCGTTCAGACCTCACAACTGTAGCATGGTTTGATACGCAATAAATAGTAGTCATCAATATATTCAATTTGAAGGCTAATGCTTTTTGCAGTGTCGGAGGAAGCGCAATTTCTGACTGATTGTGTGTGCTTAGCCTATGTGCTAACTTATAGCCAGATGTACTGCCATAAAATGCTCTATTTCTTTGTGAATTATATTGTGGATGACGACTAGTTGCAGTGTCTATGTGGTAGCACTATGGCGGCCAGAGTCCTCTACCTATTATTCGAATATTAGATCGCCAAGATCGGTGGGCCCACCTTAATGCTGTTTTAGTGCAGCATTGCTAGGTTGGATATTAATCGAACGAAGATGATCTACCTTATGTTTGCAAAAGTAGCTACTAATGCCAGGATTCTTCATAAAGGGATTGAATGGTCATTGGGACATTGGGGTCATGTGGCGAGCGTAAACCAGGTAGCAAATACCATAGAACAGGAGACGTGAGATAATTGGTTATGGTACATATTATACTTGTCCCTTGGAGACAAAACGTCGTCTTATTGTTGGCGCAAGGGTTGATGTTGGCGCATCACACGTTGTGGATTATACGTTTCAACATCACAATTGTAAATCATTAGAATAATTATTTTATTTAATCTGAGGTTTTATTTCATTTTGAAGTTACAGTGGAATATGAATATCTAACTACTCTTGGGCTTGTGAGGGGTGCTACCAATCGAGCTTATCCTCGAGGCAGCCCCTCATTGTACCCATAATTGCTGCCGCATTGCCGCGCTGAACCGCCAGAGATAGCCGCTGGAGTAGAAAGTCGAAAGCTCTTTTGTCCCTCGTCGTGAGTTCAATTCGTTTGCCAATCTTCTGTAAAAGTGACCATGCCTCAGGGCCAGGTCCCCCTAGTGTCTCCAATACTAGTGGCACAAAAATGAACTCGTCGGTGAGCTGGGCGTATTTGTTGGTCTTTAGACGTTCAGCCTTGCGTGCTGCGGAGCCAGCGGCTGATGCGCTGGCCTCCATGTTCGAGGGGGCGAGCGTGTCGGTGACTGTAGCATCCCAAATAAGCGCCTTTCCCCTTTCAAAAGGGATAAGGGTGAGACCGTCAGGCCTCTTTCCGTCGCTTCTCAGGAGGCCGGTTGGCTCTCGAATACATGGCAGTAGAGCTGACCTTAAGGCCCGGGCGGTAATCTCGTTAATCTCGCTGTGACGGCTTTGACGTCCTTCGCTTCTGTTGCAGGATAGCCCGTGGGTTCCCCAAATGTCCACTTGTGCTCCGCACGGACACCGGTGTTCCTCCGTTAGTCTTGTTCCCAACCTCAAGCCGATGCACAGACGAAAACTTTCGTGATCAAGTAAAGTGCCAAGGTTTGAGGAAGGGATGGCTTGGAGCCATTTGCTAGCCCCTTTTTGAACAACCGCCTGTAGTCGGGCTTTGTCTGCCGTGGACAGTGCATCGGACAGTAAACGCTGATATTTCTTGGATACTATGAGATCGTCATAGGACCTCTGCAGGTGTTTGTTTGCCTCTGGGAGTAGGCCTGCGAGGTTCTCGAATCTTGTCTCAGCAGCTTTTTTGGCATCTTGGAAAGCCTGCAGGGCTATGGCCGGACTGATGTGCTGGACTGTAGCTTCTGAGGCGTATAATGAAGCAACGTGACCGCTGGCTGCCAGATCTGCTGCAGAGCGGATTCCCAAACCTCCGAGTCTAAGAGGAAGGGTGGCCTGAGCCCAGTTGTTGTCGGCCAAGTTTAGATTGAGGAGGTCGCTAAGGCTGGTCCTAAGGCTATTGTCTAACTCCCTCAGCAGGTCCTGGTTTGCTCCGACGTCCGTGCTGCGGAGGAAGTGGATAATTCTCGATGAGCCCAACGACGATTTTAATAGGTGATATGCGCTATGGGGATTAAGCAGGTTTAGCCGGTTTAGGCGAGAGCAAAGACTCTTTACCTTACCTGCGAGTTCTGGGTGAGTGGCGGCCGACCCCACAGGGGACCCTAAGAGCGTCATATCTGCTGCCTCGACTTGTTTGCACCCCGGAAGAAGTGCCTCAAAGGCGGGTATGTTCGGGTGGCCTTTGTAAATAATTTCGCACTTCTGGGGGTTGAGCTCAAGACCACTCTTCTGACCGAAGTCAAGAACTCTCTTGATATCTGCCTGTACCACAGATGCTTCTCCCCCAATCGTGCCATCGTCTAGGTACCAGAGATTTAAGGGGGACTGGATAGAATTGACCAGTTCTTTGATTGCTAGGCAGAATAGCGGCGGACCAAGGGGGTCGCCCTGCTGCACGCCGCTGCGCGATAAAATTGTTCTTTCACCGAATGAGAGCTCTGAACTGGATCTGTAGGTTTGGTCAACTAAGGGGGCTGCCTCTGGCCAATCCGTTTGTACAGTTTTTAGTATGTGGTCGCGACGGACCCGGTTAAAAGCATTCTTAAAATCGAGTTTGGCGGCGACGAAATTGTTGGGTGCGCTAGACATAAAAGCTCTTGTTGTGTGGACCACTGCTTCGATGCCATTAGGCGTATTGAAGCCAAGCTGGTGGGCCCCAAGCTTTTCGCACACGATATTTGTTCCTAGCTTGACAGTGATTTTTGCCGCAATCCTCCGAAAGACTGAGGAAATGACGATTGGATTTAATCTGAGTTTTCTTAATTACGATTCTATTACCAGTGTTTAAAATGTATAAATGTGCATTTCGAATGTATCATATTGGTTCTAACAGCAGTAGCATATCTTCTTTTCCCATGACGCCAGCTATGGCAATGGAGTTGCCCCTATATACTGCAAAAGACAGTCACCGAAAGAAGTCGCCGGCTTGCTGGCCCCCTTGTCAATCATTCTTACCGAATCTCAAATAAACATTAATAATTTACCTCTAGCTATTGGCAGAAAAATTATGCTTTTCTTTAGGCATACTCGGATATCCACTTGAGTGTACAGAGCCATGATCTAGATACGAGGGAGTCTCAAAGCTAAACAGCTTTATATACAAAGCACCATCTTATGGCAAGCATTTGCCACGCGGCCACAAAGCAATGCTTATGCCATCATGCCCTACTTGTTATTATCTAGCTCAAGGCTTCGGGTCTCTGGTGTTGCTAGTAGTTTTGCATTGTATAATTATTTTTAATTAAGTCACCAGAGCTTCTCAGCCGTCAATGCCGATTAGGTTGGTATACTAGAGCCTTCATTCTTCTAACGACAGCCATGCAGAGAGAGTGGCAGGCTGCTTGTTTGTTGAGCTGGCAGGGTTTAAGTCATGCTCCACTAAAAGTGCCCAAGCAACTCCAGGGACCGCTATTTTACGACTCCACCTTAAACCGTCAATTATATTTCTTGCTTCTTTTATTACAACCCCCTAATAACGGCTGATGCGGGCGTTCTTCAAAAACAAATGGGTGCCTTTCGGAGTTGGCTTTCATTTTGGATGAGCTTGCCGTTTCACATGCCTTGTCATGAGCTTAACGTTCACCGCTTTACACATTATATCCTTTGCAGTGGTATTAAAGATATCCTCCGACAGATACGGAGAGAAGTCGGTAGGTGCATTGCGCAGTCTTTGTGACCTGAAAGGGTCAATGTAGTTGGTTAACATTGATGTGGGCATGAACATGAGCTTAACTCATGATGCAAGATCCTTTAATACATTTGATATATACTGCAGCATGTGATTATCCTTAACATATCGGCATTGTTCGTACCAACTTATCCGGGCTTCCTATTGGATTACTGAACGATATGGAAGCAATTGATGTCGTGAACTGGCTGGGCAACACGTAAGACGGACCACGAGCGTTCAGTGCGTAAAGTACAATGGTGACAGGAAAACGAGACGGCTCAGAGAAAGGAGCCCTAGGCGTCAATTCGTGCGCAGTCATTCGGTCAGTTGAGGCTGACTGGACCGGCCAGGAAAAATATCACCTTTTGCACTGTCCAGGTTTTTCCTCACTAATTATTGCCGGCTCCGGTTTGTTAACCGTCAGTGCTTTCTCACAGAGCTTTGGTTCTCTCAGCTTTCTTATAACTTGCCTGACTATATTCACTTCTAGGGTTCCACTGAATCTCAGCCGGGATCGCCCAAGTTCTTCTATATTGCCTCATAATTGCTGTTAGACTTCCTTGTCGAGATGTGCCATATGTGATCTGCTATCCTACTACAAGCTCTAAGCAAATATTTTTTCCACAATGAAATATTACAATTTCGTGGAGGACCCGATGTGTGCGCCCACATTCGCTGGCATGTACAAAACGTTATGTTAATAATAATGTGCGAAAAGCTTCATTAAACCCTTTGTTTAGGTAGTATGTACGAATGTATACGCAACAACCTTCAATATATGCCTGACACGCAAACGCAGGAAACGAGTAAATGTCATGGTAGGCGTCACACTAAAAGGTGCCTTACCATTTATACGAGCTTTGCAGTGTGTTTGTTATCTTTTCTGTGCGACCCCGTCATCATCGCCGAGCTTCGACGCTTGTGACGGCTAGTTATGGAGCAAATAGGACCGTCGTTACGGCTCTACCACCGAATTTCCGATCTCTACTCGGCTCATTTTCTCCCTCTGTATATATATATATATATGTTTCCATCATGTTCCTCCCTTTTCATTCGCCATCCTTCTATCCTTGTCCTCTTGCGAGCAGCTTTGCTGTGGCGATTGTTCCAGCAATTCGTCCTTATCTATTTGATGTCGTGTGTGCTTCCCAACCACGACCCTATCACTGCGGCCAAGCCCACTACCTCTCGGTCTCGTTCGTGCTCGCTCGCGTTACGGACGGGCCTAACCAACTAGAGGAAGCCGCGCCAACGATGGCGCCAGCAGCAGTGGGTCTACCTTGTCGAACCCCCTCATCGGACTCGAAGCTCGAAGGGCTCACGAAGGGCGATGGCCACGCTCCCCTTTATGTATTTCTCCTTCTTCTCTGTAGTTTTCTTCTAATTCTTTCTACTCCGCCTGCCGCCGGTCCTGCTTTTCCCCGCACGTCCCTTATTTCTCCAATTCACCTCAGGTCTGGCCGCTGTCTGCGGCCATTCCGCTGTGAGGGCGGCCTTTCTCTATCTACTGTTGAAAGCAATGCCGCCACCGCTTCCACCCACGTCATTGCCGTAGTCGCCGTTCGTGCTTCTACTGCTAAGCGGCGATCCGGCGCAAGGTCTGAATTGGTCAGTGGTTCGCAGTAGTTGGGCGGCGATTAGTCAATAGGTTATTTGCCAGTTAGTCAATGGCTTGTTGTCTTCGTTGCTCTACACCAAGGCGGCGAGGCAAACCTGTCTTCGGGCAAGGATAAACTACACTGGGCTAGTGTCAGTCACACTTCGACGAAGAAGGTGCCAGCGGCAGCAACAGCAAGTCACAGTTGTAGTACAGTTAGACGTGTCATTGCCACTTGGTGCTCCGGCATCGTTTCGAGCATCACGGCTGACGCTTGACGCCGCATGCCTCTCTGCCTCGTTGTCGTGCGTTCGTTTCAGGCCGTACGTAATGCGAACTTCGATGCCGGTAGAGCAACGCCGCAAGGTTTGCGGGCAGAGGTCATTCCTCTTCCGATATGATTCGTAAGGCGAAGATTTTTTTCTTTTGTATACGTGTGGTCCGGGGATCTTCGACGACGTCGTCGTCTTCGTCGTGGAGGAAAATGTGGAGCGGCGATCGTTGTCCTAGTAGTGGTTGTGGCACCATAGCCAATGGTAATCGGGCCCGGCCTAGTGTCCACATCTGAGAGACGATGATAGGGAACAGATCTGGGCCTGGGACCTACAGGAACTACTGGACGCGATTGTTGTCCCCGCCTACGCTGACGCCGCCGCTGCCGCCATCGTCGTTGTGTCGACAACCCGCCGTTGGTTCATCCGACCCAGGTCCCTTGCCCTTCATTGCCAGACGCGACTGCTGGCCAGTCTCGCCGCTGTTGGCTTCCGACAGCCCTTCACGCCCATTGCGAATGATGGAGTAGTTGTCGGGTTGAGTAGTCAGGATGCGCGGCGTAGCGAAAGACGAGAATGAGGGCGCACGGCATTTTTATCTAGCGACCGACCCACCGACGATTGGCTCACACAGCTAGCGCTTGTTTTGCGGGCCACTCGTGAGCAACTCGTCGTTCTAACCGTCGTCGACCGTCGTTGTCGTTGTCGTCATCATCGCCATCGCCATCGCCGCTTCGTGTTCGCTGCCTCTGGCCGCCCCGCTACTACTCCCGCAGGCCGAGTTCAAGCTGATGTGTTCAAACTCTAGAGGTTCGTCCCTCGTTGTCCCTGTCCTCGTCGTTGTAGTTGCAATCGTCCTCGGCGCGTCTTCGGCCTCTTCCGTCTCCGATGGACGCTGCTAAATGTCTAGCCGCCCTGCTGCCCTCTGCTGCTGCTGTGGCTACGGCTGCTCACCCTGCTATTTCTCCTTATCTCTTCTCTCTATCATTCTTCCCTGTTTCACTCTAGTATCTCGATGGCCGTGCCCCGGACGCCGCGTGCACGTTGTTTGACGCTTCGCTCTCGATTGCAGAAGAGTTGTCCCTTCTCGGCAAGGGGAGACAGCTAGGGCAGACGAGGGAGAACAACTGGACGGCGCCCCACACCCCGCGCCTCGCCATGGCCGTCACCTTCGGCCATCACTGCCGACTCTGCCGGTTGCCGCCGCCGCCACTTTTCCACTTCTGAGCGTTTGGTTGAGTGAGCCGAACTGACCACCGGCGATGATGATGATGATATGATGATGCTACTACTACTGACAAGGTGATGGTGAGTTGACGACGACGACGACGACGACGATGCTGCTGCTGATAATGACGGCCGTGATAACACTAATAACCCTAATTTGGTCATTATGGCGCCCTGTCAACGCTCGCTCTTCAATTTCGCTCTAGACTGGCCGCGGATGCCTTCGCCATCGTCCCCCCCTCGTTAGCTGTCATGGATGGGTTGTATGTAGTTGCTGCGACCTTTGACGTTTCTATCCTCGGCGCCACTCGCCTCGCCGATGTGAATGTTGCTCATTCAGATCCTCCCATATATATATATATATATATATATATATATATATATTATTTTCTCTTGTCATTCCCAAACTCTTGTATCACATTTCATAAAAAGAACTTAAGCATGTGAATGTATGCAGTTCCGTGAATAAACCATGACTCAACTTAACTTAACTGAACGGATTATAGATACACACACATATATATATATATATATATATATATATATATATATATATATATATATATATCTATACATATGTATGCGTATATATATTCCTGATAGGATGGGAAAGAGTGCCACCGATACCAATTGAATACCTGGCGCGACACATACACGTTTAAAACGATCCTTCTAAGGTTGCAGATTTTTACTAAAGTGTATATATCAAAGATGCACGTCAAGCATACTCATAAGGTTAAACAATAATGCAGGAATATAAGCGTTCGTGTTCGCTGACCATTCTATGTAATAAATAGGCAAAAATCTAGCTATCTAGCAAAAAGGTTTTTATATAAAAAGTGTTTTTTCTTGGTGCTGAAAATCCAGATTTGGTCAATTCTTTGCATGTCACAGGCCAGCTTAATCGGTTGAAAAATAGAATTACCAGCTGAGGGAAAGAAGTGGAATATTTCAGGAATGCATTCGCAGAAAATTAAATGATTTCACTTATAACAACATTGGTATCTCCCAGATATTGCAGACTAAAATTATTGGCAACTACACTGATACGCAATAACTTGTCAGTATTGGGTTTGACGAGATGTTCTAATAATAATAATAATATTTATTAAGAGCAATACAATTGTGACGTGTGAGTGTGTATCCTCGTTATTTTATGGTTTCGCTCTAGCTATTCTCAGCCAATCACACCTAATATCGACATATGTATTCCCGGTGTTTGCTTGTATTCAAGTAAGTCTTATATAAATGTCGTTGTACTTCTGCTGATTGGGCCCATGGTCTCTATTGCGCTATTATATATATATATATATATATATATCTACAAAAAAGTTTCTTCGTTTTTTCCCGTTTTTTTTTTCGAAAAAAAAAATAAAGGCCAAACAGATGTTTCGGTTTTTTTTTTCGTTTTTTCCCTAAAAAACTTTTGGAATACCAAAAAGTATTTTCGGTTTTCCGTTTTTTTCCCGAAAAAACTTTTCTGAAGACCAAAAAGTGTTTTCTTTTTTCCGTTTTTTCCCGAAAAAAAACTTTTTTTGAGACCAAAAAGTCTTCGGTTTTTCCCGAAAAAACTTATTTGTAGGCCCAATATATATATATATAACTAAGTTTTATTATTATATTAAACATCAAGCGAACGGCGAGGTACCATCTAGTTATAAGCATAGCACAATGTGAGCCGATTTCGACGTCTGCATTTCTGTATACGCAGGATCGGTATGGGACCATAATTTTACCGCGGGAGAAGTATTCATGCTAAAGGATTCCACCTGATCGCACAAGACTCTGGTTCGATCGAGTCTTCAGCGTTTAACATTCAACTAACACCTAAATAGCTGAGCTTGAGCAGTATTTTATTTCACAGAGTACTGAGTCTGTGTGGTGGCAGCATCAAAGAGTCGATTTCAATAAAGAAGCCAGTTAAACTCCGTGAACAAGTGAAACAAGTGAAAACACTGAGAACAATGATGGCCCACCGCCGAACTACTGCGCAGGCCATTAACATCAGCTTGATCGAATGGGTGGGCGCCAACCGTACCGCCTCTTAAAGTTTTCATCTAATGACGAGGGTTTGCCGTGATGAACTCTAAATGGTAGACTCAGCCTACGCTTAGAGGCTCAACAAGTCTTGCAGCTCTTTCAGGTGAGATCCGTCCCGCACGACAGTAAGCGCCAATTTTTGCAGTATATTTGAACCGCTAGATAACCCTGCAGGTCTACGAATACATGTCTAAAAATGGCTTAAAGTGGCCCCCGTATGCTAAGACTGTACGACTGAAAAAGATGCCGTGTCGATAAAGGCAGAGGCAGAGAGAGATGAAGAAATCGTCGGGTAATTGAGGCATCTTTACCGGCCTTACATACGCTGCGATTCCATGTCCCTGTGACGCTAGCGACACCCGTAATTAATGTTATTAATGCTATTGTTAATTTTTAAATAAACAGTGAAAAAGAATCACGGAGAGCCTCACAAGAACGACAACCCCATCTTGGTCACAAACGCACCTTGAACTCTATTAGTGACACACGAGATCTTCAATTAAAAACTTGGATATATATTAGATACGCGTTGAAGCAACGGCACATCGTAAGAAATATCGCTTTTAAAAAGTGTGCGTCCCGCCGAGATCAAACCCGAGACTTCGAATACCAGAATTGTCGTATTATATATGTATTTGTACATATATATATATATATATATATATACTAGTTTACATGACAAACAAACCATAATTTTCCCTAAATAAATAGTAGAGATAGAGTATATATTGTTAAACGTTGTGTTATATTTCTGTTTACAGACGTTCTTTGTTGTGTAGGTTAGCGTTTTACTGCCGCTATCATGGTGAACTTCTAATCTCGTTGCTCGGCGCGTAGAAGGCTAGCCTAACGTTTGCAAATGCATATGTCTGAGACCAATAAGTGGCGACAGAACTAAGGTCTAGGTGCGTAGAAAGCATCTTGTTCTGTCGACTACTAAGAATCTGACTAATGAGTAATCAGAGTGACAATTCAGCAACGCTGATGCTTACAAACAACGGTATATATATATATATATATATATATATATATATATATATATATATATATATATATATATATATATATATATATATATATATATATATCAGCATCCGAATACCTATGATGCGCTACCTTTCATCAGTCTCATATAGAGCTTCATATCGAAGCTGTATCTGTAGCCGGGTTGATGTTAACTCTGACGTCGGGTGTCAGGGTTATGTGCAATATTTGCCTATTCAGCGTCTCTCGCATTCACCCATTGATTCGTTGTTGCATAGTCAATGTGTATTTCTATTTATAATCATTTGCATCAATAGGCAAAAACGACATATATATTCTTCTATGTCGTATAAATATATGTACATGTTTATGATCTGTGTTTATCGAACCATTCGTAGTGAATATGTACGCTTTTAGTCTGTGTGTGATCATATATATATATATATATATATATATGCATTTGAAATAATTACATTATAAACACACATTCATTCGTTTTGGTGTATATATATATATATATATATATATATATATATATATATATGAACAGAATACGTGTGTTGATAGTAGAAATATAATCAAATATACCTCGACCGGCCTAATATTGTTTTCCCACACACCGTAGTTAAATCAGCATTCCCTACTTTAAATATTCAATATTGAGCCATTGTATCCCAAATATATCCTCTAGTCTGGGCCAGTCGTGCGAGTAAATAATTTTGCCAAGCTTGCATTGGCAGATTCACAAATATGACCGTAAAAGCCCCATGGTGTTTGGCTACAAAGACGAAGACCAAACGGGGCGATAAAACTGCTTTGCAATTCAGTGCGCAATGTGTAGGCTTTGCATTTTATGGTTCAGACTAAAGCCTTCTTATCTCGTCTCATTGTTAAGACGTTGCAGACTGCGAAGGAATGCCGGCGTGTCGTGAACCGTATACGCTAAATATTGGTTGCGTTTTGTACACAGAGAACATGAGCGTATTCACAGCCGCTTCACAGCAGTTCTAGCATGATAGCACCGCCAAAGCCATCATACACTTAGAATCATTTCTTTGTCTCGAGTGTATCATCAAATAATAGAGGTATGAGTGTGAGGCATACGAATGATACGCATGTATAGGTAAGACAAAAGAGAAGGAGGAATATAGAACAAGATCTGTGTGCTTTGCGCAATCTCGCCCGTAAGTTGTTGTGTTAGGAAACATGCCTTTTTACACGTTGTTCTTCGGCCGCAAACGGAACCTGTTCAGTCTGTTCGAGATTGAAGCTGGTCGTGTCTCCCATCAAAGCCGTCTAAAGCAGCAGCAGCGGCAACAGCAGTAGCCAAGCAACGAAACGGAAGTTTACTTGAAGATGCGCTTGCGCTTGCTTTGACCTCGCGCGTGGTAAGCGCTGCTGACTGTCTGCTGAGCATCAGCCAGCCTACGGCCTAAAATCTCCGCTCTCACCGCCACAGCATTTGTCATTCGGCAAGGTGCAAATTCCACCTCGGAGGGTGGGGCAGTTCTATTCTAGGCGAAGTCTATCGGCACCGAGTACAAATGCGCCTATGGCTGTGGTGGGCCTAGGGGCCGTTCGAAGCGCTTAACTCCCATCATCGGGACCAAACACCCCGGATTGTCGCCACTGTGGAGGAGACCAACCACGTCACGTGTAAATTTCGTCTAAATCCGATTACAAAAAGGCGGAATGATAAAGCGCAAAAAAAAGTCAATTGGGAAAAGTTCAAAGGAAATTGAGAGAAATCGGACAATGTAACGTTGCAGCATTACGGCATTGCGCGTAAACGTGTACAAAGTATATATATCTGGATGTTTACGTGCCTTTTTTTTTAGCCCACCTCTCTATACTCTGTCGCTCAGCTGTAAGGCTCATCCATTTGCGTTAGTACTTTTCTGGTCGCTGCTGGTTTTTGTCTATCTTGTCCTTTTCGCCTTCTTCTTCTCGTCATTCCTGTGTTCTCGGCACGCAAAATTTGCAAGTTCAGGAGAGGGCCAGTTGTCCCAAAAATGAAGAGATGAACCCGAGACGGGACCGTCAACAGAATAGACCACTGACGAAGTCCTCGCGTGTCGCAGCGGCAAACGGCGTAGGTCGTCAACAAAGCACAAAACTAAGCAAACATACATCGCAACAAGCAAAAAGCAAACATCCAGTCAGGGACAGACATAGCTCAGACTCAGGCCGGCCAACTTTGCTCCGGACCCTAAATCTTAGAGACCTGGTTTTTACTGGTCCGTCAGGCCTATAGCCCAAGGGGATTCTTGCTTTCTTTCTTTCTTCTCTTTTTCTTCCATATATATATATATATATATATATATATATATATATATATATATATATATATGTGTGTGTGTACGCACAAAAAATAATCTATGCTGTGAACTGGTCAAACTTCAAATAAGAAGTTAGCATGTAAACTTCTGGGTGGCGGAAAACAGAACCTGGAATTCCATTCTTCTTAGGATGGCTTCTAAGAAACAATTGTGGTGAGCTTTCAGCTTCAGAGAGTTAACTATGACCTCCTGCACAAGATTTCCGCAATAGATATTGGTTGTGATCAACCAGAGAAATGTACGCATCCGACGCAGTTGGCTGGCCGCTATCCTCAGCAACATTGAGCAGAAGTGGCAAATGTATTGTGATGGCAATTAATTGGAAGATATAGTAACTGACCTTTGCAGAGAGAAAGTTCACCGCCCAAATAACGTCCCTAACTCATAAATAATTAATTCCGGCCTAACCGCACTACTGTAGAACGACATACGTTGATGGACACGCATGATGGTGGTAACACCTATTTAAGTACTTGCGCTAGTAGGCGGCCGCATAGCTGTTGCCAAGATTTCTCAAAAATAACCAGTTGCTCTGCCACCACTGAATGTGGCAAATAAACAAGTTGAAACTGCATAAATTTAGTTGCCTTATTAAAAAGTTATTTGCTCTAACACGAATAAGCATATGTAGCTATATATATATATATATATATATATATATATATATATATAAGATCTGGTGAGTAAATTACGAGCCTCTGTTCTAGATAATACTCAGATATTTTCTTCACTGTGGTAAGAGTGACTGACCCCTTAATTAGGTTTCTAGTGTTCCTCTATGTTTCAATCACACATCGGCGAAAATTTTGCGCATAGCCGATGAATGCCTATTTCCGACGTTTTGAAACCTCAGCTATCCTGATTGCAAAACGTGCTTGGGTAACGCCAATCACGAAGGGGTCAGAAAGTGGGTTACCGTCGCATTCCAAACGCGCAACCTTAACAAGTAATTATAGCTATCTGGGTACCGGAACACCCAGCATCTAAAAACCCCTAATGGAAATCGCGTTTGTACGCGTGTATGAGTCGATGCACTGTCCCTTAATTTACATTAAGACAGGCTCTAAGCGGGTTAGCCTTGCGTCGTTGCAAGAGTCAAACTTTTGCTAGTATAGCGCATTAGACTGTGCAAATTAAAAGTTGACAATTATACCCAAAACACCGTGAGTATAATTGAATTTATTTTTAAAAACCAATCATCAAAATCCTCAGCATAACTATTGTACTATTTCACGAGCCGATGACCGAGTCGAGTGAGGATTCCCGGTTTTTAGAATTCCTGCGGCTTTGACATGAGCCACCCTTCGACTGTGTTCTACATTTCGTCGTGCGAGTGGAAGCGCCTTCTTCAATAATAGTAATAATAATAATACTCTCGCAAACGTTCCTTGTCGACCGATTGGTCTTGGTTTCGTCGAGAGCCCCACACCTCCGCTTCGTATGCTCTACTATCGGCGAATTATCGTCGCTTTTGTTCGTTTGGGCTGAACAGAGAAATCCGCCATTTGCATAGACGACACCAGTCGTGCCGAGTCGCACAATTACCTGCCTGCAAGCTGAGCGCGATCAATACTCGGCGTAACGAGGAACACGAGCACAGCCTCATGAGTAGAAGTTCCCACACCGAAGGCAGCACCACCTAAGAAACAGAAGTGCTCCCTGAGACTCTTGTATTCCCCGCCCGGCT
>QVRM01003579.1:0-48683 GCA_003439945.1 Dermanyssus gallinae | reverse complement strand
CTGAGACGTTGCTCATGTCGCTCAAATGTGCTATAAAACGCACAAACAAACTATAAAAGACATGACGACGTCTGTGATCGCGTGGCGCGTCTTCTCAGCGAGAGGGTCATGAGGTGGTTCGTGAGCGAGTATTCCGTCGACCGGGCGCACCGGGCCTAAAGCCCGACCTCGTCATAACAACACCAACCGAGGTCTGGGTTTTAGATGCCGAGGTTTGCGGCCCGAACAGGGACCTCGCAAAAGCGCGGCAGGACAAGATCACCAAATATGACGTCGAGTTTCTAAGAGCGGCGCTCCCCGACCCGCAAAAACCTCGCAGATTCGGATCCATCACTATCTCTATGAGTGGTGTATGGGACTCTGAATCGGCGTCACGAAAAGGAATCTTATGGATTTTACTGTTTTTACGTTGCAAGGAATCTTGAGGATATACCGCTCGCACCGGCTGCATAAAAGCGGGGGCTAGCATCAGCAGGACACGGACAGCTGATTCTTAACCTCACGTGACAACCTTTTTACCACCATTTTTATTAAGGCGAGCACTGCCGAGTGTGCAAACGTATTATAAGTGATTAATAAATCATCACAATATTTTCACACATTTTCACACAATAAAATATATATATATATATATATATATATATATATATATATTTATATGTTTACAAAAACTAAACACTATATGTGACTCATTGACTTCGCTTGTTATACAAAACCTGCTCATTTTAATTTCAGGGGATTTTAACCTTCAAAAAAATACACTGAGAGAATATTACATGTTAGATTCACCAACCAAAAAGTCGACGTTTGTTACCGCCTGCATCACCAACGGCATACACCAACAATAGAGGCGGTCACTCGTCCTCGACCGTAGTGACATGGTACTGAGGTCACGAATGGATCGAATCACGAAGGTTCAGTTCCAGTGATTAAATAGATAGCACATCCGCCACTGTAGGTATATATATATATATATATATATGTTTAATTAATTATCAAGTCACACCAACAGTAATAGCAACAATTGTCAATATAACTTTAGTAGTGTTAGCCAATTGACTGCTAGTCCTACTGTTTTTAGCTAATCTCCAGGCGATGACGAAGACAATATGGGCTCCATGATTGGTTTAGTTTTAAACTTCAAGACCCATCCATCACTGGAAATTTACGAGTATTTGTTTTATATATAACATACACATTTATTTAACATATATTCAGTACAAAACATGTCTCGACCGCTCGCAATGACCCTAAAGGCCCGTTGCAACGGAGATTCAGGTCGCCAATCCCATCCGACCACAATTGCTATTATATATTCTACTTGATGCTGAATATCCTACGGTAGAGGTGGGAGGTTATATTTCTGAAAAAGAGAATATGAAATGATCAGCTGTAGGCTCGCTTGCATAAACCGAACAAGATGGCTTAGTGGCCTTTGCCTTGCATTCGGAAGGACTGGGCTCGACCCCCCAGACCGGCCACTCTTAATTGGTTTGCACGGTTGAGACACTCAGGTCCGCAGCTGCATAGATAGGCCTGCATTCGTAGAGGTGCACGTTTGGCGCATGACTTTGAAAGTTGCCCACTTTCGAATAGTGTTGGTAAGGCATCTTGTATGTGCCGCAGCATTAGTCGTCTAGGCACGATTCGGTGGGGCAGGCGCAGATTTGCGTTGCCGAAGTTAACGGGATATTCGGGCTTACGATATGATCCGGTGTATACTTAAAATCGGTAGGTAGCGACGCCTCGTTAAACTTGTTTTCGATGGTAATTTTCGCCCTTGACCTCACCTTGCCAATGAGCGCCTTCCCACTGCAGGAAGTCGTCGAGCAAGACGGCGCGTTTTTGAAGGAAGCAGGAAGGAAATTTCTAAAATCGCCATTAAATTGGCTAAAGAGACTTGACCTTTTCTTAGGTCAGGCTCTTCGAGACGACTGCCTGCATTCTGCGTTTTTCGATCGCCGACACTGGAACGCCCTCGGATCCAATGATACACCGAACAATCGCGACTTCATGGCAATGTGTTTCCAAGAACCGTCAGTTTAAGGTATTTCACCAGGTAGCTGTGTGATAATTCCAAATTTTGGACATTGTAGAGGTACACAGCAATCCGGAAAATATTAACAAAAACAATAATTTTTATTCAAGTTGAGTGTATGTTACATAATTATTTGCCGGAGGATTGGTGGATTCCGGCAATGCCATAGATGATAGGTTGAGCAAGTTGTTCCACAGTGCCGACAGGTGCACTGCTCGTCTGGTCATGGAAACCCACTTCGTGCACACTGCATGATGGAAACCGTGCATTGCATGACGCATAATAGATAAAGGTGGCGAGTTTCGTATTGGGCATTCTTCCACGAGTTGTTCATCATAGCTTGCGTCTGATAGAAATCCATGTCTACTTGACACATTTAGCTTCCCACTTTAGTAAGTGCTCTTGATACTCGCGAGTTAACCGCAGATTAAAGCGGCGCTGAAGGTCTTCTGTGAAAAATGGGGTACCCGCAGCCAGATACACCAATCGGTTTGCGGCTGCTTCGGTGAACGCCCATAACCCGTTTAATATACGTTGCCTTCAGGCGGTCGAGTTCGTCAAAACTTGAAGCTCTAAGATGTTCCCAAATAAGTTCGATCGCATAGCTTGCTGTTGGGGCAACTTTCAGGTCAAACAAATTTAAAGCCGTCCTCAGTGACAGGAGTTGCGGATTCTTAATTGAGTGAATGGCAATCAGCGCCTTACGGACCCTTTCCTCTATATGTCTGGAGAATGAGGTGCCGCTTGGCGTAAATTCCAAGCCCAAATATGCAAAATGGTTGACAAATTCAATAGGTTGGCCGTGCAGCTTTATTATATCAGCTGTTGCAAGGCGTCCTCCACGACGGAACTTCATGGGTTTTGTCTTTGAAATATTTATCTCTAGTAAAGTATCTGCCGCAAACTTTGCAAGAGTGACCAACGCTTGCTGTATATGGAAGCGACTTTCAGAGTAGATTGCAATATCGTCAGCGTATTGGATGAGAAATCCGGAGAATATTAGCTGGAGAAGACGTCAGATGCTCAGCGGGTTCCCACGTATCTTCGTATGTGGGCAGCATCGAGGAAGCCTGCGCCCTTCTCCATCGAGTCAATGCCATCTTCTTCTAAGGTAATTTCCTCATGGTCCTCATGGCTAAGATCCACAAAGTCAAGCCTCAGATTGGGATCCTCCGAATCGGTCGATAGACGATCGGCCGTGTCGGTATCGGTTGCACACGTGGCGTCCCAAGATGGCCGCGGTAGCGGCGGCGGCTACAATGCTATATATATGTATCCCTAGGGATGCATTCATATACATTAGCAACCGATTTTAGTGGTTGGTGGTGACCAAAAACGTCGAATTTGCCTATCTGGTGATGCACTGACACACCGGGCACTAACTACGCTCACAGACAACGCTGCACAACACACAAAACACTGGGTTTTCACCCCGGCAGATTCCCGCTGGCAAATGGCTGGTTTGCTGCCTATGTTGGCACACTGTAGCGATGCACTAATCCACAAAAACGCGAAATTATCGACGAACTTGTGGCAGCGGTGTGCTGATGGGCTGCACTGGGTCGACACCTTGCCGGCACGATGGTCTGTGCACTTTTCCGGCCAATTTAGCCGGTATTGTTGGTGAACAACACCGATTGGCCGGGAGCGAGTGAAGATGCGACCGTCCGCTGTGGCGGCCGAAGCCAGACTGACCGATCTCCAAGATAGCCTTCTCAATGGAGTGAGTTTGTTTGTGCGGCCACCACCTAGGCGCTGCTTTACAAAACATCAGCTGTTAAGAACATCTGCACTGGTACTTGCAATCTTGCTCCATTGCGGCGACGTCGAGGTAAATCCAGGGCTGCCATGCGTAACTTGTGCCTGGACAAATGCTCCAAGTGAAGGAGCGCACAGTTTGCGAAGGATGCAGCAAGCCCGCACACAGTCATTGTACTTTCCGAAATACCAGACAAAAATAAATTGTATTTTTGATCTGATCTGATCACCGAACTATCCAACGCCCTTCTGGCAAACAACGGCAGCATCAACAATGCCAAAACACAAACCTGCCCACAAGTCGCAACGCTCCTACTCCACGTCGCCTTCACTTCAACACAAGCCAACAACGACGCAACGTCGTAAGTGCACCCAGTAGGAACAACACGGCACGTGACAATTCTTGGCGCACGGTTGGAAGAGGAGGACGTATCATGCACGTAACGACAGGAACGAATAAAATGACTCAGCTAAAAGCGGTAGAGGCACGCAATATACCTGAACGCCTAAAAGCCAGCGCCCTCCTTGTCAGCAGATTGGAGTTGTCCGCATTGTGCAGACGCCCTCAAGGAGTACGTCAGCCGCATTGTTGGAACCGATACAGACGTGCACGTGACGAAATTCGTTGGGATACTATAACAGCTACCACGTTCAGGTAGACGCTGATAAGTTCAGTGCACTACTGGACCCGTCAGTATGGCCAGAGGGTATACATTAGACCGTACCGCGGACAGCTAAAGCCGTATAGAGTATATATTATGCAGCAAACGAAATGGGAGTCAACATTGGCGCCAAGCGTTGCAGGCCAGACAATGGCAACAATTATACCGATGACGAAATTGAAACATACAAGTGACTCGATACTGAGTCCGGAAATCGGCACGAGATGACAGTGTCATCAAAGTGTCTGCTGTGGAAATGTAGAGTCCCTAAATAATCTGTGCCGAACAAAAGGAGAGGACATTTTTAGTAAATATGACATAATATTTTTAACCGAGACACTTGAAACAGATTTTACACGTACATCGTTTTCAAGACACAAAATGTTTTATGGACTAGCGGCTAAATCAGACGGCCAAAATGGGGCGTATGCATAGGCGTGCGAATAGAGGAGCATGCCAAGCTCCTTCGTAGCACCGCCAGGCAGATAATATTAGAATTAATCGATTACTATCTCATATGCGTTTATAGTCCACCAGAGCGGACCGTCCATCAAATAGTACAGGACATAGGTGAGTGCATGGAATCTGCACAAATGTAAATAAAAATTTAATTATAGGTGGCGATTTTAAACTGTGATTTGACAAAATAGGATGCCAGACAAAATAGTTTTGAAGCTACTGTCAACAAACTTGGATGCAGCATTCATAATAATTGTAATGACCCAACATAGTTTAGCTGGAACGGATTACACCGCGGTCGACATTGTTTTATTATCGATATCACACAGGCTGTCGAGGCTATCTTTAATCTTACCGTAATACCGTCGGCACACCGTAAGCACTGTCAAGTGGAGTTCAAGTTACACCAAAGACCAGGAATGGCCCTTTTAATCATTCAACCCTCTCGCTCATTGAATGCCCACATGCTGGAACAAGCACTTCAATTATCCTACGGCACAGACGACATAACTATGTCGTCTTTGATCGTTGAAAAACGATTATGTGATCTATTCACATAGCCGCAAAACCAAAGAACGTGAGACTGCAGAGACACGAGCCGTGGTTCGACAATGAGTGTCGACAAATAAAGCAAGTGATCTGTCTGTACAAACCCCACAACGTCAACTGAACTCCTACAGCTGGCTGAATTAAAACGAATGTTTAGAAATATGAAGAAAGAAAAGAGACGACATTACGAAGAACAACAGCGCATTAAGCTCATTTCGGAAAGCGTGCAGAAACCATGGCCACTTCTTCCAAGGAGACCAGTGCCTTCAAACCCACTGATAAATAACGAAGAGTGGATAGCCCAGTTCAAAAATCTTTCAACTAGAGACGTTATATTGCCAGATCAGGACCCTTAAGAAGAAATTGTTGATTTTACTGAAGACGAAGTCAAAGCCGCAATTTGATCGAAGCAAAACGGAAAATCAGCAGGACCTGATCGTATTCTTAATAAACATCTGAAGGCTAACATCGACGCTTTGTGCCCTATTGTGACAAAACTCTACAATGAATGTGTTTGACAAGAAAAAATCCCTAATGAGTGGCGGAAAAGCTATCTACAGCCTATATTTAAGCGAAAGGGGGATGCAACTGACCCAAAGAATTATAGAAGCATCGCACTTACAAGCGTCCTTTACAAAAGATATTAACGTCGCTCATCGTTGGTCGATTGTACTCTTACGTAGAAGAAAAAATCCCGGCAGAACAATACGGTATTTTAAAGAGGCGATCGACGTCAGATGCAGTTGAATTTGTTTTAAACCATGTATCAAACCGCATTTCTAACAAGGAAATGACAAGTTGCTGCGTTTATTGATTTTCAAACCGACTTCGATTGCCTGCCAAGGGACCGTTTATTAGACACGCTTCGCACAAGTTTTAACATATCAGGCCGCCCCCTTTTTAACCTCGTTCATAATATATTAGCGCACAATATAAATTGGGTCAAAAACGGCGACCACTATGTACAAACGCCCGTAACACAAACTATCAGGGTAGCCCAAGGAGACTCAGCTAGTCAATTTCTTTTTATCTTATGTTTAACTGGACTCGCAGACTTACTGCGTAATCTTAACGCCCATTTTGCATATTATGCCGACGATTTAGTCATTTTAGCAAAATTTCCTAACCACCTGCAATTTTACCTCAACGAAACATCAAAATGGTGCGAAGGGAACAAGCTCAATGTTAACGTCGAAAAATCAAAGGTCTTACGTTTTAGCAGAGGAGGATCATACGCGGCCAGGGATCATGGTCTATCAGTTTATAGAAAACACTCAAATAAGTTAGCTATTTCTCGTATTTAGGCGTCACACTAACCCCTAGACTCTCTTTTAGCAGACATATCGAGGAGATACAAGCAAAAGCTACGTCTGCAATGTTTTCATTAGGCAAAATGCATGAAGTGGACGTAAAAACAGCTATAAATTTATTTAAAATTAAAGTACTCGCTGTAGCAGCATACTGTCCTTCTACAATTGCACCATACCTGACCCTGAACCATTTAAAGTCTGGACAAACTAAAAGCCTACTTTGTTGTAAATTGGTTTGCATGGTTTCTAATTTAGACAAGGCAAATACCGGAGTGGATTAAATATTAGCCATGACATGAAACAAATCGTACACGGGCATTAACCTTACGGAAAATCTAAAAAATAAATAAATAGATAAATAAAAAATAAGTTGTGATACCGTTGGCTCGATGTATAATAGCTTTGTCAGACATATTCACTAATTAAAGATTTTGTACCTTAACAATAGGGCAAGTAAAAAAGAATTCTAATTTACGTAAATATCTAACTTATCTAGAACGGCTGATTGATCAGGAGCCAAATGTGTAGTACAAAAAAGTTGTTTTTTAGATACGTAAATAAACGAATTAAAAGAAACGACCACATTGCGACTTTAAATATAGATCAGACAGTCTTCGTAGATGACGATTCTAAAGCAAATGCATTTAAGAACTTTTCTAGTCGGTTTATTTTGCTTAAGGGGGTTCAGTCCCTGAAGGTGTTTCTAACGACGCGGCCTCGAGAGGTGACTGTCCATATTTAGAAACATCAGAATATGATATTTTTACTAAAATCAAACAAATACCCATTAAGTGCAGCTTTACTGCTGATTTAATCCTACCAATATTTAATAAAAAGGTAGCGTCTGTGATAACCAAACCTCTTCGGCTGGAGTCGGGCGGGTGCCCATCTAGCGTTCTTTAGAGATCAAGCTTCGACCCACTTTCATTTGCATATTTATTGTATATACCCGACTCGATGGGGAAGACGTTGGGGAAACCCGTGAGTTTCTATGTAGCTATTCTACGGAGATCTGGGCCATCAGAGAGTGAAAGTGGGAGGTGCGTCTAGTGGGTATGGGTCTCAGCGGGCTAACATTTGCTGGGAGAGAGTCCTACACTCCTCAACATCGAAAGTGGGACCCTCCCCTTTCCCTCGCAGCAAAAGTACGTAAGAGTATTTAACCCTCCTCCATAAAAAAAAAGCCAATAAGCGGTTTCTGACCGACGCGCTTCTGGGTTGTCAGGTACTAAAGCTCCGCAATATTCGTTGTAATGGCTATTGCGTCATGCTTGTTAAACCTAGTCATTCTTAAGCCGAGTACTTGGTTGGTAGAGAATACTCTAGGTGATCTCGAGAACCAACAAAAGCGAAATGTGTTGATTGCGTATTACTTGCATTATGAGTGGCACCACAGGAACCTCTACCATCAGCGTAGAATATTGGAAGTGAAGGCGTTGTGCAGATACAGAAACCGTACTCATTTAGAGTCTCGAAAAAGCACAGTGGTGCGGGAGGAATGCTCCGTGTCCAAGCGAACATTAAAATCGCCTGCCAGAAAAATTGAAACCTCTCGAGGCGCTCTGCCAAGCTTCTCCAAGGGGCCCTTGCCGAGTCACCGTGACCACTGCTGTACATCCCCTAGTAGTATGACTGAGTGCTCAGGACGATGATGGTGTTGTTATCGGCCAATACTACTCTCGCTTATTTGAGGCGAGTGGGCCAACAACCAAAAGGGGACATTCCCGTTGGGCGGAGCTCAGAAGTCAGAGCTGGACAGTAATACGAGTAAAAACCTTCAATATCGAAACAGTCTGTGGAGAACGCCTCACTAAGAAGGATGACACCGTAGCCTGCAAAGCCGCTTCCTGGCACAACAGCAGTACTATTCTAATGCCCTCTCAATTCTACTGCCACATTCTTATTTGAAGCGATTGGGCCGGAAACCGTTCGGCGGTTGCGCTTGCTCCAAACTGACCTCTAGAGATTGTTCACCGCGGCGCGACGGGGTGCTTTTTGATTGACTCCTCAAGTGATCTGCATCTGAATTCGAAGTGAATCATATCGGGCAGAGGCTGAGCAATTACCGGCAGACTGGCATGTCGGATTTTGTCCTCGAGACGGTCTTCTTGTATTCTCCCTGGTGACTTCGTCTTCTGTCGTCGGTCTATCGTCTTCTCTCTTCGTCTCGCTTTTAAACGTAAAAAAGAAGCTATCTCTCGAGCCGTGATATACGCCTCATTCGACGTCGTATCTCGTATATTGTAGGTGATGGTGGCTTCAATGAGTATCTGTTGCTGAACAGCTGACTTCTGGGACTGATGTACGTATTATCAAGCCACCCCCTCAGCAGGAGCCATGATCGCATCATTGCCCTTCCAGCACTGCGGCGTGCGGTACCAGTATAGAGTAGACCGTAAGAGTAGCTCCTTCAGCGAGCTAGGCTATAACCGCAGCAACGTCGGCAATGCCATCCAGAAGCTTATTTCTCCTAAACTGCAGGCAGTCGTTCGGCCCGGGTGGAAGAACATTCCGAAAGCAATGTCCGGTTCCTTATCTTCTTCTCGGTATCCTGGATCATCTCAGTGCCACTCTTGCCCTGTTAATTCGTAACAACCAGCTGACGATTCGGAAGTACGGCTCGTAGCGGGCGACGCAGCCTCTTTACTGAAGCATCTTCGAACAGCACAGCCCTCATCTAAGTCCTCTAGAGAGACGAAATAGCAAGCTCTTCAGAGTCCGGGGTAAGCCGCATATCCGCCTGCGGTACCTGAGATCATTTTCTACGAAGACATACGAGCTCTATCCATCTCTCTGACTCTCTCTCCCTCCACCAGAACACTTCTCTGGAAAGCCAAAGTACATACCGAGCAAGATGGCTTAGTAACAAAGCCTTTGCCTTGCATTCGGGAGGACTGGGTTCGAGACCCAGACCGGCCACTCTTAAATTGGTTTGCATGGTTTCCAATTTAGTCAAGGTAAACGCCGGAGTGGGTTGAAATTAGCCATGACATGAAAAAAACCGTTCAAGGGCAATAGCCTTACAAAAAATATTTGGGAAAAGAAAAAAAACTTTGGTCACAGAGCTGCCACCTAATGATTCCAGCGCCGCGTGTGACAATCGCGCGCTCATGGTAAAGCGGCCTCCCCAGGGGGGATTTGTAGTGCTCAAGAACTTGCTGCGCGAGTATTCGCGAGTATATTATTACACACGATAGTTCTGTATCTACTGTTACCAACTGCACACAACAAATACAATTGATGGTGGTCGGTGTAGCCAGTACCTGGAGCCACAGCCATATTTGCATCTATGTGCCGACACCGTCCAAACTGCAGTCAGTGCAACTACTGAAACTGCCGCAGTTAATTGGAGGACCGTGATGCCACACTAAACGTTTATAATCGTGTCTGCAATTATTGCAGAAAAACAATGTGTTATGACTTGAAACAAACAAAAATTGACCGGGGTTTGAACCGACAACCATTACGTGGCAGGCCACTGCTCAACCGTTACACCAAAGCGAAACTGGCTCCAGTAAACAGGCGCCCTGCTGCAGGCCGCAGTGGACAGGCGTCCTGCTGAACGTGTGTAGGAATCCGTTAGAACTTTCCGACTGATAGAATCAACTTTGATACTCTCAATGCGTTCGAAGTCTGAAAATCTTCTCTGACAAACTCTGTCTCCTCTCATAGAGCTCTGAAGTGGGCGGGGCCGACAAAGATCTAAAGGGACAAGATCAGCACTTTTAGATGAGCAGGGTAACCCATCGCATGCAAAATCCAGCAATTTGCGGCAAGTCGCCACACATGTATACCGGCGGGCGTCTTGCATTATGACAAGGGACCATAGAAGGCACACATTTTAGTGGAAGTGAAAAACCATAATATTTTCAAATTTAATAAAAGGCAGTTTCATCGTGATGCGTTGTTCAGTAGAAACTGATTTGCCTAGGCTCACCCCATTCCAAAAAGACGACTCGTGTTAAGACCACGCGCTCACCTCCACCAGGGTCCGCCGAATATAGTGTAGCTAACTAACCGAAATAACTTCAAAGTGCCGTCCATGAAGAGTGAGTAGCAAGAAACCCTACAATGACCCCTAGCACAGCATTCGTCGCATCGTCCTATATATATATATATATATATATATGGATATATATATATAGGATATATATATATATATATATATAAATATATATATATATATATATATATATATATATATATAGGATATATATATATAAATATATATATATATATATATATATATATATATATATCCTTCTGTTAAATAGCACGCAAGCACTTCGATAAATGAGAGAGTTCTCGCGAAGGCGTGCACTAGGCGGTTCCTTAAACTGCGTGGCGTTAAAGAGATGTTGCTCTGAAATGGTCTAGGCCCTCCATCTGCCATTACCATTCATTTAGATTCTGTCCAATAGCTGTTGCGTCTGAGTCATACTCTTCCACACAGCTGTTGAACGAGACGATGCTGCTCAACTGGCTTCCCTGCTTCGTGGCGGTGCGACGCGGACTCAGTTTGTCAGCACTCAGCAAAATGCTCAAAACAGATCTTCTATACACTTTGTCGACGATGGTACCGTGTAATCAGTATACAGCTTCGTGATACACTGCCTGTCATATTCGATTAAAAAGTGGTTCGCATCACATCGACCAGAACCAGCGGCCGTTCGTATTCTCCGACTGCTAATAAGGGAATACGTATCCGCAGAGGTGATGAAGGATCGCTATTTTTTGGGGTCTGTTTACGGCAGTCAACTCGTCGAGGCAAACCCACATCGTCTGTTTGCCCCTCCATCTGCTTAGGCAGGTTCTGCGTAGATGAGCATCATTGATTGAGCACTTTGACGCTTTCTCGTCGGTTTTGCTGGTTATTTGTCGACCAGCGATGTCGACTGGCATAGCATAGCGATTCGAGAAAGACACGGGTGACCGCCTGCTGAAGCCAGTGAAGTCAGCTGAATGTCAGCACGTGAACGACATTGGCGATTTACTCGCTGGACTCGGACTTCATGCCCCTTACCCCCCCCCCCCCCCCTTCCAGCCTGTCCTCGGCTAGTCTTCACATCGCGAAGCAGCATGTATGGTCACCAGTCGACACGAAATGTTTCCGGACGGGCATCGGTGTGCTCCAACATTCCAACAGCAGCAGCAACAACGACTTCTCTACAAAATCAAACGCAAACACTCGACCTGAACGCACGAAGTCGACAACAGCGTTCATCCAGCCATTTCTTATTCAGTTCGTCAGTCATTGAAGTCACACAGAAGGCGTATTGCGCCCAAGTGTATTGGGCTCTGTATGGTTTCGGCAGCACATAAGAAGCACAAGATTGTGTAGCTCAATGAGGAAATCGAAAATGGCATTCCACGAATTCCTTTTCGGCAAACACGAACTTCAAGCCGATATCGTCTTCTCTCATCATCAGCATGATTATTATTATTATTATCAGCAGTAGTAGTATTTTCGTCAGCATTATGGACAATCTCGTCGCGGTCGAGGCCAGCAGGGAGATGCTGAGAAGCAACAGCGTTTGTGATAGCGCCTATAAAAGACCTGCCGTAAGGATTTGCCATGAGATTGGAGCCAAAAATATAGTTCACAGTTTACCTTGAACTTACACACAAAGGCATTCCAGGGCAGTGTTTGTGGGTCAGACCGTGGACAAACAGTGGAACAGTGCAGTACAGCACAGTACAAAGCCCACCATATCTTTCTTCAGTACTTTAAACGAAGGCAGTTAGTTGTAAGTAAGAAGTACATATGTTAAATTCTGGCAATGAAAGATAATTAAAGGCAATATATATATATATATATATATATATATATATATATATATATATATATATATATGGCAAGATAAAACATAGCTTACTGTAAAACACCAAAAACAATAGGTCGCCAGCTCAAATTCTAACTAATTACGAGCTAGCCACTTACAACAGTGCTTGCCGTTTATCACGACAATATCTTACTGGAGTTCTATTCAATAGACTTTTTATTTTTATTGAAGATATTACATGCACTAGTAAGTTTTATATGCACGCAATCATTTGGTGTAGCTTTAACTGCAGTTTAAATAACATAGGCAGCAAGCCACAGTAATATACGTATTATGAATATTTAACTACTACTATTATCAATGTAGGTATTTATATTAATAACTATTATTGATGTTAGCCTATTACTTAACAGGTCGGAACATATATATATATATATATATATAATGAGGGGGATATATAAATATTATAAGGTTTAGGCCCATAATGTAGATCACCGCTCATTCCAGCTGACCAAAAAGTATCAATCAAGAGGTTGCAAATTGCTCCGTTGAACGCTTTTGAATAGTCAACAAAAAAAAACTATGGGTAGACGGGCTTCCTGGTCTGGGCAGCACTTTCTGTAGTTTCGACTGTAGATCATGATTTCTGCCTCGAGTGCCACTGCCTCACCAGAAACAGGTCGGCGGCCTCTGTCGTATGCTATTAGAGCAATTCTCTATATTATTAGCTTGCAAAAAAACAATTTATTGAACGCGCGCTCCATGGTGTTTAACGTTGACACACAATCCTTGCGAAATCCTAAAAGTAAGGCCTGATTCTTCCAAATGTCTGCTAAAAAAGCGTCTGATCATACAGCTGTTAGCTTCTCAATTATGAAAAATCAATTTGTCCGGAGAACTTTGACTACAAACGTATGGACTCGGCAAAAATTGCAGCCGACCTTCACATTAATTATGTGTTATGTTCACGATCCTCGTTTTACTGAAGTGTATATGTCGACCATAAGAGTGCTTTTAATCGTCTTGATCCTAGTTTCCTACTTAGGCAAATTGAGAGCATTAGTATGCATTCTATGACGGTAGACTGGTTTTGTTCTTATTTACGAAATCGGTCTCTTCGCGTGACAGTGGATTGTCATCTTAGGCACTCGGGTGCTCCTCGTTTATTGTAAGCAGTGTTTGCACTTGGTAATGGCCGATATACCGCTCGATATGAAATACCTTGAATACGCAGTATGACCATGTAATTGACGATGTCGCATTACCTACATCAATAGCAATAACTGTGGAACGATTTCAATTTTCATATAACACAATTAGTTAAATCTTATCTAGTTCTAATAAACACATTTTCAGTTGTTTCATTGTAAAGATCAGTCTATAAAAAAACAATTGTGGTTTTCAAGCTGCTGTACCGCTCTCTCCAGTTTGGGAACCACGAATACGTAGTTCCAAGCCCGTAGGTTACCGAAGATAGTCTATTATTAGGGTTTATGAATCGTCTTTGAAATATGCACACTTACTTGAAATTCAACAGTCGCATTTTATAAGGAGACTTCGTAGGAGATGTTGTTTTAGCCGCGAAGACATTCATCTGCCAGACATCGCATTACTACCATCAAGTTAGAAAAGTGCGATTGTTACTTCAGTTGCAACGAGCGAAAATAGCACACAACTTCTTTAACGTGCGACTAAGAAGTCGGTGCTCCCTCTAGCCGAAGGCAACTGCGCACACTGAACACATACAAAATACATTATCTTGTTTCTTTATTATTTTACGAAAAAAAATAATATGTATATATATATATATATATATATATATATATATATATATATATATATATATATATATATATATATATATATATATATGTTTGCTTGGCGTATGTTAGATGGATACATGGAGAAAGGTTTTCGACCTGTTTTCCTTTAAAACACGCTTAATTGGCTCACCCAATCAACCGTTTTGTGTACAAAACAACCCCTTTTGCAAATAAAGGCGTAATATATATATATATATATATATATATATATATATATATATATATATATATTCACAGGAGGCAATTGTCCTCCAATAGTTAACGAACTGAGTAGTAATATTATTCATTATTACATCACCTCTTGGTATTGTTGGTTACATTGCATTACACGTATTCATTAATTCTCGTAAACGGCATTCGTTTCCGTTAATCTTGGACATATCTAGATTATGTTGTATATGCATCTCCGGAAGACGTCAGCGACCTAACGCCCAGATAGCTGGCGCTGACCGACATGTTTCATGATGATCTTTGGTGCAGACAAGGTCGCAAAATTAGCAGCAACACTCATCGGAAGGGTTATGGAACCCATTGCGGTGGCACAGTTTGTGGTGGAACCCATGGACGGAGTAGCGGGTGAGAACATGTCGTTGCTCGAAGAGCGGTTCCATCCATGTATTGTCCAACATTGCCGGTGTTTTGTAGAACGCTTCTGGCACTTCCCTCATCTTCTGCTCGAAGTGCCTACGGAACTCTCGCAGTGACGCGGTGGTCGGAAGTTGAAAGCGGTTCACCAGATCCTTGATGAACGGCGTGGTCCTGGACAGACTATAAGTTAGCCTGTTTTGTGCATTTCCAGGGAGGCCCAAAACTCTCTTAAGGAACGTTGCCTTCACCGTGTCGAGAGCGCTAAGCTGCTGAGCGGATAGGTATTCCCAAATGAATGCTCCCCGTTCTTTGGGGTGGCCTAGGGTTACCTGATGGGACTGTCTTATCGGAGACAGCTCTGGCAGCTTCTCTCCATAGGTCTATGCAACAGGCAAGAACTCTCCTGGATTCTGTTGCTGTCACGGACTTAGAAGCTTGATTGGAGACAAGCCACCGCAGAGCAGTTGCCCTGTGCGGCCACGAGCCCGCCGAGGCTGGACACCAGAGAGAATGGACAGCAATTCTTTATGAGCAAAGACTCGAAAGCCTCATTGCGGAATGCGCCACGGACGTCGATAAGGCCAGGCTGCGCGCCGTCTCCTCTAAGGAGGCGGGTGCATGGCTCCACGCCATACCCTGTGCTCAGATCGGGATCCTGTTAGATGACAGGTCGGTAAGGATCGCGGTCGGACTTCGTTTAGGGACACACCTTGTGTACACTCATGCCTGCGTCTGCGAAGACGTCGTCCAGTCAGATGGACGCCACGGGCTGTCCTGTATTGTCAGCGCAGGTAGGCGAGCAAGACACCAAGCCTTGAACGAAATGTTTAGCAGAGCTCTACGATCCAGTGGTCTACCGTGCATCCTGGAGCTCGTCGGACTAGACAGAGAGGGCGGGAAGAGACCTGACGGCCTGACCTTAACTCCGTTCGAGCGCGGATGCATGCTGGTTTGGGACGCGCCAGTTACTGACTTATTAGCCCCTTCAATGGTCAGTGCTGGCGCGGCTCAGGCTGGTCATGCATCGGCTCTCGCCGAGGCAGGCAAGGTTAGAAAGTACCAGAACATCGGTTACCCGTACAAGTTTCACCCACTTGCCTTCGAAACCTTTGGCGGGCCGGATCCGTCTACTCGCAGTTTGCTACAGAAGGTCGAGAAGCGGCGAATTCTAGCCAGCGGAGATAAGCGAGCAAGTGATTTCCTCAGACAGCGTCTGTCGCTGGATGTCCAACGGGGCAATGCGGCCTCGGTTCGAAGAACCCTCCAGAAATGGCTGGACCCTACACTGGACCCCCCGTAATAGTGCACACGTTTGCAGGGACCCAAATGTCATGGTCCGACCGTGAATGATTGATTACATTGAATAAATAACATTTCTTCGGTTAAAATAATAATAATAATAATAATAATAATAATAATAATAATAATAATAATAATAATAATAATAATAAGGAGGTCACGAACGACCGAAGAGAGAGTCAATTCTTGAGGCAAGCGTTGTCCTTGGCCGTTTGCAGAGGAAACGTGGCATCTATTTTAGGTGCCATGGAGTGAACTAGATATTTAAAAAAACTTTGCAATAATACGTTCAGACCTCTCAACTGTAACATCGTTTAACATGTAATAAATAATAAACCTCCATAATAATAATAATAATAATAATAATAACAATAATAAAACTATGTCATTTAACGACAATCCATGATTACTATGTTCTGTCGTCACAATTTTATTATTATTAGTCGCTATCGATGCCGGCGCCACGAAGACGCTGGCTCCGCCGCACCAGTTAGTCAGTCAGCCAGCCAGTCAGTCAATGGGAGTGCAGAAGCGCTGTGGAACGCCAACGAATAACCGCCACGCAGAAGACGCAGAGAAGACCTCTACCGGCACGGAAAACGGCAGAAACAACAGCAACAACAACAGAAGCAGCAACAGCAGCAGCAGCGGCCGCCGCACGGAGCAGAAAAAGAAAGAAAGAGGAGAAAAACGCGACGACTTGACGCCGGCAGCAGAAACAGCAGCATCGGCGACAACAACAACAACAGCAACGAAGAGGCCCCCGATGCGATGATTGAACGGCCGACGCCAGCCTGGCGCCGTCGTCGTCGTCATCATCGTCTTTCGACGGCAATCGGCATTTCGCGCGACCTTAGGCGAACGCAACGCGACAAATCTCCCACTGCCGCGAGTTGCGTGCCGGAAATACAAAGAATCACATCTTATCATATTATCATTACCAGCGCCGTCCGTCACTAGCGCCGATTACACGCTTCGAATACTAATCTCTCTCTTGTTCTCGCTCTTTCTCTCCCTCTCTCTCTCCCCCTCATCTCTCTCTCTCTCTATATATATATATATATAAATATATATATATAAAATATTGCGATGATTTATTAATAATTTACAATACGTTTGTACACTCGGCAGTGCTCGGCTTGATATATATATATATATATATATATATATATATACAGAAGTAGCGTATGACCAACACACCAGAAGCTAGCGTCTAACTATTACGTCTAACTAGCAGCTACACAATTTTTTTTTAATATTGTACTGGCAGGTTTCGGGAATGCATGATGCACATGCGCCACTAGCAGCCTGCGTGACTAGTGGGAGACTCGCAAACCCACTAAACCCGGATTCCTCCCCCCCCCCCAGATCTGTCTAACTTATCTAACCCTAAAACGATTACCACCTCAGCCTGCATCTCAGAAGCCCCTTGATCTCGTCAAGCCTCAGAGTAGACTCACTGACTATGTAAGGCCACCGAGCAGAGTGGACAGACAGAATAGGCTAACTTGTGCGCGCGTATGCTTGCCAACTGTGTACGACACAGAATGTGTGCGGGTCGATTTGTGTTAGGTCGATAGGTTGGACTTGGATTCATCTGGCCGAAGAAGGGCTGTGTCGCCGGCCCGCATTACGCATACATAACTAGATACTTGCTCACCGTTGTCATCATCCAGCTTTTCCCCTATCTTTACTCCATCTTTCGCGCGCTCTATATATGTATATATATATACCTTTCTCTTTCCCTCTCTTACGACATTCATCTCTCATTCGATGAATCGATTTCGAGAGTCTCCGGCCGTCTGTAGCTTCCTTGCCCTCCGGCCTGCCCCTCTATCTCCCTCACGCTTTCTCCATCTTTCTCTTTATTGACCCAGTCGTCGAGTTGAGACGAATTGGTTGCTGTTATCTGTTCTCCCCCGCCTAGCGATCTACCTAGCTACCTGCATACAATCATTTTTCGAAAGCATCATATACATTCGGGGTCACCTATGTTTTTGCCAACAGTTTTTCCATTAACTCAATGTCAATTTGGTGTTCGTAATCGCCGCCTGAACTCTGATTTAACAAAGAATAGTACAGAGTCTCTGTTGTTTTTTTCTCTGTTTTTTATGTATGTTTTACTGTTATTATAAACAGTAAAACATACATAGTATATTATTTAGATGCGACACGATGCGAAGTATTAAATACAACATCGTTTATATTAGATGTTCCAGTGTTGCGTACACGGCGGCTTTTAGCTTGGCCGAACTATGCAACCATGGTGTTGTAATACATAAAAGATGTAATCATAAACGTCCAGTAGGAGCCCGCGAGCCTAAACGTGGTTAAAACAACAATAAAAACGAAACGATTGCATGTAGGACTCTCCTAGAATTAAAAAAAAATTATTTCTCCAGAAGAATGTTTTTAATTCTCGACCACCTTCCGTCCGTCGCCTACGGATTTGGAATCCTCGTGAGGTATATCTTCATTGATATAGTAGTCTTTCAGCGTCTAGCCAACACTCTGAACACTCCGTGGGTTTAATGATGCCTGAAACCCCTCCCTCCCACTCTCGAAGAGACAAACCTTGCGGAGAGTCACATAAGGGAAGTGGCGAGCTCGCGCTCAGACCTTACTTGCACCTGCACATATAAAGAAACATGTATGTATCTGTTCATTAAAAAACATGTACCTGTCCATATGAAAACTATATGCCGGCCAATGACGATTCCTAACCAGAGAGGAGAGGTGCGGGAGAGGAGCACGGCCTTTTGCTGCTGCTGTTGTTGTTGTTGCTGCTACTGCCGCTGCCACTGGTAACGTTTGGCCATCAAGCGTCAACTTTCCGAAACTTCCCATGTGAGAAAAAGTAAAGAAAAAACCCACGATCTCTTTCTCTCTCTCCCTCTCTCTACCATCACCCGTTCACTAACCCCATCCCATTGTCACTTTGTCGCCCATTCGCTCAGTAAGCCGGCAACTAATCAATCGTCGCAGCAGAGATAGACAGCTCCCCCCCCCCCCCCCCATCATGGTTTCTTTAGCTGGTTTTCTTAGGGCCTAGTGGCACAAGCGGCAGAGTACCAGCAAAAGTAGTACCCTACTACTAGTAGAAAGGGAAAAAGAAGAAAAAAGCAGCAGCAGCAGCAGCGCCACCTGGCGGCTGAAACGGTCAGCTAAGTGAGATGAAGCGGGCCACGACAACAACAACAACAACAACAACAACAGATACAACAACTCCAGCAACAACGCCGACAACAACAACAACAGCAGCAACAACATCGACAACAACAGCAGCGACAACAACACTAACAACAACAACAGTAACAACAACATCGACAACAACAGCAACAACAGCAACAGCAACAACAACAACAACAACAGCAACAACAACAACAGCAACAACAGCAACAGCAACAACAACACGGAGGGGACCATGACACGATGCGGAGCGGGCAGCGACCGACCGATCGCACGCCGTGATCTCGCGTATGCTGTGACTCTTCGCGGCGCCGCATGGTGGCGCTGGCGGCAGCGGCGCTAGCGGCAGCAGCGGCAGCAGCAGCGGCGGTGCCGGCAAGGGGTAGTCTAAGTAGTAACAACTAAGCAAGTACGAAGTAGAATGACAACGACAGCGGCGATATTTCGACGCTGGCGGTGGTGGTAGTTGGCGCTAAACTCAACCAACCAACCTGTTCCAACATCCGGCAGCACTAGGATGAACTAACTACACGTTCAACTAACTACAAGGTACACAGCACAAGTACTATAAGTGCTACTTCTAGTACGACTACTCCTTGTATGACTACTTCTAGTACGACTACTTCTAGTACGACTACTTCTAGTACAGGACTACTTGTTTGTATGACTACTTCTAGTACGACTGCTTACAGTACGACTACCTCTTGTATGACTACTTCTAGTCGACTACTTCTGTTACGACTACTTCTTTATATGACTACTTCTAGTACGACTACTTCTAGTACGACTACTTCTGTTACGACTACTTCTAGTACCACTACTTCTTTGTATGACTACTTCTAGTACGATTTCTTCTAATACGATTACTTCTGTTACGACTACTTCTAGTATGACTACTTCTTTGTATGACTACTTCTAGTACGACTGCTTCTAGTACGACTACCTCTTGTATGACTACTTCTAGTGCGACTACTTCTAATACGACTACTTCTGTTACGACTACTTCTAGTACGACTACTTCTTTGTATGACTACTTCTAGTACGATTTCTTCTAATACGACTACTTCTAGTACAGGACTACTTCTAGTACAGGACTACTTCTAGTACAGGATAGACCACTTCTACTGCCAAGTGTCTCACGTCTTAGTTGTGCAAGTGCAAGTGGGCCGCTAGACTAGACTTGCAGAAGAGCCTTAGAGCCACAGAGTCGTAAGTTACAAACGTGAACACTACCGAGGATTACTACTACTACTACTACTGCTAATGCTACAACAATTGGTGCCAGCACAGTTCTCGTCTCGTTTTCAGTGGGGCTGGTGGAAGAAAGAAAGTTGTCCGCGGCGGCTTCTAGTGGAAAAGCTGGTGGGACAAATGACTGTCTCAGCAGTCAACTTCGCTTTCTCTCACTGTGTGTGTGTGTGTCTCTACTATGTCTCTCGCAGTTGTGGTCTACACAAATGGCACAACTAGCAACGAGCCGCGAACGAACAAGCCAGGCTAGAGCATCGATTCGATCGCAGAGCATCGACTCAATCGCAGAGCATCGATTTGTTTCGACTCGTCGCCTATGTAGGGAGAGTATATGTGGCTACGTAGACTCTTTCTGTCTGTCTGTCCAGGCGTCTTGTGTCCATGTATTTGACTGTATTTCTTCTATCTGTTTGTATTTCTGTGTGTGTGTGTGTCTGGTATCGCCGTTGATATCGGCCGGAGACGTGCGCCGCCGTAGCCAAACTTCACACTCTGATGCCGGTGACGCCGACAAAAACGCTGAAAATGCTGCCGCGTGACGCCGTGGTAGTTATAATAGTAGCTGTAGTAGTAGTAGTAGTGGTAATAGTAGTAGTCAACGAAGTAAAACGAAAGTAGGTCTGATAAAACAAGGCTGTAACATTTATTTAATAAAAAAAAAACGAAAAAAATAGTATTGTGGTAGTTACTAACGGCTGTAATCGGCGGGTCATTCGGCATCTCGTTTCGTCAAACTACAACGGTCGGAGAGACCGACCGACAGACAGACAGATAAATACATAGATAGATAAATAGACACTTAGACTGACGAACGCGGGCTGGCTAGCTAGCTAACTCTGTTAGTTAACTAATGATTTAGAAGTTTGTTAGTGAGTTTGCCTGCTCGCGTGTTTGTTGCTTGGTCCATCATTTGTTTGTTATGTGTGTGGTTACTTTTAGCTACTTTAAACTCGTTTTCGGGTTGGCTATCAGCCAACATTTGACGTCCACCAGGATTTGCTTTCGCGTTGCTTCGTAAGACGGACGGTCCACCCCATAAATACAAACTGTGTGCAACGGTGGGGATCGAACCCCACTGTGCTGCTGCTGCACCTATATGTGCCTCCTCCGGTCGCGAGGCGCCCGCGACGAATAAGGCACCCCACTCCACCAACCACCGGGCGGCTGTACGGTTACTTAGTTACCTGGATGTTTGTTGGCGAATTTACTCCTTCCTACCTGATTGATTGGGCGGCACGATACGCGAACAATTACAATACTAGCAACGCGTCAGCATGATGGTGATGTTGATGATGATGACGACGGCTGCAACGATGAGCCCCAGAGGATAGTGGCAGCGATACTCATCAGGGTTGGGGGTGTTTTGTTGTGCTAATATTGTGTCTATGTGATTGTTTGTGTACATGTGTGCGCGTGTGTGTGTGTGGGCGTTATTTCGTCAATTTCTTTGATTTGTGTTTCTTTTCGTTCACATGTGCTTCTTGTAGCGTGCGAAGATGATCGAAGGAGTAGGGAAATAAGTGGGTGAAACAACTCACAATAGCACACAACAACAACATCTCTCGACATTGTTGTCGTTGTCAGCGTTGTCGTCGCCGTCTTGAGATCGTCCATTTAATAATATATATATATATATATATATATCTCTCTCTATACATATATATATATATATATATATATATATATATATATATATATATATATATATATATAGAGAGAGAGAGAGAGAGAGAGAGATAGGCGTAGAAAGGTGGAATTGGATTTGTGTAACGACCTTCCGTCCATATATTCATATGCGAACCTTACTTCAGTTCATTCTACTTCAACAAGTGTTGCTATCAATCTGCTACCACACGCTAGCTAGCTAGCTAGCTTTCTGGCTACTATCACACGTCCGAGGTATGCTTAATGACATGCTTACTACGATTTCTATTTCAACTCAAACGGAATATTACGCTCAGCTCGTGCAGTTGGATAAAGTTGCCATGGACCAAACAACTCGGCCAGTCGACGGGTTTCTTTTCAAATAGGTTGTTCTCTCTATCTCGAGCATTCGCAGCAGTTCGGTTCGTCCGCAGTGAAAAGTGCACCGCAAGAAGAACAAGTGAAGTTGTTCTTGCTGACGTTTTGCTTCCACTTCGTGTTCGTTAATGTTGTTGTTGTTGTTCTGATGTTGTCGCTGAGTCGACGGCTTGTGGTCGCTAAAGTTATTGTTTTATTTGTTGTTGTTGTTGTTCTTGTCTGTTGTTGTTATTACTTGTTGTTGTTGTTGTTGTCAGTTACCAGTACCGTTATCGTTGCTCTCCGACTAGTAGATCTACATTCTTATAAATGATTAGTTCGGGGCCTGGTTTGTTCAACAGCAGAGAGTTCCTCCTTCTCTATACGACGCGTGTGAGGCGATCATGGTGACGGTGGTAATAATAACGATGATAATGATGATGATGATGATTATGACGCTAATCATTACAATTATGATGATGAAGTAGATGAAGTTCAATTGAATGAGGGTAGATTGGTGTGTTACGGATAGTAACAACAACAACAACAACAACAAAATAGCAACATGAACAGCACAGACAGCGAGCTGGAAGCGAATGTCCTGTTGTTTCTGACGAGTAGCTGAAGTAGAAAATCCGTGTGTGGGGTGCTGCAGGGTGAGGAGGGTGAGGTCCGTTGTGAGGTGCGTTTGTGAGTCGTTCGATGGTCTTTGCGGGTTCTGCGGTGACCGCTTTCACGGTCGCGCGCCTCTTTGAGTTTATGAGCTGATGTATGCGGGTGTTTCTCTGCTCGAACGAGTCCATTTGTGTTGTTTCTTTTTCGTATACGTTTTATGGTGTATAATGATGACGCCTGCTTCGTTTTCAGTGAGTTGAGGCAACGTTGAACGCGTTCAACGTGTTCAAGACGCAAGGAAGAGTTGACAAGTGACAACTCTGCCATACGGTGGTGAGTAACTGTTGTAGTATTGATTCGATGTAGAAAATAACTCGTCGTTGTTAACAGACCTCAGTTGACAGTTTATAGACGGTTGGAACGGCCCGACGTTTTATCCAGACGAAAATCCATCCTGCAGATCCTAACCGAATTCGGGTTTAGTGGGTTTAAGAGTCCCACTAGTCACGGAGTCGGCTAGTGATGCATCATGCTCAATCCCTAAAACTTCAAGAACAAAATCAAAACGCAACGAAACCAGCAGCAGCAGCAACAACAGCTAGCAAAAAAGAAATAGAAGAGACATTATTATCATCTCCTTCCTCCTCATCAAGAAAAACGACACGGTTTTCTTCAATCCTGTTCATCATCGTTGCGAACACCGTGAAGTCATGAGCTTCATGTTTTGTCGGTCAGGGAGTAGACCAGGGTCGTTTTGGCCATTTTGCTGCCGCTCCGGACTTGTATCGGATAGTGTGGCCGGTGAACTCACTTCACCCCTGTTGCTGTAGTTGTTGTCCTTGCTGATGAGTGAAGCGCGCCAGGACCTCGGCCTCTACCGTGTCTCGGCGAAGCTACGTCCTGATTCGATTGGATCGTTGTTGTCGCCGTACGATTCGTCGGTGCAACCCCGCACTCGATCCTCGATCCTGCGATGCCCCTCTCGCGCCCAACGCGCTGTTCCGTCGCCGCCGGCCAGGTCGGAAGCAGATTGAAATCATACTTGTAGGACCAGTAGTGCTAACAACAGCGTGTTTGAAGCAGGTGTTTGTTATCATTGGTGGTCTGACTTTTCTTTCTGCCGTTGCTTGTCGCTCTGACAGTTGGTGTTGCTCTGGCAGTTGTTGCTGTTGCTGCTGTTGATGATGGTGAAGAGGCGGTAGTGGAAGCAAAGTAGAAGTGGCGGCTGCTGTTTATGCGGATGTTTTCCTGGAGTTGTTGACCCGGTTGCTGGAAAGCGGACTTTTGACAGAGTTCGCCAGCAGCGTCACGTTGTTGACTTGACAACGCTGTTCCACGGAGCGGGTGAAATTCCAGCTGTTATGGTTGCTGTTGTTGCCGCTGTTTCTGCTACTGTTGTTGTTGTTGTTGTTGTTGTTGTTGTTGTTGTTGTTGTTGTTGTGTTGTTATTATTTTTACTCGTTGACGTGTAGCATCACCTAAGAGCAGAGCAAAGTTGACGAGACGACGACGACAACAACAACAACAACAAAAACAACAACAAATACAATAATAACAACAACAATCGCGGTGACGACGACGACGACGAAGACGATATGTTTGTAGATTGGCCAAAAAATGTATGAGCCAGCCACTCGAGCATATGTCAGTGCATAGCAGGAAGACCCGAAAAAGACAAAGAAAGATAAACCGAAGGAAGAAAACAGGATAAATCAAAAGAAAGAAAAGCTAGAGTTTGTTGTATATATATATATATATATATATATATATATATATACAACATATCTCTATTTATTTTCTCTCGTTTCTATTTATATATATATATATATATATAAATAGAAACGAGACCGGACCCTTATATGGGACGCCACCGTAACCTACTCAGTTTCGATTCACTTAGAGTCGGTCGTACCGCGACCCTAGCAGAAAATAACAAGATGAACAAATACGCTGAACTGACAAGAGCCCATAACTTCAGTCGGGTGGCTTTCGAGACCTTGCAACTACCGGGTCCCCGGACTAAGAAACTACTTAGAAAATTGGGCGAACTTTTCAAGATCACTACTGGGAACAAGTGAGCCGCACAATTCTTACGCCAGAGACTTTCTATTGACGTCCAGCGGGGCGGCGAATCAACAACGCGATCTCAATTCTGGGATCGTTTGGTTGCCGAATGGTGTAGCCCAGGATTGCTCTAGGCGGAAAATGAACACTTAGACAAAAGTGTAATATGAATAGGCGATAAGATAAGTAAGAGATAAAATAAGTAAAAGTTATTTGAACAAATAACAAATGGTGCTGACCATGATGACGATGGCCGATAGCAAGTCGTTATGAAACCTCACAATCTCACACCCTTTAGCGTACACGTCAGTACTAACTACGGTGAACTCCAACTTTTTGGACTGAACCAAAAGCAGCAGCAGCAGCAGCAACAACAACAGCGGCAGACCTTCTTTCGTACCAGTGAGGCAGTGGTACACTCTGGGTGGTTCATTAATTTATTCATTGATTGATTGACGTCATGTGGTATCTGTGGTAAACGTTGTTCGTGAAATAGTGCAACAATACCGAAAGGGTTTCTAACAAAATATTTTATTATCGAAATGTGGTTCTTACGTTATTGTTATTGTTGTTGTTAGTGTTATTATTAATATTATTATTACCATTCGTCTAATTGTCGTGATCATAGAGTTGCCGTGACGGCAACCATTAAGACTCGTCAATATTTTTCTCTCGCCCTTTCGGCAAACGCTGTGTTTTTGGTCCGGGTCGTGTTGGGTCGGCGCTCTCAATGAGGTCCACTGGGGCCGACTGATATGAAGGGCAGGAAAATAAAGAACAGAGGATGATCTGGTCGACAACTGTGACAACACAGTACACTTGAACTGTTGAAGCTGGAGAAGTTGTTGCTTTTGTTGTTGCTGCTGCTGTTGTTGTTGTTGTTGTTGCTGTTGTTGCTGCTGCTGTTGTTGCTGTTGTTGTTGTAGTTCTTGTTGTTGCTGTAGTTGTTGTTCACTGTCGCCGTTGCTGTTGTAGCGTGTGCCACAGCGAGTTGGCGAATTAACGATCGGCGATACGAGTGGATGAATGTTAGTTGTCGTAGTGCTATGACTATTATTAGTATTAATAGTTATGCCGGCTTTTTTTCCTCCAGCAACAGCTACTGTTCGTGCAAGAGGTAGTCGCATTAGCAGTAGTAAAAGTTTTACTAGTCATCAGTCGCAGTCACGGTGGTGGCGGTGGGTCTAATAACTCGTTGTGCCACGTAATTGACAGTCTAGTCGTTGAGGTGAGTGTACATATAAAAAAATATTTATGTGTATATATATGTATCTGTATATATATATATATATATAATTATTGTCGTTGCAGGAACTGACTGACTCAGTCGCTCATTTGCAACACTAGCGTCCTCCTCTCTCGTCGGCCGCCTGCCCCGGCCGTTGCAGTTGACCTGGCTCTGGTTGATGCTGATGATGATGGTACTGCTGCTACTGTTGCAGCAGCAGCAGCAGCTGTAGTAGTCCACGTTGCAGCTGCAACAACAACAACAACAACAACAGCAGCAACAACAACAGGAGCAACAACAACAGCAGCAACAACAACAGGAGCAACAACAACAACTATCTAGCCAACCAGCTGCATGTGGTGATGATGATGATGATGATGATGATGACGGTCTTCGCTGGCGGCGAGTGGAACAGCAAGAGGACGACGTGAGGGCTGATACGACTGATGGACGGTCGGTCGGTGGGTGACTCGGTCGGTCGCAGAAAGAAAGTCGCACAAAGGCAGCATCCCATCCCCCCTGTCGCACCCAGCAACGTCAAAGCTCAACGCAACGTCAAGCTGAATAGCCAACCGGTTAGTTAGTTAACCTGCTCGTCGTCTACTACGACTACTACTCACTCGTCGGACGCTCACTCACCAATGCGGCTGTGGATGGAGCCGATCACCAACTGCGGCTAGCCTAGTCATGTTACTCGTCGACTGAACTGAACTAAACTGATCTGGACTGGTGCATTGCATGTGCTGCTGCTGGCTGGATCTGGTCCAACTTCTGGACGACGAAACTGACGAGAGACCGATCGACCAACGAAAGGAGGCGAACGTGAGAGGGCGGGCCGACGACAAGAACGGCAGCAGCAGCAGCAACAACAACAGCTACAACAACAACAACAGCAGCAGCTACAACAACAACAACAACAGCTACAAACAACATCAACAACAAAAAGAACAACATCAACAACAATAACAACAACAACAACTGCAACGAGCACAAATACTATTCTTCCACAATTGCCTTCTACCTACCTCTTCTACACAACGGACTGTACCCAGTACTACTTTTACAGCGGCGGTTACAGCGGTGACTACGCTTCTACGCTGCTCGACGTCCTCGACTCGAATCTCGAGCAAACACGAGTGTACGTTCGTGCTCTGAAACGTACGCAGGACTAAGTGACGTGCGACAACCTGTTGTCATTGTGGCCCGCTTTTCATCTTTATCATCATAGGCATCACGCCAATAATGCGCGTAATCCCAATCCCGTAATCCTCCGGAACGATATCCTCACCGTCACCGCCGCCACAATCTTCGGCAGCATCGTTATCGTCGGCATCATTGGTGTAGTTGTTGTTGTTCTTGTGATTGATGCCAACGTTGACGTTAAAGTGGTTCGTGTCATTGTGGTAAAAAAACAACCCATCATCGTGGTAAAAAGAAAACCATCATCGTGTGTCAATCAGCGAGGCTGCACCGGTACACACGTGCCACCACCGTGACAATCTGAAGAAGCCCTCTGACTGACTAACGCTCGACTAGATTGAAGGACCACCACCAATAACTCCTCGCCCCTAACGACATACGCGGCTGCAGAAGCACCAGCAGCTACAACAACGACAACAGCAATAGAAACAACTACAACAACTACAACAACCACATCAACAATATCAACAACATCAACAGCAACCACATCAACAATATCAACAACATCAACAACATCAAACATTGTGATTACATCCTCAACATAGGCCTTGGGACGGCCGACACGCGTCACGCCAGCTATTGTGGAATTGTGTGTTGCGCGCTTCTGTAACGTCGTCGTCATCGTCGTCGTCGTGTGTCAGTCGATGCTGTGCTGTGTGTGAGTCGGGCGTGTGAGAGATATAGAGAGAGCAAGTGATTGTGGGTGTTTTTATGCCGAGTAGACGCACGCCTACATAGCGTGTACGAATCGAGTCGTGGATTTCGTCGTGGAGCTGACGTGACAACTTTGTTACTACTCCCTTTTGTTGCTCCCCCCACTTTCCCCACTTCCCTGCCTGCCCTGCCCCCTGCTCCCCACAAACGGAGTTTATCCTGACGTGACCGAAAGTATAGAAGAATGCTTGGCGCCGGCTAATTGTGTGTCGTACACATCGTCTCGCATACGACAGCTCGTTCTATAACAGGTAGGTGTTTGCACTGAAGCTAGCCCTTTCATGTACGATGTTTCGTTTCTTGTAACGCGCTAGTAACCAAGCGTGCGAGCTAGCGTGTATATTTTGACTGGCCGTCTGGCGTAAGATATTATAGTGCTAGTCGATAAGTGTATCGGCCGGACCGGCAGCCTGCACACTGCACATTCCGTCGACGGGCCTTTACACGATATGCGCGGCATCTTATCTCTTACTATATATATATATATATATATATATATATGTATATATATATATATATATATATATATATATATATATATATATATATATTTGTATATATATATACATCAAATCCTGCTACTGTATCTAGCTACGCCAATGAAAGCACTTCCAGTTTGTCGGGGAGACAATGTGTCGCGCGTCGAACAGCAAATCACGGATGCCTGTTAAACATTAGCAGCAACAGCAGCAGCAGCAGTCCATTGCAACAACCTTCTTTGTTAACGTCGAAATGCTTCGGTAGTGCACGATGTTGTGCGTGCTACTCCTTGATGTATAGTATCTATCTAGGCGGAACAACGACGATCGCAATTGAATGATGTGATGGCTCGATAAATCGCTCGACAAGAGAAATCTCTTTTTCAAGTGTCATACTGTTGCCGAAGAATTGCACCTTGTATGATTACTGACTGACGCACACAGTAGAACAGCATAAAAATATGTCTATAGGCTGTAGCTATAGTAGTCCAATCGCTAGTAGATCCACAACATTAAGTTGCAGTTTCTAGTCGTTTCTGGTAAGCAAATAGTGGCTCACGCCAGACAAAGCAGGCGCACAGTAGATTAAGAGGCCTGCTCAAAATGCTGCTATCTTCCTACAGCCAGCAAAGTAGTAGCAGTTAAGCGATGGGGGACCTACCCCACACAGCTGATGGGGTGGCGTGTCAGGGGGAAGGTAGACTAGGAAATGGAAGGAAGAAAGCGAAAACGTCACAAATGTGTCATCGGCAATCCGTTGTCAATCATCGAACGTCAATCAGCGCATGCGATTCGACTCAGCTGCTTCAGCCGTTCTTCCGTCGTTCCATGGCCTGTGGCCGTCTCGTGTATTTCCTGATCCAGCACACGTTCTAGTGGTGCAGCCTGTAAAGGCGATCGTGGTGCTGGTAGTGGTGTTATTATTACGTCGACGCCAATAACAACAACGACAACGACAGCAGCAGCAACAACAACGACAACGACAGCAACAAGAACAACAACAACAACAACAACAACAACAACAACAACAACAACGACGACGACGACGACAAGAACAATAGTAACAAACAACAACCACAACAACAATAGTTGCAACAAACAACAACAACGACGGCGAGAAGAACGTCGTGTCAGTTCCTGTAACAGGCAAGGTTTCGTCCTGGTTTTAAGGGATATGCCGGGACGAGCCCGGTGGATCAACCCGGCTTACTTACTGTACTGGGACACGTAGGGCGCACACCGTGCGCGAATCGAGTGGTTCGGGCGTCCTCGACACGAATTTGTCTTGTCCTTTCTGATAAGCGTTAGACGTGTTGACGTCGCACTCAGTTGATTCAGGCGGTTAGGACGTTATTTTTGACTTTGCCAGTGTTGTTGTTGCTCCTGACATTTCTGTTGTTGTCGTTGCTGCTGCTGCTGGCTTTATCTACTTTGTCTTCTTCCTACTCAAGTTTCTACCGTTTACATTTTGAAGTGAGCACCAAGTTATACTTGCACTAAGTTATACGTCATCCGCTCTCTCAATTGCCATGATAATGCTTATTCTCCCGACATGTCTTTGTTTGGCACTGCTTCGTGTCACCGTCATGTTATTCGTTGTGTTTGTTGTTTTGGTATTTTTGTTCCATTTCGCTCTCTCTCTCGTCCCTTGCACTTCAGTACGCTTTGTTCCATTTCGCTCTCTCTCGTCACTTGCACTTCAGTACGTTTTGTTCTCTCTCGTCTGTCTACGTATAGATAGATATATGCGTGGCACTGCCAACGTTCCACTACAATCCGAATCTAAGCATGACGAATATAATGACGGCGGCGATGATGACTATGATAATGATAATGATGATGACGGCAATACGCACTCATGACAGTGCCATACTCATGGTTCATGACAGTGCATACCGACGCCCTGTCTAATGCCGGGGGATCATCTTGCTTGATTCCACGTCAGCCGTCACAGACAGAACAAGGTAGCGTCGACGCTGCCAGATTGTTGTTGCTGATTGGGTAGGCCTGCCACGCCACCTTGTCACTCGAGCGTGCGGCTTTCCTGCGCACGCTCTGCTTGCGGCAGTGTCGGCAAGACGGCTTGTCCTGGACGGTGTCCTGGACTGAGCTGTTGTTCTGTAGTTCTGCTGCCGGTGGCTGTGTGTGTGTGTGTGTGTGTGTGTTTGTGTGGATGTTCGAAGGCCCGAGACACAACGATCCGTTCGAAAATCGCCGCAAGCGCCAGGTCGGTGCAAATCGACGCATTCGTTTGCGTGTTGCCTAAACGGATATGTTCCTGCTTAAACGCACCTCGAAGCCTCAAAGACAGACGAAGGAGTCTGAACCGTTTTGATCTCTCAATTCCTACGCACTATTAGTTCCATAAAAGAAAATAATATATATATATATATATATATATATATTACATCTTGCACTTCGTATATATATATATATATATATATATATCTGTATATATGTTTTCCATCTGACAGTTTCTCCGTATTGTCTTCAGATCACCCACAGCGCCCATTTTCGCCTGTCTATTTTAAATCATGTATATAGAATTGAAATTGCGTCGTTTTTGCGAATAATTGGAGCTGTCTGAGAGCTGTAGGATTAACTTAGCAACAATGCTGTCACGCTTACTGGGGTATGTATGCAATTGTGGCGGTGTACATGTACTTTATTTCACTCACTGTGCTCTCAAGCGTATACGAAGAAGCATCACGCACTATCTGCCCGCCTGGCCCTTACAAAGAGATTACTGCACTGCCTTTTTCGAATGGCATGCCAAGTGCAGCTGACAACTGTACAAGTATCAATGTTATATGCATACTCAGCATGAGTAAAGTAAATGTGATTGTGTACTTTTTAGGGTTGCATCTTGCCACGGTAGTTTTAGAGGTTAGCTAACCGCTACAGTTAAAATGCCATGCGACGAAAAATATACTCGAAGGGGTTAACCTTTCAGAGCCCCTTAATATTGCCATCATTACCATATAATCGGCTTAGGTTCTCTTTGCGAGGCAATAATCACACGTCTTTCGGGGGATTTAGAATCAAGATCGGGATGAATATATATCTGCTGCCCGCGGCTTCCACTTGCACGAGGAAAACTCCATACGATCTCTCAGGAGGAGAGCTTGTGCAAACTCTACGAGCGACTGTGTCATTTATGTCACCTCGAACGATGCGAGATAGCAGTCCTCATTTTAGCACTCATGGTGAAACAAGGTTTTGTGTATTATATACAATTGGTTATTAAGGGTATACTTACTGAAGAAGATAAAGCATTAAGAAGAAACCCTTATAGACTGTATGTTATACTCAATTTGAGTGAAATGAACATAATTGAAATTGTTCAGTCCTAAGGGCTGGCCACAAGCAGGAGCGAAGACATTATTATTATTATTACAATACAATTTTGAGGTGTGAATGTGTATCCCGCCTCGGGATTGGTTGCCGAACCTCCTCCATCGTTGCACATTTGTATTTATAGAGTCCTCTTCTCAAAGCAATGTAAAAGCAAACCCGTGGACGTTAAATGTTGGCTGGAAGTTAGCCTGAAAAAAACTTTTTGGACTTAATTGTGGTAGCACCCATAATACGCTATGTTGTTGCGATATCTTCGCCATGATACTGTTAGTGTTGACCTTTTTTGAGCTTCATCAAAATTCGACAGTTGGCTGTCGAAACGAGTCCAAAATCTTGTTTTAACCCAATATTTTTTAGCAGTAATGTAAATTTTTTGTACTGTCGGACTGTTTGAACGCGTTGTTTTTCCTATCGTTGATTTTATCGGTCGTCAAAGCAAAGTAGTTTTAGAAATGCGTTGATAAAGCTCCACTTTTAAATCTATTAACAGCGGGAGACGCTGTTACGTTACGCGATCTCAAAGTGAGAGAGAACTGTATTCAGCGATGTTTGGAAATCATGAGACAAAAAATTAACGATTTTGCATTGCATGTTGTGCTAGGACGAAAATCATCTTTATTCAAATAGTGCGAATGTTGTAAATGGCTTTTGGCAACCTGGCTGTGAGTCAAAGCATACTTGTTAAGCGGTATCGCTTCAGGGACGGGCACAAAGTCACCAATGACGAGGTGTGCTCTGATAGCTACCTTCTTTGTCGCTGACTCATACAAGTGCTGACAGGCTTCATTCCAAATCAGGAAATTCTCATTGTGGAGAATCGACCGGTTATAGACATTGCAAAATACAAGTTGGATATCGCTAACGAAAGTTGAAGTGCGTTTAGGTGGCTTATCTTGGAAAATCTCGGATCTTGGATCTCAAAATCAGGTCAAACGATTTAGCGCATGGTTCGACACTTACAAAGGAGTGTTACCGTAGAGCTTGGAAAAGACTGCGTGATTCAAAGAAACAGACCGGTACTCTAAAACAACAACCCATACATTTTGCATCAAGACAACGCCTCGCTTTAAATTTTACTTTTGATTTCGGATTTTTTTTGTTTTTTTTTTAACTTGATTTATGTGCTTCCCCACTTCGAATTACTTGGCTTCCTGTGACTTCGTTCTGCTTCCAATCAAATAATAAATCTCAACGGACAAAGACTTGACACTCTATATGACATCAGGGAGAAGTCGCAGAAGGTGGTCAATGCGATACAGGATACTGCATTAGGAGAAGAAATCCAAAGAACGCGTTAACTACTCTTGCGCTTGAGCTTTGTGGAGAACGAGCGTTCACAGAAGACTTTGTATTAGAAAATATAGTGTTTAGCGTAGAGTCTTTAGAAGCATACAGTAATGCAGACGAGAACACGATCTAACATTCCTAATCCGTAATGACGCAAAGGCTTAGCAAGGCATTTCGCTTAATACTTTTTACACAGTAGTATATGTATATATATATATATATATATATATATGCCGATGCTTTGTAATTGGGCCGCTGTTTTTTTTTTATAAGTATGCGTACTATTGTTAGAATGTTCGTTGCACTAGCGGCGGCAGGTAGACACTGCTGCACTGATGAGTGCCGGAAGGCGTAATTATTCCATTATAAATGGGCTCTGTCGTCAATACGGCTTGTTTCATCTTCGATTGACATCAGACTGTCTTAATAGTATATCCAATAAATATGAGCTGAATGGACGAGCCAATCCGCGTCGAAACTAAGAGTAGGTGTAGAAAAACAACAATATATATATATATATATGATTGTTATTAAATATATTTATTTATATATATATATATATATATATATATATATATACGAAGAGCGACATAATGAATAACGATCCAATAACATGTGTTAGAGAAGCTGCAGTAGCAGCAACGGCATATGTAACACGTTTGATCGCTGCTCTCTCTCTCTCTCGTGGTGGGGATTTCTCATCTCATGGCGTTAGCCTCTGGGATTGGCGGTCCGAGTTTCCATGCGAGCGTTATGCCGTTTGCCATCGCCAGAGATGATCGTCGCCCTCGACGTTCTCGTCTTCGTGGTCGTGGATTGGCCCAGTGCCAGCCGCCGAAGCTGAAGCGACAGCAGAAGTGACCGCGAAGCGGCCATAGTACAACGAGCGGTTCGACTAGTGGCGATAATAATCGTAGTAGCAGCTGAACTTGGAAGTACGCGTTGGAATCGTCGTTGTTACTATTTTTTGTTGTTGTTGCTGTCGTTGTTGTTGACGTTGTTGTTATAAGTAGTTGTCGTTTTTGTTGCTGTTGTTGTCGTTGTCGTCGTTGTTGTTGACGTTGTTGTTATAAGTAGTTGTCGTTTTTGTTGCTGTTGTTGTCGTTGTCGTCGTTGTTGTTGTTGCTGCTGTCATTGTTGCTATTGTTGTTGTAATTGAACTATTCGAAGTCACCGGTAATGCCCTATCAGCGACATCAACTACTGCAGCTACCATGACGACAAAGTTGATATGGTTGTTATCGGGGATTTTTTCCTTGTTGTCGTCGCTGTGGTTGTTATCGGGAATTTGTCCGTTGTTGTCCGTGGCGTTGTTGTTGTTGTTGCTGCTACTGTTGACGTCGTTATCGTAATCGGTCGTTAGCCAAGTGCTAAATGTCGAATAACAAAAGGCCGGCAACGACAGCAGAGTCGTTGTATGTGACGAGATCCGTCTTGATGGCGATCGACGCCATTGATGTGATCGTCTCATCACCATCTGCATCGATCTCTTTCATCATCTTCGCATCAGCCGACCTGCAAGCATGCAGTGACGGCTATGCGAAAACGTACACAGACTCGTCGTCGTCGTCGTTGTTGTTGTTGTTGTTAGTTTGGTGGCCCAACCAGAAGGAGGTGAGAAGATAGAGAGAGAGAGAGAGAAACCGAAAGGGCAATGCAATTAGGTAAAAAACGAGCAAAATATCGACTGAAATCGAAGAGAGATGTCAAGATGTATTGTCTCGGCAAGGGGTGGAACAACCACGTACGAACAGGAGAACGACTTAAATTGCGCGCAAGAAGGAAGTGAACAGCTATTAGTAGAGCATCAACAACAACAACCACAACAACCACAACAACAACCACAACAACAACAACAACAACAACAACAACAACAACAACAACAACAACAACTACTACTACTACTACTACTACTACTACTACTACTACTACTACTACTACTTTCTGTTCCCTCTCACATTGGATCACTCAGCTGCCGTCACGTCGCTGTACAGGAATCTAGAAGGCGACGCAAGGTGGTCGCAATGCGCACATGTAGGCTCTTTGGTGTCGTCAAGTCGTAGTCGTTCGGTATCAATGATCAGATGCTGATTGACGCTTGCCTGGTGACATGTTCGATAATTTTGCCATAATAATTGTAGTCGCTAGAGTTGTAAATGTAAACGGCCGTCTTGCGACTTACGGAACCTGCCCTAGGAAACTCATGCGAATAAACAACAACGTTCAAAGGATCAGCAGGTTTGTCATACAATGGCCGGCCTGTCTGGAAACTGTGGCTACGACAACGCGCCGTTTACTGACGGCGTCCAACAAATATAGCGAGCAGCCGCCGAAAACATTCGCTGCTCACTATGTTCTGCTTTTGCTGCTCAAAATGTCATCATTTCAATCAATCAATCATATTTATTTCACTCAAATAGAGTATGAACAGGATAGTTCATGTTAATATTAAACATTACAAAATGGGCTAGTTCTCAGAGTGTTGTAACCCAAGGCCCAAGTCTAGACCTAATACTAGCGGTGGCATAACACTGTGCAAGGACGGGCTCATGACCGACACAGAGTATAGCGAATGACTAACCATGATGACTTCTACGGCACAAGGTGCATCCACTCTATGAGGCTCTGTGACTCTCAACGAGCTTGCGCGCATACATACGCATAAAAGATGCTCTCTGTCCTTAGAATTTGCAAAGCTGTTGTTGTTATTGCTGCTGCTACTGTTGCTACCCTCACGCGGATAAAATATTCATACGCGCCCCCTAGATCTTATTGATGGTGTGGACGGCACGCACCAGCTACCCCCCTCTCCTGTACCCCAATCGATGATAGCCAACTTCATTTGGACATTGCCTGTGCGCTATCTAAATGGATTGAAGTAGCCATCTGTTGACTCCATGTTGCCATTGAGTGGTTGAGTCGCATCGATGAACTTAGATGTCAATATTTTAGGCTCAGCAGCGGCAACGCTCAACGTTGTCAATGTTTTGGCAGTGTTGTCAAGCCCTGTGGGATGGCACGCATGTTCATGTACTAGTCTGCGCAGAACTATAGCTGCATTTGCTTGAACTATGGCTTCCAGTTCTCAAACCGCAGTACATGGACGTTTGCTTGATTATAGTCTTGTTCGTATCTACCGCGGTAGAATCCAAGACCACGAATTGCCCGTGTGATTAAACCTATTTACGCGTTGCGGCCTGAATGAAGATATTGTACAACGATCGCTCACTCGATTTCGCCACAGCCTGTAACAGTTCTGTCCCGGGCGGATAAAGACGATAGAGATATGTTGAACGTAGAAATCCGGAATTGACTGGCCGCTGCCGAATTGGTGTTCATTAGCGGACAACATGTGTATAGTGGTAGGTACGTTGTCGGAGAGCATTCGTGTAGGGACGTCATGTTGGTGGGCAACAATTATATAGGGGTATGTTGGTGTCGTGACTCCACAAAGCAAGCCGTGCATCCGTCCGCTGAAATCCGGAGTAAACCGCTGTCTTTTTTCTTGTCTGGTGTATAGTTTTAGTTATGGTTCTTTCAAGGCAGACATGCGCTGAAATTGTATCCGAAGTGGTTGCTCGCATGTAGTTGTTTCGTTTTATACGACGCAGCCGAGACTTATGCTTGCCATAAACTCGAGCTGATGCAGAGTAAAGTCTCGAGCGTATCCGAACAACGCAACTTCGTGCTGCGTCTTCACTCTTTTCGTCGGCTCTTCGTCGTAAGATTGTGTTTTTGTTAGCCAATCGTTTACACATCCGAATGCCATTTAGAAGTGATGAAGTAGATGGCACGTTTATCCACGCTGACGTGAAGCGATGGCTATAGAATGGATCAAAGCAATGCACTGCATTTGCACAAGATGATGCACCACTATCAAAGTGGAAAAACGAAGGGCTAAGTATTGCTCGACACAATATATTTATATATATATATATATATAGCAGTGGAGACAGCGACGACGCCCGGGGTACCCTTTATTTACGGCAAATCACTCGTTCTCCCTCCCAGTATACTTTGAAAGTGAATAACTTATCAATTCTCAATACGTCCACCTGTCGCCTTTATAGTCTTGCGCAACCTGTCAACGATCATGTCAGCAATTCCTAGCTTGTGGCTGAAACTACACTTCGGAATTTTCTCGCGTACGCTCTATACGGCTGATATATGACGTTTCTAAACGTGGTCTAAACGTGTCGTTTCTGCAGCATACATTGGACCTTAAATGTTCGAGAAGAAAAATGAATGCGTTAAGTCGGGCGAGACCATTGTCCTGAGCAAGTGTACTTTGACACGTTATCGCCGAGCAGCTGTTGTGTTTGCTTTGCTCTGTTGGAAAGCGCGGAGCCCAGCAAAGTGGAATGTGTACAGGCTATTGTCGGAAAGGGCTCGTGACCAACCAATTGATGCCGCCTTTCACTACCACGCAGTAAAGAAAGACATTCAGTTTTGTTCCACCCGGGATAAATACCCACCCGGGATAAATACAAGCGGGCGAGTTCGACCCCAGGCGGTTGTTGCAGCCTTAACCATAACAGACTCTCCCCACCATTCAGAACGTCAAGAAACACTTTTGCTTGGGGTTAAGCCATACGTAGGGTTTGGGCGCGCGCTTCGTTTTCTGTCTAGGAGAGAGTAGGTTGTATACTCTGCAGGGGTATTGCACCGCGTGGCATGCGTAAACCCACAGCTTAAGCTGACGCTTGCACCCCGCTGCTTTTGAGGCAGAAACAGCAACGTTCAACAAACATGGCCGAGGCGACGTTTATGCCACTCGAGTTAACGCCAAAGTGTATGGGGTACTTTTTTCCTTTGCAGTAAGTTCGCAAACCCGTCGAAATTTGTAAGGTATCTTACCGTGATCACAGTACAAAACGCTTCGCTAGATACTTCTATACCGTTGAGATCGGTATTGGAGCAGACGTGTCACAATTGTTCACTTTTGCTATTGGAGTTGCAGTTAGTTCGTTTTGCGGCACGCCTATGCGGCGCATAGCGGCATTGTTTGTCTCTCGGTACTTTTTTAGGGCACGCAGCGCAAATTGCGCTTTGACGTTCCGACAGACGTCAACTTTTGATAATCCCCACTAGACGTTAGATTAGCTAAATTGAGTTTTGTAATTATAACTACTATTATTATGCAAACATAACATTCTTCTTTGCTTCCACCTGGTTACCAGTTAAACCCAGCGACCGGCAACGATTTCGAATAGGTCGTGGAAGCACAAGCTTGTTATCTTATGAGCGCTGAGCAAACCATCCAAGTTTCAACATTTAATTCTATCGAGGTGACAGTTTGCTTGCCGCCAAACACGTAGATTTCATAATGACAATATATATATATATATATATATATATATATATATATATTATATATATTGCCGTGCCTCGTAACAATATGCCTCCCTGCCCGCCAACAGTCAGTGAAAATTAAAACGTCCTTTTTGTTACTATAGCACCGCTATCAATTTGCTGTTGTACAGAGGGAAAGAGGAGAATTAACGACATTTCGGATGTCCGTAAGAAACTAGTCCGTATTCAAAATAGCTGCTGTACCCGTGGTTTTCGTTCACGTACAGCTTGACCACTTGGAAGAGTTCTCTTTATTTTGACCTGACCTAGATTTAGATGTGCTGTTGCGCCAAGCGTATGTGCTTTGCCCAACAGCCCAGCGGTTTCTCTCGCATATCACGCTTTGAACTCGGCGGACAGATCCCATCTTCGCTACATCTGCGTAGGGACTAACGCTTTTTTAGCTGACTGGGCGCCAGACGTAACACTCGATTTAGCTATCGCTCTAAACTAGTTGGCTCTGTTTTGTACACAACACACGAATATATTCTATTTATTATGATAATATTAGTGTTATGTGGTAACTTATACATGTTAGGTTCATTGGATATTAAAACTATTTGCTACGATTGTTATGGCTATATATATGATATAGCCTTCTCAACTAGATTGGACATTATTTATGCTGACTAAATATTGAAATTAGCAAGCAAATATAATTCCTTAGTATATTCGTTTTTTAAAGACTAGATTAAAGAAACTATGCGTGTATATATCTGCCCTTGGCCACATAGCCGAGGCAGGTTACGTTTAAACTAGACTATTAGCACTTGTTGGATCCCTAGCGAAAATGCATTTTCACTTAAGCACTTTATAGTCCGACGCAATCCTACACTTGTTATGTCAGCTGCATGTTTAGAAGGACAAACGATGAGCGTATATATATATATATATTTTTTTTTAGAACGTATGTTTATTGTTTTTTAACGTTCGTCAACCTTAATTGGTTATGACTACAGCTTGCTCTATAGTACTACTACTGTGTGTCGTTAAAGGACTGCGAATATATATGTTATAGGTGTTATTTTAGATTGTAGTTCCAGTTTTGTTTCCATTAGGAAGCGGCCCTGGCCTAGTTTTGCCGAGCGCGTGCTGGATCTTCACTTTTAGTTGAAACCCTCATTCTCACGAGATGAAATCAAAATTGTCGAAATAGCTTGGATACGAAGACAAGTACGGCAAAAGGGAGGCGAGGGAGACAAAATGAAATGGGACATTATTTCCTCGGGTCAGGCCATTAGGATTCAGAATGTCATTGCGTTCCTTGCGCAGGGCGACGTAGAAACGCGTCTAACGTGATCGGAGATGCACCCATCGGACGAACAGTAGTTGGCAGTACGATTTGTAATTAAGGCTCGGAGTTGTATGTGCCGCTGCATAATAAGTGCTGCTATTACGCCGCCTTTCATAACGCATTAGGTGCATGTCGATAGGAGACATACGTCATTTAGATGAATATTCATTGCTTATATGTATCATATGTGGTCGGTCGGACCTTGAACGTCCACAGTTTAAATCCATGCACTTATGCTTGTCCATGATGATTATGTGAGCATCCTACCCAGATGTATCACAATATATATATTTATAAATATATATATATATATATATATATATATAAATATATATACATATATATTTTAGGATAGCAGCGTCCGTTAAGCAGCGCGGGCATATACAGCGTCTGTTGGCGGCAATGCTGAAGCAAAGTAAAATACAGGGCGCCAAATGGAGGATGCCGCCTCACTAGTAGCGAAGACGCGTGAAGTCACTAAATGCCCGGGCAAATCTGTGATATATAAGAAGGCTGAGTCAGTAGACGTTGGTGAGAGCCAGGCAGAGGACGTGTGTTGTTTGAGCGAAAGACTAGCGAGCTCGTAACGGTCGCCGTCTGGTCGTTAGGGTGGTGGATAATACAAGTATATATTTATATATATATATATATATATATATATATATATATATACATGTGCACATATACTAGATCAACCGGAATATATGATCGGTTGAAGTGCTATAATAAAACGTGTAGTTTGCTAACCCTTTGTTCCAGGAAGTTGCTTAGAGTGTAGGGTCGAAATGTTTGAGGGTAGTCGAAAGGTTTGTGGCGAACGATACCTTCCGTATACCGCTCAACAACATAGTGAAGTCTTGTTAGAACATATAAAACTTTAAAGCCGAGCGCAGAAGGTGCTCGGTTTAATAGCCGGCACATTTTCTGTCTCATTAAAGTTTTATTTTTTTTAAAGAAGTTACTTATTTGTGATGTCATAAACTTGGACCTACCCGAAAGGATATTACATTCCCTCTTCATTCGCAGCAACCTGCGATCGCTAAACAGATATACATTTATGTAATCTGCCTTAGGGTTGTTCGCTGTCTTCTTAGCGATTCTGTGACATTTGATTGACCAGCATGAGAAGGCTCTTTGCCAAATTTGCGGACAGTAACCATTCGATTCCTGCCGACGCAGATTGCTCTGTTCCATTTGCAGGTGTTCTAATATGAGCCGCATCAAATCTGCGCAGGCAAATCGTAGACCGAACCACGTTCACGATATTCGTGTGATCGGAGAGGCATTATATAAATACGGTGTGATTTGTCGGCGTATATATTGGTCTAGCCTACGAGCCTGCTGCTGCTGCTCCTGTCTCTTGTTAAAATTGAAGTCTGCTGCTGAGGCTGCTAAGAAGCGACGTCACGTGCCACCTGTGGGGTGGTCTTGGCGCGCGTCTGTCGCATCTCGCGTCGAAAGCTCGTGATTTCGTGTTCTGTCCAGAAGAGAGGGGGTAACCGGTGCGGGGTATTGCACCGAGTGACGTGCGTAAATCCACCGCATTTTAGCCTAAATGCTTGCACCACCTTGCTGCTTATGAGGCAGAAACAGGAACGCCCAATAAACATGTCCGAGGCGACGTTTAAGCCACTCGAACCAACGCCAATGTGCCGTTTGTCCCCCCCCCCCCACCGCCCCCGTCCCAGCCTGTCACATGTCAACTCTACGTAAATTTAACGACCAAGTCAGATTCAATTTACGGTTGCGCTGCCTGGCTTGTCGTTCCTTCGTGTCACCACGAGCATGTAGAACACCTGTGACCATCGACAGTTTGTATATTATTTTATACAATATATATATATATATCCTACCAAAGACACGATCCTGTTGAGCATAGCGCGAAATGCAGCGTGGTGTGTCGTCACAGGGGGTCTCTCACCAAGATTGTTGGCCCTGTTTCGATACCGTTTGGCCGAATTGCTGAAACGAAACTAGCAGAATCAACACGAGATACAGGTATTCCTCTGCGCACACTCCCACTAGTATTTGACAAAAACGTGCAATCGTATCGTGCAGGGGAGCGTGCCCAGGGACAGTGGAGGTAATCATGCCATTTAAGAATGAGTGGTAAGCATTTGAAGTCTTCTCTAGTGTTTCGCATTGTTATCCTCTCCTCCTCAAAAAGTGCCGCTTTTTAGTAGTGATTTTTTCTTGTAGTTTTTTAGTAGCTTTTTAGTAGTTTATGTGTATACTAATTAGAAAAAAATATGTGTATATGCCGTTGTTGCAGGGTCTATACAGCATCGATCATGTGATTGATCTGTGTCTACTCTGTGTCAAGATTGTGTTTTTTTTTTGCTAACGCTGTTCGGCGTTCTGTTGTCGTCACGCTGTTGCCCAGAAACGAAGTTCTTGCGAGAAAGGGCAACATTGTGTATGTTCGATCCATCCAGCAGACAAAGCGGGTTTAGTAACGACAAAAAGAACGGTGCCAACACCAACAACTAGAACAGCAACAAATGATCAGAAGATGAAGAAAGTAGAGAGGTTGGCAACGTGCTGCTTGCCGGTGAAACGCTCACTGGTAGCGTCTACGCGCGGCCCATGCGCTTTTGAAACAGCATTCGAGCGTGGTCGGCGTGCGGCTGTTTCTGGCAGATCCGTGTCAGTTGGTGGCGACTTACGTAGCCACCACCTGGACGAGTCTGGTGGTGGGTGCATAAAATCACTTTTGACATGCAGCACAGCTATCACGCAATATCGTGTAGAATTCTGCGAAATTGCTCAGCAAGAGTGCGGAGCTGCCGGTGGAAGCTTTAATACATGCGTCGTGTAGTCTATATACATATATATATATATATATACACACATGTGGATCGGCCCTTAGCACCCTGCAATACTTCATACACAACAAGACTCCAGCGGCAACAGAATCATTTATCAAATCGTTTCGTGCACATCAGGCGGGACTTTCGTAGTGAATTGTAATAAATTAAAATTGAAATATATATATATATAGTAGATAAGTATAGGAGTATAGAGGATATATAGTTAAGGCATTTAACGGGCCCTATGTTTGTGCCGCAAGAATGAAGTATTGCTCGAGCGACGTTTAGTAATCTCACTTTGTTTAAGTCAACTTTTAGTTAATTTCGGAACGCTGTCCGTGGATGATGAATTACCTCCTAGACGCGTAAGACGACCAAGCAAGTCTGTAGAATGCATAGTAGTGCATTCTTAGTGCAATGCCCACGTTCGACCTTTAGCCCTATTTTGACTATCTATTATTGCATGTAAGTAGCACGCGGCGTCAAGGGCGGTCAACCTGACTACCGACGCGTCGTAGTGGAAAACAACGTTGTTTTCCACTACGACGAATCGATTTCATCCACAATTATGTCCGCATCGGCTTGGCGCAACGTGTTTGTTTGTTGACTTTTTTGCGTACTGAGCAACAGGGAATCTGCAGGGACGCCCAACAACAGAGTAAAACTCCTCCAATTTGCTCTTTTTGTCGCTAGCCGCCCTTTTTGAGGCTCTGCACTGAGAAGGTATGCCTGTATGCTCTGCACTGAGAAGGTATGCCTCTGTAAGCAGACGAACAATGTTGACCTTGCTTGTCGAGCGACCGGCTTTGCTGGCATGGCAAAGTGAGTGGTCACTGGAATGGAGAGTCCTATTGCATAGGTCTCTCTTAATATATATATATATATATATATATATATATATATATATATATATATATATATATATATATATATATATACATACATACATACATATATACATGTATATATGAGTGTATAGCAATACTGTAATGTCAGCCTTCTCAGTATAGCTACAAGGAAGCTAGGGAACATTATTGGTGATTTTCGTCTGCGTGATCTTAATGGAATATTGCCAGTAATATTGGCACATCATTGGCTACAACGATTAGCAGTGACGTGATTGTGACTTGCATCTGCATCGCTGAAGAAGCGGCTGACGACAATAATTAGGGCTAGCACGTTCAGAGAGAGAGAGGCCTCCTTGTAGGGCACCAGAGCCCGAGGAGAGTTCAACATTGGTTGCCACTACAGCTGGCTTTGCTTTTGGCTTCCAGAGCCCGGCTCGACAAGTCCGTAGCTAGGGAAATAGCCCTTTAGATTAGAAGCGATGGGGCGAATTGTTAGAGCTAGTGTGACTAGAAATTTTAAGGAGATGTTGTTTCTGGGTAGCTTTGGTGGTGTGTCTGAAAGACGCCACCCAATCGTTTCTTGCTAGCCGCTTTCGATAGGTCACCTCGGTTTGGCTCAGCTAACCTCAGTCAGCCCTGCCCGTGTCAGCCACCATCAGCTCTCCTTTTTGGGGCGCTCGAAGGTGACAAGGTTTCTTCGCAACAGCCGAGAAGAAGAGCGGCAGAGGCTGGATGCGTATTTAGCTATGGGCGCACGTGTGCTTTGGGCGACTTTTCTGCCATTTTGAAGGGCAACGGGCACGTATTCGCCAAATCTGCGTTCTTTTTTCGAAAGCATTTTCCCTCTGTCTCTCAATGGCGTCCCGTTGTCTTGCTAAGTGTCTCTCTATGTGGTTCCCGTCACTGTATCAGCAGCCGCACCCGTAGCAGTTTATCTCCCTGCTACAACCACGACGTTATTGTTGTAGATGTCGCTTTTGTTAACGTTATTGTTGTAGCTGACGCTTTTGTTGATGTTATTGTTGTTGTCGCTGTTGTTGTGATTGTTGTTGCCGCTGTTGTTCGAGGAGTATCGACGTCGCTTGATGTCATGCGATGACAGCCGTTGATGAATAGCTCAAGCTTGACAACGACAGCAATAGCAGCTGCAGCAGCAACAATAGGAAACACAGCAACAGAACCAAACAATTAACCAGCCTACCACCGGCTCTCTCCTGGCCGGCTAGAGTGTGATGCTTGAGTGGGTGTCATGCGGTACTATTGATTTGTCTTCCTGCAGCAGCAGCAACAACAACAACAGCGGCAGCTGGCGAGCAATGCGAGACCAGCAGGTAGGAACTAGTTCTAGCTTTGACTCGAGTGCGACCGCTATTGTTGTCTCATCTCACGGCTTTGGGTACTCTTGGTACGACCGATGCTGTGGCTGCTGCTGCGGCTCTTGGTTGTTGTTATTGTTGTTGTTGTCGTTGTTGTTATTGTGTTGTTGTTGATGTCGTCATTGTGTTGTTGTTGTTGTTGATGTCATCATTGTGGTGTTGCTGTTGATGTCGTCATTGTGTTGCTGTTGTTGTTGTTGTTGATGTTATGGCTATTCCTCTCTAGACATCTGCCGATCGATCGCAGTTGTATCGCGTAGCAGCAGCAACAACAGCAGCAGCAGTAACAACGCGTGCCCCCCTCTGTTCCTCAAAGACCAAGAGACAAGGCCGCAGGGCCTTTTAGGTTGTAGCCGGCTTGTGCGTGCTGGCCGGCCAACTCGGCCAGGCTTATTGAACAACTAGCTAGGCGCTAGTCTGTCTTCGGCAGGTAGCGGCCTGTATGTCGCACCACATCGAGGGGCTGTCTGCCTGGTTGCCTAGCGGCAAACGCTCGCCGCCAGCTCGAATCGGCTTGGATCGGTCTGCCTGTAGAGTCCTATTTTGGCTCTGATGCATCCTCGTTCATGCATCGCATGTTGTTGTTGTTGCGTGGACAATGACAACATCTTCAACTGGGAATTGCCTCTATCTCTCGAATGTTTAAGCCAGGCGTCGGTGTCGTATGCTTATCACCAACTATGCATATACTCTCGTACACATATACGCATACATGTATACATATATATGTGCATGTATGCATGTAGCATTTTGCTGCGATTTTCTTGAGATTATTATTATATTATATATATTTTATTATATATATTTTATTATTATTATTATTATTATTATTATTATTATTATGATTATTATTATTATTATTATTATTGTTATTTATTCAATTTTCCGGTGTTTTCCTACAATTGTGGGACCTAAACGTGTACCCGCCTAGGCTCACCCTCACTCCTCAATCCATAGAGCCCATGATAGCGGCGGCGTTTCCCCTACACACTGCGAGCGAGAGTTGCTGACGCAGAAACCCGCCCTCGCGCTGGTCAGCCGTGTTGGCACTAATTTGATACCTAGGTCTTTGAGGAAGATACTTGTGTTTGTGCTGCTTGGGTCCATCGTTTCTATGGCGACGGGTACGAAGTAGTGTCTTCTCTCCAGGTCAGATTATTTGCGTTTTTTTTGCGATCTCAGCATGTTTTCAGCAACAGTAGCTTATTTACTTGTCCCATGGCGCCAACTATGGGAGCGGCGCTGCCGACAATACTATAGTTGTCTCAAACAATCTCCTTTGCCCTGATTTCTCGTCACTTCTTCCACTCTACTCCCTTCTTCCACCGCTGATATGTCTTAGGATTTGCGTAGCGATTGGCGCGAAATTAAAACTGTCGCCGAGATCTGCGTATTTACGTTTCTCTCGCTCGCTCAGCACGCTCCGATACCCACCCCGTGTTTGAAGTTCGCTTTCGTATAAGTGCTCGTTTTGAAATTTCCTTCGGCTCTGTATGCGTTGAGAAAAATCTACACGAGTTTCTTCGAGCAGCTAAGTGAGTGCAGGCCGTCGGTTTCGAGAGTTTCCGACGTCCGCATGTTCGACAAGGGAAGGATTCGTAATCATGGTCGTAAATATGATAGTTTCAGCAGAAGCAGATTTCTTGTCGAATTGCGTAGGATGCGTTACGAAAGCCAATTTCACCATCACGCTGCGCCTTGGTCCCTCCGCCCCCACAAATACTCGGCTGTGTGCCTTGCCGCATCAGAGAGCTACCCTTCACTGCTACAGCGGCCTTGTGTGGACTTATTGTGGCTGCTATACGTTTTTTATTCAGCACCAGGGTAATATTTGCCGTCAGTCGCTCTCTAATGGTTAACCCGCATGCCGGACAGGCCGCATAGAGCCATCATCTTTTTCCGCAAGGCAGTGAGATTTGCTTCGTAGAGTGTCGAGAAGCAAGGATGGTAGCGTTTCTATGAGAACTCCAGCAGCCTTGTTTTGGAGCGTCGAGCAATAGTATTGAACCTTCTGTCTCGGAAGGGTTGGCTTCAGTGAGTGGTCATGGACATGAGTCTAACCCATGATGAGAATTCCTTATTTTGATGTGTTATGATTGAAATTGCCAAGTGCTGATTGTTTGTGCGTGATTGTTTAGGCACATGGGATGAGGTTGTTGTTGTTTGTTTTTTATTGGCTTGATAAGTATGTGTACACATATCGTTTTTTTTTAACCAGGGATGCATATCGCTGCAGCTAGTATTTACCTATATTTCATATACTTGTACTTTCAGATTCCCGTATACTTTGTTTAAACTTATTTTCATAGTAAGTGATTCCGCCACGTCTGCGTATATGAAGAGGACTGCTTTTAACCCTACGTTTAATTTGCTCATTAGATACATTAGTCTAAATTTGTCTACCGTACCCGGCCTTCGTTGTACTTCCCTTTCGATAAATTTTGACATTTCGTCCTCTCCTTCAATAAACTCTCTGCTACAATTTAAGCAGCACCCTGACGAAACTAACGACTTTCTCATGACTCCCTTCTAATTGTTTTCTATAAACCTGTGTTGTGTACAACAGCTTTTGCAATGTCAGCCCTGGCACATACATAGTTTTCTAAATGTCCGTTGTAACCACATATTTATTGAACCCCACAAAGTTTTGCATCTTACCGAATTTCTTCCCCTGTTTGCATTCTTCGTTATTTTACCTCTTTACCTCTCAACAAGTACACACCATATCTACTGCATCTGCTGCTTCCCCAACAGATGAATTAGATTTGGTGTTTGACGAAAAGAAGAGGCTATCTTAGCATTTTGGGGAGTACCAGGTGTAGGCTGACTGGCGTCGTGGTGCGGTTTCAGGCAGACCTTGTGGTGAGGTTTCGAACGTTCTTCCAGTCCGAGCAGAGGGAAAGGGTTCAAACCAAGGGGAGACCAGGAAAGCTTCCCCGGCTAGCTTTCTACAAAGCTAAGAAGCTTAATGGGTTCGATTGTTAGCCACTCGGAAAATAGGGCCTAGGCAGACCCAAGACCACAGAGATTCCTTTGGCCACTTTAGGCACTTCATTTTGTTTGGCATCTTTTAGCTATAGGATGATGTGGGCTCATCTCTGTGTGCTTGCTCGCTCGCTCTTTTCCTCAACCGCTTTATGTTTGATGGGCCGCGGGAGATGAAATGGTCGTTTGTTTCATAATTATTCATACGGACATGCGGGAAAGCCCGGGTTGCTGTCCTGCCTTGGCGGTCGTACGTGACGGTCATTGCCCTCAGCCCGAGCCCACGTTTCATTAGCTTGGTTGGCGTTTCCTCCATTATATGGGTTTCGTTTGCATCGATAACGTCTTTCGCTGACCTTCTCGT
>QVRM01003578.1:0-43494 GCA_003439945.1 Dermanyssus gallinae | reverse complement strand
CACTATATGCTGTCTGGTTGTTTTCTTTTGATGACACGATGAACATACATATGGGACTTAGGGGACTTAGCGGCAATTCGACTTTCTAAGCGAGCGGTGTGGTTCAGAATCTTTTATATGGATCGAAGCGCGTCAAGGATGGAGTGCACGTGGTTATACATATGTTTTGGCATCGTAACAAGTTGAAAAAGTGTCTTATTAAAAAAGAAATTCACGAAGAGAGATTTTTTGGTATCATACTCCGACGGACCGGCATTGACTGGACAACGTGGGTGGATTCACCGCAGTTACGGACAAGTATCATCGTTAAAGTTTCACATAAAAATATAAGATCAACGTTTTTACCAATCTATAAGTTCGCATTGCATCCAATACACCGGGTAGCTGCAGACCGTAGTTTGAAAGAAACACAATTCAATTATCCGGGATCTTCTCTTCCGCAGAGCCTTGCGATTGGAGCTCTTGAACGAGGGCGGTAAAGGCGACATGATAGGCGAGACGACAACTGTCAGCGCATCAAACTCAGAGTGCAATCTCTAGGTGATAGACGTAATACTCTAGAGATTGCCCAAAGAAGATCATAATGACCATGGCAGCTGACTAAGTTCGATCGCGTAAGACGTTTCGTCTATCCGTTCATTATCCTCTTCGTTTAAAGACAGATAGAGCGACGAATGGAAGTCATGCTGGGTGCGTATTCGCCCGCAAGACAGTGAGCCCTAACATTGATTTGACTGCAATCTAAAAATAAGAAGTAGCGTAATTGGGCGCTAAACGCCAATTTAAACCAGGTGAAAACGAGGAAACAAGCTCATGTTTGGCGTAGCTGATCCAATGAGGATAGGCTGATCCGATAATGAAAAAGCAAGATATGTCTAAATGGAGCAGATGGTCGCTCATCTGCTCCATTTAGACATCTCTTCCCATTTCATACTTGAGCGAGAGTGGCCATTCCTTTGTTTGTTCTTGTTGGTTGTTGTTGGTGGTGGTGTTGTTGCTGTTGTTGTTGGTTGTGGTGTTGATGTGGTTGGGGTTGGCTACTATGTTGGCGTACGACAACTGATTAGATAAGCCAAATGAACCTAATGTCTTGCACCACGGTGAAAAACAAAACTTTCGGTTCGTTGAAGAAGCTTTTCACAATACACAAAGTCAGTACCATGGCAACTCCACAGCGAACCCGCACGAATTGAAACCGCCAGCGAATGCGCACCGCCTTTGTACACCATCGTTTCATTTCTTCGATGAAAACCAAGCCATTTCCCTCTCCCACTACTAGTGTTGCTACTACTAGCGCCGTCTCCTTCTGGATCGAACAGATCTAAACGGATCAGCGCAACAAGAAGAAAGAGAGCAAGACGAACAGTGAGAGTGGGATAGCTCCAAAAACTTTTATGTTTATCGGCGTGGGACGTGAGCACGACGGAGGCGCGTACGGGAGCAGCTTGAGTGTCGGTCAGGGGCATGGAGGCTGCACGGGTCAGATGGCATCAGTTGGGAACGTATCAAGTCAATGGGCCGATTCCCCTCTGTCGCCGAGTACCGGCCAACACCACGCAAATGCTCAATGGCATGTGGTTGAATGTCGAATCTGAAGGATAGATAAGAGGACATACGTCGCCTCTATTCCTTTCACCCGATTTCTGCCTGCTTTTCTTCCTGGTCGTCTAAAATCGCCTTAGTATGACGCCCTGTGTTCCGCGTTCGTTCCTCGTAGCGGTCGGTGTTGAGCCTAATTACAATGCCCAAAACGCCCTTGTTTCTAGCGTATCTATATGTGTACTCAACAACAGCACCCGTACAATAGGTACGTGTGTGTGTGTACTCAACAACAAAACCTGTATGTTTCTGTGGAACAGATATCTGGCCCTACTTGGCCAAGAGGAATCCCTAACTTTTCTCCGTTCGTTGTGCTTGTACACATATAGGCGCACATAGACATATCCTCGTTGTCTTTTTGCAGGACCCAAATATCCTGCACGAACCACAGTAAAATTGCTTTTAGCAAACGTCCTAATGCAACACTTTAGCCCGATCGAAAGACAGTAGCAGAGCCTTTTGCGGTTTTCCGTTCTGCTTGCATGGTCTTACACAGATACGCACACTCACATACAAACGGTGGCCCGACTTACCTGCTCATCACGTTGTGGTGCGTCATCGATATTATAATAATAGTAGCGCTAAACCTTGCATTATCCCTTCCTGCCCTAGCTCTTTTACCAAGCTTAAATCTGAATTTACCGCGGCATGTTGCTACAAAAAAAACTCCGTAGGCAAGCGATCACTGATAATATAATCTGTGGTCGGCGTAGATGGTCCCGGCTTTTTCTTAGGCAGTCAGTTGGAAGAATCCTATTTCGGTTGCCATAAATTACGCCCGAACACGTTAGAGCATAAGTTCTAAAGTGGCTATTCGCGCAAGTACCTATTGAGGATCCTGAAAATGTAGCCCAACCCTGGTCGACAAAATCACCTAAATTTAACTTTAAGGCTTGAATGTAACCTGAAATGTCTTGTATATTGGTGGTTTAACATGTATAATATTCCTTGGCGAGTAACGCGGTTGTCACGCATTTTCTGCATGATGATATATATATATATACTCAAATGCACTTTTACTTTATACAATAAATTAAATTTACATTTTATAACATTTTTCGATCGATAACAATTCAGTCAATATATATATATATATATATAATATAATTTTTTTTTACTGCGCGTTTCACCGCGCTACGATGATTTGAGCGACTGCTAAAATAATTGATGCGTCTGATGAACTTAAAATATTATTGTAAATACAACAATCTGATCTGGACTGCAGTTTCTAAATAGAGTTGATCACAATGGAATTATGGGCAACCTTGTACGCTCTCTGTTGCTTCAATGTGTGTTGTCTAAGCAAGGCCGCCAAACCTAACAACAATTAATCCCTTTAGGACGAACCGAGCTGTTATAAAGACTTATGTAACGTTGTGAACATTAGTTACAAATTAACAAATATGGCATTACATGTGAGACTAGTTAATTAGATGGCTGTGTGATATGAGTGCAATTAAGTGATACGTGTCCGACTTACAATAGCTATTGTTGACGCGAGCACAGAACTCTCGACAGGTTAGATAACTAGTAATCAATGACATAGAGTGAACATTCAGATTCAAGTACCTACGTATGTTATATACGAGCTTCGCATAAACTTGCTTTATCAATGCCTCTAAGAAACCAAAATAGACACAAGCAAAGTCCAACCTTGCTTGAATCTTCACGCGTTTCTCATATATATATATATATATATATATATATATATATATGATAAAAGCGTGCAGATTCAAGCAAGATAATCATATTGCAATTTTCCGACGCGGTTGGTCTAGCAGCTACTACAAGAACGACTGATAATTCGTTTATCGTATCAAGCTGCCCCCGTGCTCTCGTACCCTATTCGTCTACTTTCGATTAGCATGATGTTCGTACAACGTTGGGGCGTTGCCTGCGTGCAGTCTGCAGTCACCTGTTCGTTGCCTGCCCGGACAGGTGACTGCAGAAGGCTCTTATTTACGGAGTGTGCTTATTCTCTCATGTTGGGCCTTCTCTTGCTACGTTTGTAAAAGGTACAACTGCTCACCACTAGTCTGGTGCCGGTCTACTGCTGCTGCGGCGACGGCACTGATGCAGATATCCAGGAAGAAAGAATTGCGGCTCTCGGTTGCGTCATTGGGGGTGGCCTTTTGGGGGAACGGGGTTCTGAACAGGGGATATTTCTGAAGGGGTTGCGTTCTGCGACTTCGGGAGAGAGCTGGAGCCTCCCAGCTTCAGTCGGACGGTGCGTGTAACCCACAAACGTCGACGCGACAGCAGCGACAACATAACGGTCGGCCCCCTGCTACCGCTGTTAAAGTTTGCTGCTCAGGGAAAGAAGGGCAAACTTTTGAGAATGACATACAAGACAACTAGACACAAATTCAGCGTCCTGCACAACTGACCATACATGCAAGTGCTCTAGCGTTTCACCCGATGTTTGCTTATTTCTCTCTTTCTTTCTATTTCGCTGGTTTTTCCTTCCTTCTTATTTTGCACTTATTCGACTTCTTCGTTCGTTCGCTTGGTTTTCTTTGACATGTTTGCCTTGATGTCGTTTTTGTTTGTGTGCTTGAATGCTCAGCAGGGCCAGAATGTCGAATATAGCGTATGCCGGTAGCTACAGCAACCTGCATATACATGCGACTACGCGACAGGAACCTCTATCCGCCGTTCCGTGCCGTTTTGTGTCGTTAATTAGCTATGACTAATTACCGTAATGGTAGTTGTCATAGTCGTCGCCGCCATTTATTTAACTTATTATTAGTATTACTATTTTATCAGCAGTAGTAAAAGTAGTTATGTTGCCTCAGTGCAGTGCGGTTGGACGTGTTGTTTGTGTCGTTTTCCCGGAAAAGTACCGCTAAATTTTGTTTAAACGCGAAAATTCCGGAGTGGTACACCAAACTACAACCTTATTTCGGCACACCACCAAATAGGTGCAATTTGTCGCATTTACTGAATCGGCGAGCAACAAGTATGATTATGGAGAAAGCCGTCTGCAGCGAAGCGCTTAGCTTAGTTAAAGGAAACAGCGAGAAACGAACACAGGAGAAAATTAAAGCTCTCGAGATGACAGAAAAGTACGGAAACAATGCAATGCCGTAGCAGGTAGCTCGGTGAGCCTTTTAACACGCCGTAAAACCTTGTAAAAGCATTTGTGTCAACGAGCACCAAGTAAAACATAAACAAATGAAATAAAGGCTTTTGCTAGCCTGATAGCACTCGAAATTAAAAAACAAAGAATGATACCAACAAACAGCGACAACGGTGATCACGTAAACAAGCTACGAGCGCAGCTGAACGAGAAATAATCATGTAACGGAATGCTGAAGCAGCAACGGTTAGAAATGAAAGAAAGAAATAAACAACTCCAGAAGCACCTCCATCAGCTCAAAAGAGCACTAAGGCAAATACGCCGTGTCAGGAGATACTGCCAAACCTACTAAGTGCAGCGACCACATGAAAGGTAAAACATAACTGGCTAAAAAGTGGCCACAGAAGGCCTATATAAAAACGCAGCCAATAACAAGTAGCATTATAGAAGACCGAGAGGTAAAAAAGCTTATCGTTCGAGACCAAGGTGCCAAAGACGTGGACCTCATAAGACAACTGACCCAAATATCTCCGTTAGCTAACTGTTTAGATGAACTGCCAGTCGGAAAGGTGGGAATGACAAAGATCCACCACGCCGAGATAGACTTTGGAGAGTCAGAAACTAATAATGAGACCAAGTATGCGCCGAAAAAAAACTCCGAGGCTACCGTTCAAGTGATCGGCCAGCCAGTACCAAATCATTGAAAAATTAAATCAGGTACTGGCTGGCAACTAGAAAAAAGAAGCCAAAAGAAAAGATGCCCTATAGATTGCAGAAAAAGGTAAATGCTGACTACGCAAGAAAGGCGGCTGAGTACTAGCTGACGAGGTCAGGAGGCGACATAGATCTCTGTACAAAGGGCAAAGCCGCGCAAACAGAAGAAGGAAAGCGAGGTCCATCAAAGGCTAAAATGGTGTCTGACTGCTGAATGGTCGGCCTTCTTCGAAGCTATCACAAATTCCTGGAAAGCATCTGAGAGAAAGCAGCGTTGGATGTCAAAGAGGCCCAACAAAGCACCAAGATCCGAATTTTAGCACTCGACGCTCTTGAACAGGTCACCCGACGAGAACTTACGTTGGCTGCCTCAGAAACGGTCGTCATAATAGAACCAAACGAAAACAAAGTAGGCGTATCGAGCGCGCCCGTGCTGCTAAAAGACGAAGGGCTGAAGCGCTGTTGGCCACGCGTAGGCTTACGACAGGCTGCGGCAGATAGCTATGGATAACACCTCCCTGGGGCTTTAGGTGTCGAAAAAATGGCCATCTAGAAAAAACTGCAGGGAAGCCCAAATAGATCATATTAGACGCCACAGGTGTGGTGCAACGGGTCATGCGGCCAGACTGTACATCTGAGCCAAAACTTCATTATTTAAGGAGGGCGACCTTAAGGCCGTAGCAAACTCTATGGAGTGCCTTGTGTATAGGCAATGTGTCAGGGAAACCCGAGACCGCAAGCGTAACTCGAGGCACCCCAAACAAGATGGCGAAGAGGGACACACGTCTGCCAATCAAACGCAGGCGGAAGCCTCCATTAAAGCCGCCATCGCCGACGCCAGCTAAGCAACGGGCGATGCGCGCACCGATGCTGAACAGTTAACTCTGTACAACAAGACCAGAGGGGAGCCACGAGAACGGCAACAACGGCCCGATGACGAGTCTCAAATGCATACAGATTAACCTGGGCCGGTGCAACAAGGCCCAAGCGATGCTTGATGCGAAGAGGCAGCAAGAGCGTCGGAGCCGCGCGACCCAAGCTAGCAGTCGAGAAAACAAGGACAGCATAGAAGAACCTCTATTTTTCATCGAGGTAAAGCGCACGCGGTTCCTTTAAAAAGTTGTTGTAACATATACCTCAATAAAAAAGAAGTAGTAATAGAGGCCGCTTTTGTAACACAAGTAGTAGGAATTCCAGCAGGACCTATGAGACTGACATACTGACAATAGTAGAAGCTAGAATTTATTTAAGTTCATTAGCTGTAGATATCATTTTTGACGCCGACTTGATTCGGCTACACCGGAAAGGGAAGTCCGTTGCCCGTAGGCAATGAACCAATTATCGACGCGGCGTTTCCGCGTTGTATTTCAACTGATATTCTTTGTAGCAAGAACTGCCATGCCCTTCTATCGCCGGTTGACGCGGCGACTCTGGATCCCAGCTCCGTTAGAAAGCTCTTTGTGATTTTTCCCATTGGGCCTAATGTCTCGAAGGCGATTGGTTGAACGATGAAGTTTTGCTCCAGTTCACGGTACTTTGCCAACTTGCGATCTTCAGCGAGGCGAGCGGCTGCTCCGACCTCTCGGCTGGTATGGCGAGCATACGAAGCGGCCAACGTGCAAGACACGGTGACGTCATACACGAGGCAGCGACCTTCATTCCATGGAACTAGAGTCAGGCCGTCCGGACGCAGTTGGCTGTTGGCTGACAGACCGACCGGCTCTTTGACTGCAGGTATGTGGGCTGATTGCATTGCCCGGTTGTATTACGTCGATCAGCGCCGAATGCCTTGAAAACCTACCGGCGCTCCTTTTGCAAGCCAGAGCATGCTCACCCGTAGAAGACACCGGTAGGTCACATCTAGCACAGTTATGTGCGAAGCAGACTGATTCCCCCAAACGCAGGCCGGAGACGATGCGGAGTGTGGTATTGTCCAGCATCGTCCCCAGCTGCGGTGAGGGTATGGCCTGAAGCCATTTTCCGCTCATCGGATCGATCACGGCTCTAAGCCGCGCCTGCTCTTTAACGTTGTTCGCCTGGACCATTAACCGCTCTTGGATCGACTTCACTACTTGCAAGTCCAGGGCCGATTGTGAAATGCGCTCCGGCAGTGAACCCCATTTTTCTGCGTAGAAGCGGCAGGCTTGTTCCGATTGGGCGATTGAAACTTGTGTAGGCATCCGGCGGTGCGATCCCTGACACCAAAGTCTCGGTGTCCTTTAGGGACCCGAGGTAGGCAGAAATGGCAATCTGCGAAGCCATGCGAATCCCCATTCCCCCTGCGGACGTTGGGAGCGAAGCTTGTAACCACGAGGTTTGCCTAAGCTGAACGTTTAGTATACCCTGAAGGGTACTTCGCAAGGTTTCGTCAAACGATTGAAGCAGGTCCGGTTCGGCATACGCTCGTGAGCACCGCAAGAGGTACATCAGCCTCGGAGTTGACAAACTTACGCGAAGCAGGAAAAGGGCTGGATGAGCGTCCAAGAGTCGCAGTCGAGAGCACCAGCGAACAAGGTCAGAGCCTTTTTGGTTAAAGATACGCCAATAGAGTCGTCGAGAATTGGCGCCCCTAGAAGCTCGAGTTCGTGGTCAGCAATCAACCTGGCAGCTGGTAGAAGATTGCGCACCATTTGAAGCATGGAGCCGAGACGAGGGGCTCTTTGAAAGGGAAAGAAAATTTCGCATTTAGAGTCGTTCAACTTGAGTCCTGAAACCGCCTCGAACTCTATAACCTGGGCAATGTCTCTCTGCACCGCCGAGGCGTCACCCGCGAGAGTTCCGTCGTCCAGAAACCAAGGTCGAAGTTCGGAAGAAAGGCGTACTTGAAGTTCATGAATAGCAATGCAAAATAAAGCGGGGCCACAGGGGTCGCCCTGTTGAACACCGGAGCATGACTCGATAAATTCTCCCTGCCAAATTAGCTTGCTCGGAAGCCTGTACATCTGGTATACAAGCGGGTAAAGTCGAGGAAGGTGAGTGCGCACAGCCTTAAGCAGGTGGTCCCGCCTTAGCATGTTAAAGGCGTTTTTGAAGTCCAGCTTGACGAGCACCTTGTTTGGAGCACTCCTGTTGTGGTCAACGAATGCCCGAGTTGCATGGACTGCCGCTTCTGCACCCCCCCGTATCCCGCAGCCGAGCTGATGAGGAGAGACCATCGCGACGATGTCTGGCATGCTCTTCCTGATTATGATTTTTCCGACTAAGCGGCGCAAAGTCAGACCGACGGCAATCGGTCTAATGCCACCATCTTTCTTGCGCAACGCAATAAGTGAGGCGCCGTAGAAAACAGGTAGCGCGAAATCAGGCAACTTGCCATTAATAGCAAGATTGACAAAGCGTACTAGGCTTAGAAGAAGTCGGTTCTCCTCGCCGTCTCTGCCAATAAGGTCCTTCAAGTGGCGCGGTCGAAGGCCATCAGGGCCGCCGCCTGAGCTGTTAGGAAAGCTCCGGATGGCGTTGAAGACGTCCGTCGCAGACACGGTGATCTCATGGGCCTCTCCGGCAGATGCGGGAGGCGGGGAAAAGGATAAGTCAGGTGGACTTGGCGGATGTTTGTCCAGGAGAGCCAGCCTTGTTTCGGCAGAGAGCGGCGCTACTGAGTCGGTTGATAAAGGACCCTTGCTGCGGAGGAAACATCGCCGAGAGCGAGTTTTCCCTGCACAACTCGAACCATCCCAGAGTTGTTGTGCGACGAAAATTCTTGCCGACTAAGTAATGTTGAAGCATATGGGTTAGTTTCGGAACCATTTCCCGCCCGGAATCGGTTAAGATTCTCGCGTAGTACCGATGTGAGGGTGCGGCCGCGTTCCTTCTGGGATGGTATGCAAAATACTGCAGTTGGGAATTGCAGTAGTCTTTTATAAGAATCTCTGCTTGCCGTTGAGCAGACCTCATTGATCAGAGTTGCAAGCTCCAGAGACATTTGGTCGCGAATACCCCGGGGTACACAGGAAATCATCTTAGATGCGCTCTTTATTTTAGACGTCATGAGGATAACGTCATGCAGTGACGACTGAGGTGTGCTTGCAGTCGAACTTGCCTGGGGTACGTCTCTTGTAGGAAGATTCGGACCGTTGCTTGCGCGACCGCTGACAGTGGGAACGGCCCATCTGCGGATGTCTTGTTGTGACGTCATTGTGAGGCCGCAGGAGACTCCAGTGCGTTGTCGACCGCGACAACAGGGGAGGTCGCTGTCAACGCGGGATCAGTTTCGGGTGCGCGCAAGCAAGTTAAACTTGAAGCGACAGCAGACAGCAGAGCGTCTTTAAGCTGATCGCGCAGGCCAGCGGTGAGGTTGTTTGGGGATCCGATAGCGGGCCCAACGGAAGTGACTTGTGTAGGCGCGCCAGGGAGAATGCACGAGAATGCCTTCTCGATAGCGCTACTTATGTGTGTCACAATGGTTTCGATAATGGTCGGTATGATTTTTTCAGTAATCGCGAGCATAATCCTGTCAAGACAGTCACCTTGCGGTGGAGCGATAGCATTCGGTGAGAGCTCCTTAACATCGCCTCCTGTTTGTTGGAGCTGCTTTACGGGTCGTGAAGAAGCCTTAGTCCCGTTTTGGACAACTGCAGAGAAAGACCGTTTGGGTAGCGAGGCCGATGGCTGGACCTTAATACCGTTTTGGACAACCGCAGAAAAAGACCGTTTAGAAAATGATGCCGACGGCTGTATGTCGTTCACGGGTGAGCAGATTTTTACCGTGGGAGCGGACGCGTTTTGTTGAATGCGTAGTGGGGCTGACTTCCTAAGCTGTTCCATCCGGTGGAGGCGATGAGGGCACGATCCCCAAGTAGACTCGTGAGCCCCCTTACAGAGACAGCACTTTGGGGGTTGAGTACAGTCTTTGCGGAGGTGATTCGTAGAGCCGCAACGGCGGCAACGTGGGGACGTCCACGGGCATTTCGGCCTGATGTGGTCTAGGCTGAAAACACCTGTAGCAATGGTGGGGCTCTCTGTAGAGCACCACGCCGTGAGTTTTCAATCCGAGACGAACCTCGGCAGGAAATTCGATGCCCGTAAAGGTGAGAATAACGCTGTCCGTCGGCATTACAATGCCAGTCCTGGCGCTTTTCGACCGCACCCGGATGGCCTCGGTCACACCCAGAGACTGCAGCTCGTTGGCAATTAAATCCTCACTGAGTGACGGATGAACGCCACAAATTTTGCCTTTAACAGTAGATCTTTGGCCACTCGTTCGTGATTGAACAGGAATACCTGCGAGGTGAGTTAGACTCAGCAAAGTAGCCCTGTCTACCATATCGGAAGCCACAATAATGAGTTCACCGCTGCGAGCAAAGCAGGGCTCATCGATTTCACCTTTTATGTGCTGGGCTATATCAATGCACACTTTAGTAAAATTTTTCTCGAGTAGCTTGTCGTCGGCTGAGAAGAGAACTGCTTCAGTGCGCTCTTTAGTTACAATATTAGGAGCAGTCGTCTTTAAAACCGGTTTACCGCCAGCACCGACCTCAGTCCAACCCTCATTATCGCCATCAATCAGAGCACCATCATCATCTCCTGCCACATGAATATCATCAAGTGGAACGGATTCTCCCCCGCTGCCAGATGACACTGTCTGCCCCGAGACGATCGCGCTGCTTTCGTCTCTAGATTCGCAGACGATGGTAGCAACATCCCCCGTTGTCTGGCCGATAACCGTGCTACAACCAGCAACATAACTGGCGCCGGTTGTTGCAGCACCTGACGTTGACAGCATAGTGGCAGTGCCGACGTCTCTCGCCTCTTTCGACGATTGCTGCTGCTGGGGAGGGCTGGTCGCCTGCCGTTTCTTCTTCTTTGTGCTGCATCCCTTTCCACTTGTTGACGGAGAGCCGGCAGCGGCGGCGGCGATCTCTGCAGTTACGGCCGTTTCGGCGCCAACATTTCGAACACAGCTGACTGGCGGATCGTCGTTGTTGTTGACGTCTGCCGGTGGCGTTGTTGTTGTCGTCGTCGTACCTGCTATGGGTTTCCCAGATGGTGGGTCGCCCTTAGGCGAGTGTTCAACGGCCATGACGAGTCAATTCACAGCACAAAAGATGCACAAAACGAAGAAGTTGAACTGCACCAATTCTCAACGTCAGGTATGATCTAGAACACACTGAGATACACCAATAAAACAGAGAACTGCGGAAACACTCCTTACCGCTCGAATGTAAACATTCGAAAAATAGTAGAAGCTAGAGAACTTGCAGACTCCTTTCTCAATGAAACAAGGCTGCAAGACATGCGTAGATGCAGGCCGTGCGTTTATACCGAGGTGACACGTCTACGGGACTGTCACTTGCTGGAAATCTCCATGCTGTGTGGTCAAGCTGAATAACTGTACAATAAAGCTAGAGCCGGAGCCGACCATTTTTCAGCCTCATGAATTTTAACAGCGACCAACTAAACACCTGACGAGGCCGAACACGGCATGCAGCCACATCGGTGATATGATAGCATTTTAAATGACCATCTAATGATTTGCTTACGGAGCACATAATTAATTTGAAAATTCAGTCAGTAAAAGGGTGGGCTCGCCTAACATTGTAGTACCAAGGAAGCCAGCTAACCGTGACCCGATTTTGCAATAATAATATGAATAATTATAGCAACGATTGGCTGAGAGATACAGTGTACACGTTCTGGCAGACATGTGCACGTTTCGTATAGTTATTCCCCTTCTCTGGCCTTAGAGTCGCCCGCTGCTAGCAATTATTGTGATTCGTGCACAACAATTAACTACCGGATCTATGGCAGGTGCTTGCTTTGTTCCAGAGGCTTTTGGGCGGTCGGAAACAGCCATCATACACCGTGTACATTGCACAAAACACCTAATCTAATGATAAGACACAGTATTGGCCATTACGTTTCTTGCCAGTTATGCACAGTAAACCTATCAGCGCAACTCTGTAAACGACCTTTAGCATGGAGTATAAAGTGAACAAAACGACGCAGTATTCAAAGGCGAAACTGCGGTTCCTCACGTGTTATGCTTCTGCTTCGCGATGCTGTTGGGACCAACGCATTCAACGGGTCCTCTAATATGGTAGCGATAAGTTAAAATAAATTTACCCGCGAAAGTTTCATGCGCCACGCCAAGATCGATGCTTTTGACACGGCACAAATCCCACTGATATCTGTCGCAATTTGTAGAGAGCACGCAAGAACCGTTGACGCCGATACAAAATTAACAAAAACCTGTAAGCTGAAAAGTGGCAGAAGCTAAGTAAACTTGGCTTTAAATTAACAAGTTTGGTCAAAGAAGTTTTGCCATCACATTCCATAGCCCTTCGCGTCTCTTCCACTGAAGTGCATGGAAAAACCTTGACAGAAATGATGTTAGGTAGTTCAGTAGGATTAATCATCGTCTTCCTTTCGTGTTCTAGAAACTCTGCGATCCTGACCTCGACGTCTCTCGACATAAAATGGCGCCTTTATACGTAATGCGTAATAATACCCGCCCAAACGCTCTAGAGTAGAAAAGAAGATGCCTTTATTAACCGAAAAAAGTGGAAGGAGGCTCGGGTGCAGTGCAGCCTTGTTGTGCGATTCTCGCCTGGTTAGACTCCAGGCAAACATAATATTGAATATTTTAAGGTTTATAATACATGTTGGTAAGAGCATTATTTGGCGTCTACGATTGTTCATTGGAACATCGAGGAAACGGTCAATACGCTAAGCGCTGATTAGCTGCGAAAGTACCAGCGGGTCAGAGGACACATGTAGCCGAATACTTAGCAAAAAACGCTGTTTATTTAAAATGTGTTGCAGAAAACGAGCTAGCGGTAAAGCATTACTGCAAGCATTCACGGCAATAGGCGCATTTTTTCAATAATTTTTAGCTCATTGTTTAGAACCTTGTATTTCAGGAGTTTTCTAGTCAACTCAGAGCTATGTCACGCAGTGGTTTGCAAATGTCTTTTAATGTCTTACCTAAAAAATATAGTATAGGAACACTGGCTGACAGTGAGGTATATAAGTAAGTTGTGCAAATTTCCCGTAGCGTATACACGCGAAAATAACTTAAAAACACGTGCCATGCATTTCTGCAAATCCTGCGTTCGGGAGGCGAGAAAAGGGGCAAAAACCAGATGGACGGTTTTCGTGCAGCATGTTGAGGAACTTTGTCAGGCTGCATAACAAACAATACCAACCAGCCTCAGAAAGCAACTCGGGCGGCTCTCACAAGGCATTTGCCTTAGGAACAAACAGGATAAGCATCTTTAACTAATGCACTCAAAGGATTTTCTCGATAAATCTACCTCTACAAAGCTTTTCGCCTAGCCCTTTGGTAATCTCTGGCAAGCACCGGACTTGCGCATGCTTGGTTGTCTGGCCCGCCTGAGGACAGCTGGTTTGCTCGATTCTTTCGTCGGGTTGTCAGATCTGTTAGCTACTTTTTTTATTGTTGCAACATACGTATACCTTTGTGATGCCGCTAATAATACGGATGGCAAATGGCCACGTACGAGGCCTGAGGTGTTGTCAGAGGTAGAAGTGAGCGCATCAGTTGTGGCAAAATCCTCCTTGCAAGTGGCGAGACTACCGAAGCGCAATAACATCATCATATCTGAAAACATGGCGGGCTGCGAAGCGTATAAAAATAAGGCCATTTAGCTAGATAGTAGATAAAAAGCAACAACATTGCTTCTACATTATTATTATTATTATTATTATTATTACTCGACTGTCGGAGGAACGCGATCGATGTTAGCTGTGGCCTCAAGTGGCTTCTTCCCAAATTATTTTTTCAGTTTGAATGCATCGTTGCCCCAAACGCCTATGACTCGAGACCAAAAGGCCATCAGAACGTGGTCCTCAAGAAGATGCGCAACTAATAATATACAAATATATTTATATATATATATATATATATATATATGTGTTTACCAAATGAATGTTGTACAATGGCCAACCATCGTAACTGAGTCGACTGGAACGTGTTCTTTTTAGACAGCGATGATGTCAGGCGTACAGTACTGTTGCTTCCTTATCGAAGCCTTCATTACTAATGTGGTCAAGAAGAGGCTCAGGAATTGGCGCTCATCTACCCAAGGGCCCCGGCTCCTACCGCCCGATCTGCCTACTCGGCGCCCTGGCTAAAGCATTCGAGTCCATCGTAGAGGCACGCCTCCGGGACTTCGCGGAGGGGACCGACCTGCTATCCGACGGCCAGTACGGATTCCGCAAGGGCTACTCAACCATCGGCGCCATAAAGCGGATCCAGACGCAGGTTGAACTCTTCCGCGAGTCCCCGCCTAGAAGACGGGACTTGTTCCTCGCGATTTTACTGGACGTCAAGAACGCTTTTAACAGCCTACCATGGAAAGTCATCCTAGGGACTCTCCACAGGAAAAAGGTCCCCTTTTATCTACGGAAGCTTTTATCAAATTATCTACATGACAGAACAATCCAGTCCCACGGGTCCGTTTTTAACATGACTGCAGGGGTGCCACAGGGATCCATACTTGGCCCCCTGCTATGGATTATAACCTACGACGACGTGTTGCGGCTGAGGGATCTCCCCCCCGGCGTCAACCTCCTTGCCTACGCTGACGACCTCGTCCTAACCGTTCAGGCTCGGACCGCGGACCTGCTGCAGAGCCGTGCGAACGAGGCACTTGGCGACGTCGCCCGCTAGATGCAAGAAGCGGGGCTCGCTCTCGCCCCAGCCAAAAGCGAGGCGATACTCTTGGTGGGCCGAAGAACATGCCCCGACCTTCACCTCCGCCTAGATGTCCAGGAGATCGTACTCGTCAACCACGTAAGGTACCTCGGGGTTACCCTTGACAGGGGTCTCCGCGGTACCGAACACGTGCGGCGGGTGACGGAAAAGGCAACGAAGACGGCCAATGACTTCGCACGTCTCATGCCCAACACATGTGGTCCACGGCAGCTGAGAAGACGAATAATTATGTCCGCGGCCGAGTCGGTTGCCCTGTATGGAGCTCCGGCCTGGCCCACCAACACACTAAAATTCGCCGCGAACAGGACTCGCCTGCGTCGGGCCCAAAGGGTCGGAGCTCTCAGGGTAATCTCAGCGTACAGGACGGTTAGCACCGCGGCGGCCTTCGTCCTTGCCGGAACGATCCCGTGGGATTTAAAGGCAGCTGAGCGCCGCCGCTTATGGGATAACCCAGGCCTCAAAAAAGACGAGGCACGTCAGCGTACAATCGACCTCTGGCAGGAGGAGTGGGAAGACCTCGAACAGGGTGCCCCAGGCGCCAGCCTCCGCACCCTGATCCCAAATATCAGAAGCTGGCTTAACTGGCCGGGGGGGGGAAATCACATTCCACACAACCCAAGTCCTCACAGGTCACGGCGACTTCCAGTCGTACCTGTTCAGGATTGGAAAGGTCCCCAGCCCCACGTGCGTCCACTGCGGCGATGGACTTGACGACACTCCAGAGCACACGGTGCTTATGTGTCCGTCATGGGCGGAGCAGCGCGCAAGCTTAACGGAGTTTTTAAGTAACAACCCAGCTCTTAACCTACACGACCTCACTATGAAAATGACGGAATCAATTTCAGGATGGAACAAAGTGACCCAAGCTTTTAAGAACATACTGCAAGAGAAGACAAGGGCCTCCCTCCGAGTCCGCTCGCGCCTCCCCGAGGCTCCCGGGGAACACATCCGCCTGGACCAGTAGACTCGCCCCCCCTGACTGTTTGATGAGATGCGCAAGCAGTTCCCAGTCAGCGTGGGGGACGGGGACACGACTGTTTTTTAGTGGGTTGGAGCCCCACACTACCGGCCCGCACTTGCAGAGAGCTCCCTTGCTGCGGTGCCCGCGTGTGCAACCGCATTTTCCAGTTAGTCCTCTAAAAAAAAAAAAAAGGAGGCTGCTCGTACTCAACCTTGTGTCCTGGGTCTCTCTGTACTGAACCGGCAGGGTGTGTGACCGATATTGGCTACCTACCACCTGCATGAGGTCGTCGCCCCTGGCCATTATCGTACCGTCAGATATGCTGTGTATTGTACCGAATCTGGGCAGCTTCGCCAATAATACATACAATGATTACTGGGCTAATCCTGGGTTAGAGAACCCGTGACTAAACGTTCACGCGGAGACAATTGTCCACTCCAAAGTGCTAACATAAAAAGGTTATATAGCTAGATCAATACAAATAAATCAGAAAATGATACGTTCATTGTTAAAAAAAAAAAAAAAAAGGAATTGGCGCTCATATGCAGCCCGTTTCGAGCGACTTATCTCTTCGTGTCCAATCCCTGCCTTGTTCACTGCATACTGTCGATAATTCATGAAAGCAACATAAAGTCAAGAAAATCGGTACCTGTTCCGCTACGTCAATTCACGCCTCACCAGCATTGAGTCTCCCATTTATCATCTTTGTTCAACCTGCTTCAGTAACGACCGCCTCATCTACGTCGGCGACCTATATTCGTACTAGATCCTTAATGAATATGATATCTGATATCATCCACCAGCATTTTTACAACTAGCAGTTTTTTAGAGGAGCCTTTAAAGCTAATCGTCTTGTGCAGCAGTGTTTTCCTGCTGGCAGCATTTTTAAAAGAGATAGTCAGAAAAATAGTCAAACATTTAGCCAATTGTATGTCTTAAGACCAACAAGAATTTTAGACTAGAAGAGTGCATTTAATAGGGTCACTGGCACCGTCTGGGGTCCACCACAGGGGAGCTGCGTTCCTCCACTGCTATACAAAATATTTGTTTTAGGCATACGAGCTTATATTCCCTGAAGTGTTAAATATCGTTTGTACGCTGACGACCCAAAAATAATATTCTCCTCTCTCCTCCCCAATACGCCCGCTATATATATATATATATATATATATATAGTATTCTGTTTCTGATCATGTATGACCACATGTTTTATATCTATGTATAAGAATGAGATATACGTCAATCATAAGTTTGTTGTCTGTATTGGAGTATGGTTACCAGACTTAGAAACATATAAATTATTCGTACATCAATACACAAGTTATTTCTAGTGAGCCAACCAAAACCACAAGATGTCAAACTACTCTACTAAGTCTTTGCAGCTTGGTGGAAGCTGCGCGCGGCGTCTCAGAATCGTATTATGAATAATAAATACATTGTCTGCCGGAACTGCTCGCAAGGATTTCGTGGCCCGCGTGACCTTTCCCGTTTTCTTTTTCCGAGCAGTCGTAATATGGATTCGAACGCGTCTCTGTATAAGCGTGTGCGTTTTAGCTGCGGACGAGGCAAGCGCAGCGTAACTTTAGTAGATTATATCCTGAACAGGGGGTATACGCCTCTCTCACCCTGACGTCCATGTTCTTGGTGTCTAATATAGAAGAAATGTATTATATGGGAGTTACCTAATTGCGCCAATATTATTATTACGACCGTATAGCGTGCCTGCAGGTAAAGAATATCACAGCGCTGCTAACGGAACACTGCACCTACATGTTTTGTTTTTTTCTAAAACATTGTTAGCTAGCTTTAAAGACTAAGTAAAAAAAAGCCGAAGAAAATATTCAATTCAGATAGCCTAAAATAATGCGCTAGACTTCATACATCGGATTGAACCCGGTGGCGTGGAGGATGCAATAGCCTGCACCTCGCGACCGGAGGAAGGCACATAGGTGCGCGGGTTCGAGCCCCACCGTTGCACATTTCTGTTATGGGGTGTCTGTCGATGAAGCAATGCAAAGAGCAGTCCCGTAGGACGTTGAACCTTTGCTAAGGGTCGGCCCAAATAAAACACTTTATACACCGCATGATTCGCAGCGTTTTGGCAGAGACATACTCAGACGTTCCTGAGACAACTATGGACGAACTTTATATTCGCTTTCGGTGATGGGATTCCATCGGAAATTGTACACTAATTAACAACTAAAGCTGTATTGTTGTTATAAGAAACTGCAATCATTTAGTATAATAACAGAAATGATAAAACAGACCTCAAGGCAAGCAGAATCCACAATATGTGTTTAGTTTATTTGCGATTAAATTTGAATTGCCGGAATCGAAGTTGACGATTCGACCCGACGCGTCGTTCTGGCGGCCAACAAGAGCCGCCGGTATCGTGCTTGGTGATCTTAATAGACACCTTGCTAGCCCTGTTTTTCGTTGCACTTAAATAAAACTGTACTTTTAAATTATAAAGGGAATATTGAAATTTGTATATATTTATACTTCTTCTCCCTGCGTATCCGCAACAGGGCAGGTGTTCTCACCCCCCCCCCAGCAAAGTCATCTGATTCATCAAAATTGTTTTTTTTTGTGATAAAACGTTTTTTTCGCTCTCCTGCAATTTTGTCGAGTGCAAATTTTAAACAAGACATTTCCGACTCCAAATCCACCGACTGGGGTCTTCTTCCTCTTCTTCTAATAAAATTCGTTTCTTAACAAGTCATACGCTCCCGTTAAGTCTGGCTACTAACTAGACCGTTTTTGGACACCCTGCACAGTAGTGCAGTACAGCAATGCGACACCAACCTGTCTAAAGGCGAGCTTAGCGCACCACCCAATGCCTACCCAACGAGTGCCCGCTGATTGCAAGAGTGTCCTGGACCGGATCTTGATGTTAGTGCTTATGATAATGGCAAGGAAGGTGAGACGGGCATCTGCGGTGATGTTAATGCGCAAATTGCAATCAGGCTCTGGCTGTTGCTCGTTAGCTAGCGTCATACCAACTGAACTGCCGTCACCGCATGAGGCATCATCAACAAGCTGGCCCTAATTGTTGTTGTGTCGTTGTTCTTGTTCTTGTTTTTGTTGTTCTTGTTCTTGTTTTTGTTGTTGTTGTTATTGTTATTGTTGTAGTTGCTGTTGTTGTTGTTGTTGTTGTTGTAGTTGCCGTTGCTGTTGTTGTTTTTGTTGTTGTTGTTATTGCTGTTGTTGTTGTTGTTGTTGTTGCTGTTGTTGTCTTCGGATATTGCTCGTGGAGCTTGAGGCACCAAGTTAGAGGTAACATTTGCAAGACGGAAACAGCAAGCAGCAGTTTGCGGCGATATTTCATTTTTGCATGTTATCACTACCTGTCCCCTGCAGCTTGCCCCGCAGCTTGTACATTTTTGCGCGTCGTCTCTCTAGATACTGAAGCCACTGAGGTTAAGTGTGACTAGCGTGTCTGCTACCTAGATGGTGTCTGCCTATTGATGCCGTTTGGTGTTGGTCTTTCTTCTTCTCCTTCTACCCAACTTTCTGCTTCCGTAAGTTGCTCCGGTGCATGTTGAGTTCCATCGACAATGATTTCGGGAGCGGGGCATCTCGGGCTAACACCGATTGTAGGCCAGCGTTAAGTTGCGCAAGACTGCGTTCAGTATATAGGTGGTTTCAGTGTATAGCTTTCGATAATCCCAATACGTCGGTCGAGATGCCAGGCTGGCCTTCGCGTCGCATCTAGACATGTTTAGGCGCCTTAATTGTAACGTAACTTTGTAGGTAACTTCTTCTTGTAAAAGAGGCAAACGAGATGAAAATATTTTATATGTACTTATACGACGCGACACGTAGTGAATAAATGCCGGAGACATGTTCTATTTAATAATAATAATAATAATAATAATATGGTACATAATAGCTTTATTAACCGATGGTTGGTTTACAATATTGCGCGTACAGAGAAATGCACACATTCACATATACATATATTCATCACGGTTCTAAAAGTCGAGTCAACGTAACTGTTCTATCGCATCGTTGAAGGGGATATAAGTCACACTGTCTCCCGCAAAGTTTGCACAAGCATAACGAGGAAATTTCAAGGAACTTCTCTCGAATACAGATCTTCATGTGGAAGCCATGTACAGCAAATCGTGCAATTAGGTGTCTATTCTCATAGTTGCAGCGCTTCCATGAAGTACACGTCATTGCCTGGGTTTCATAAAAGAGAGGGTCAATGTCTGCCATCTTATTCTCCCATTCAGACATGTACTCGTTGAAAGCTGCCGTTTTCGGTAACCCGTGCATTTTTTGTAAATTCTCAACAAATAGCGGAGTCGACGCCAGTAAATAGACTAATCTGTTGAGACTAGTGCGGTGGACTCTTAGCGCCTTTTTTAGAAAAGCGGCCTTGATTTGGTCAAGCGCCTTAAAGTTTAACTTCGTCAGATGCGGCCATATCACCTGTATACCGTAAGAAGCAGTAGGCGCAATCTTCAGGTTAAAGAGATGAACGGCAACGTCCATTGATAGTTTATGAGGGTTTCGGATACTATGAAAGGACTGTAGTCCTTTCCGAATTCGTTCATCAATGTGCCTCGAGAAGTTCGTACCTCGAGACGAGAACATAACCCCTAGGTATGAGAAGTTCGAGACAAAGTCTATAGATTTTGAACCTAACCGTAGTTCGTCGATTCCAGCCAATTTCCCTCCACGTCTAAACTTAATTGCCTTTGTTTTATCTAAATTTATTTCCAACTGGTTTCGATGAACGTAATTCTGCAAGGTCGCAAGGGATTGTTGCAAATGGAATCGACTGGGAGAATATAGCACCAAGTCGTCTGCATACATAAGGACGTCTACCTGCGAGTGCCGACTCCGTATCTCTTCGGGAAGGTCTCTCACCAGCACCGAAAACAGCAGGGGGCTAAGATTATCACCTTGGGCAACACCAGTAGTCTGTAAGATCGCCATGTGTTTAGCGCCTCCGTCATCTATAATAACTTGTCCTTCCTGTAAAATTCCTTTAATGAGCTCCAATATATTCAATGAGATCCCGCAAAAAGCCAGCTTGTCAAGTATAATTGTTCGTGCGGCCGTATCAAAGGCCGCTTTAAAATCTACAAATACAGCAAATAGATAAGCCCCTTTAGTTCGAAGTGCCCGTTGTATCGAATTTAGAAGTACAGCACATGCTGTCATTGTTGACCGGCCCCTTCTGAAGCCATGTTGTTGCTCCGGCAGCTTTCTGTTAATCTCAAGAAAATGTTCTAATCGACGGGCTAGGATAGCCGATAGAAGTTTGTAGATTGCGCTCTTCTTTGCGATACCTCGGTAAGACGACGGTGCCAACGGATCTCCTTTTCCTTTAGGGATAATGCTAAGAAGACTGGTTTTCCATTCCGAGGGTAGTTGGACCGTTTTCATCACCTCGTTAAAAAGTCTGGTAAAACAAGGCGCAAGGTGAATCGCTTGCTTGAGATGCTCATTTGTGACCAAATCGAGCCCCGGGGACTTCCCGGACGGTGCTTTCATTATTGAGTCGATAACTTCAGAATTGCTAAAAGGCCGCGACAGAGCTTGACGGGCGTCAGTGACGCGCTCGTCCCACACTGACATTATCACAGGAGCGCAACTCGGAACGGTAATGGCACTGGCAAACATTTGCCGGAAATGAGCATTTAGTATATCATGTGGGATAGGACACGCAGTAACGCGCCTGTCTGTCTGCAGCCACTTATGAGGTCGTTGTTGCTGCTTCTAGGAGCAGCTTGTACTGTTTTCGTTCTTCATATTCTTTTATGGCGTTTTTTTACAACTTTTTTGTAGTCACGACTTAATCTAGTATAAAAATAAGTCATCTCCGGGCGGATTTTTGCTAAAATGTACGCTTGAATCATATAATGTTTGCAACAAGCGCACTCCTGATTGTACCATGGAGCGCGCTTTCTGTTTGTTCGCTTGCTTTCCGTTTGTTGCTTTAGCCGAGCGCTACCAGTAATGGCACTTCGAATGCTGGTGGCATAGGATTCCACGTTGATCACGGTTGGCACTGGGAATATGTTTCGCGAGGTAACCGTCAAAAGGCTGAGATTCAGATTGCGACTTAGACAAGGCCGCTTGTGATCTGTAGATTGAGGTTCAATTGATATTTCCATTGCGACGGGTAGGTGCCACCTTGCACCGAACGCCAGAGTCTTCTCCTGCACCCCCCTGTACTTGACATTACATGGGTTAGCATTTGTGGCGAAAATGTCAATCGTAGATTGTCCGTGAGGCGCGACGAATGTCGAGTCTTCAGCTGTAGATATAACCCACATACTGCGAGATGCCAAGGCGTTGAGTAGTGATACCGTTTTTATACATCTTGGTTTGTCAAGCCGACAGTTGAGATCACCGCATACTACAGTCACTTTGTGTAAGTCCACCATGTCAAGGCATAGTACTAATTTCTCCAGCAGTGTTGAAATCGCTTCTGAAGGACTTGAATATATTGCAATGACGTTAATGGCAGTTCCTGTTAGAACTACGCAGTTATCCTCTTTGTAGCATGTTTTTGCGCCAGCGAGCTTGCTGTTAAACAACACTGCAACTCCCCCACTTGTTCTGCCCGGTCCCTCTGTTTGTACACCCAGGCATTCCGCTATACATCAACTTGGAACGACTGTAGGTTTGGTGGCCCATGTCTCAGTAAGAACCAATACGTCATACTGCTCAGCTAAAGGAAGAAGTGGGTAACTTGATTTAATGCCTTCACAGTTCCATTGAAAGAATTTAAGTAGCGATCTCTTGTCTTGAGTATGTTGCGGTTGTTTTTGTACTGGTGCGTTTGTTATTGCTGAGCAAGCCGGTCACGCGCCTCCAGGAGGCCTGTCGTGCTTGCTCGTCTTTACACCTTGGTTACATGATAGCGTGCAAACTGCATCGCGCAAGGAGGCTTCAATAGAGTGTTGCAAGGTTTTTTTTAAGGGAAGTAGCTCCAGTGGCTTTGCTCAAGTCACCACCCATCTCTCCTGCGGTTACCCTACAGAGCAGAGAGGGAAACAACTTTTCAAATACACTGGTTACCGCTGTTTGAACCGCTTTGATGATACAGGGGACAACCTTGTCTAGTAAACCTTGTATAAGATCTGCAGCTATGTCCATTGAAGGCAACGCTTTTTCGCTTATTTCCACAGGTTTCGACTTTGACTGTCCAACTTCTCGAGTGTTCATTGCGTCGTTGTTCACCTTCGTACCATTCTTTACCACAGATGACCAGCTGCGCTTCGAAAAGTTATCAGACGGTTGAACGTATTCTACGGGGGCGCAAAGTGGTAGAGTTGGAGCCTCAGGTTGAATAACATTCCGAAAGCCCCGCTTCAACATTTCTGTACGGCTCAATCGTACGGGGCACGAACCCCACGTGGCTTCATGCTCGCCGCTGCATAGGCAACATTTGGCCTGAGCCTTGCAATCTTTCCTAAGATGTTCTAGCGAGCCACATCTTCTACATTTTGGCTTCGGAACCTTGCAATCTGCGGCAAAGTGATCCATGCTGTAGCATCTAAAATACTGCATTGGATCGCAGTATAACACAACCCCATGCTTCTTTAAGCCCAAGCGTATTTCCGATGGGAAGTGATTGCCAGTAAATGTTAAGATTACGTGTTCAGTTGCTGATACAACGTTGGTCATCGGATTTTTGGTTCTAACTCGAGCTACCTCGGTTACTCCTAATGATCTTAGTGCAGATAGGATGGTAGCTTCTGAGATTGACGGGTGCACACCGGATATTTTGCCTTTGACAGAAGAGCGCCCTCCACTTATTCTGGCAGATACTTTAACACCCGCTAGTTCTTGCAGTGACAGCAAGGTGCCCCTATCCTCTTCAGCATCAACAACGATGACAAGCTCTCCAGTTTTCGTAAAGCGGGGTTCTTCAATTTTCCCCTTGACATGGCCCACAATATAGTCACAGACCTTGTTGAAATTATTCTGTAGCTCTTCGCCGCCGGCAGAAAATATCACTGCCTCTTGCCTGGTCACAACCACCTTTGGGGCCTGCGATCTTTTATGGCGGTGCACGGTAATAAACCCTGTATCATCAGGTTCACCCTCCTTATCACATTGTGCTTCTTTTTCTGCTTCGCTCTGTACGTCTGCGCTTGAATCGGGGGAATCTTCATGCGATACACGACAATCTCTCACTCGCACATCCTCGATGGGGCTCGATGCAGCGCGCTTTTCTCGTCCTCCAGCAACGCGAGTTGCGCGATCGTCTGTCTCCATGATTCCAGCGATGGATTCATTTGGACGGCGATCTGTTGACACTGATGCCGGCAAATCCGGCGCCTCACTATCATGGCGCTTACGCGGTGGAGTGCGTTTCAACGGCATTTTTTTTAAAACACCAAAAAATAAAAACAAGTAGGATTTGAACCCGGTTCGTCAAGTGCGTAGATAGCGGCGTTGTCACATAGACTACGACACCTGTGTGACCGGAAACGATCCCTTCTTAACTAGCCCACCGTTAAGGAATGTATATAAACAACTGACACTGACGGTGACGTTGTTAATTCGAAACGCCACGAAAAGATTAATCAGCTGGAATGAGTGATGATGACGATGAAGATGTGCTAGTGACGATAATGTTTGAGATGGTACTTGATGGTGAGGTATTGTAGTACTGGGTGATGATAGTGATGGTGGCTGTGGTGGTGATGATGGCGACTATGAGTAACAACTAACTGGTGAACGGTGCACTAATGATGAGAGCGCTGAAGGCGGTAGGTGGGTTGTAGATGGTAGAGAATACACACTGATGATGCTGATGATGATGATTGAAAGTCCGATTATAAATGTGAAAGCGCCGGTTTCCAGGTAGTATAAGATGTAGATATTGTCTAGAAAGACTTAACCTGCACACTAATCGTTACGGCATAGATTCACTTTAGAAACACTTACTAACCACTGAAATAGCAACAATTTTACGCACTGTTACGAAAACACGTCAGAGCAGCTTGAACAGCTGACGACAACTGGTTAATAATAATAATAATAATACTAAAAACAGGAACTTATGATACATGATAATACAAACCATAACTCTAGTAATTCGTTGAAAAAGCTACGCGAACATAGATTAAAAACGAGATAACCAACGCAGATCAGCATTCAGAGGCGTGTGTATCTAAGTCTTCAAGGAGAACGAACTAATTAGCATGCGCTAAATAAATACATAAGCATAAAATTGGTGAGAGAAGTTCTAGAAACCCTCGAGCAACCAAGAGACCGCACCGTGCTTTTAGCAGCACAAGATAGCATTAGCGGAGGCTGGGTCGTAGTCCTGCCCTCGGCGCCTCGGTACCATGCTGGACTTAATTCGTTCTGCTAAGAACGGCGTGATCCAAAAAGCTCTCAAAAGGGCTTTTATACTAAATACACCAAAACCAAGAGGCTTGGCAGTTACCAGTGAAGCAAGGCCTGATGGAATAACTAACTACTATGTCCGTATTTAGAGTGCTTAGCGTCAGATGTAACGGTCTTGCGCTTTTCAAAGATTTCAAACGATAAATCAATTGAGAATAGTGTAGTCGAAATCGAACTGAGGGCTCTTCAAGGTGTAACTGACTCGATTGTATTTAGCACAATCGACAAGATACGTCAATCAAATAGAAATGGAAAACAATTTACGTCAAGCTGAGATGAAACTAGGAGAGGGTGATATTTGCTCTGTCGCCCGAGCCGGTCTTGCCCACCCGGTTGCCACGAGCATTAAGAGCTCGTTCGAGAACCGGTCTCTATAAATCTAGATAAGTTCAAAGTATCTTAGGTCCGTGAGGCCGTTAGATCTCTTCTATTCACAAGTGGAGCCGATTTGAATGGCATTCTTGATTTGAGTAATTAGAGCCGATTTCTGAGAGTCGAGATCTGCGACCTCGACGTCTTCGAGACATGATCGACCACACGATTCCTCCTTCAGAACGCATATTAAACAAACTAAGTATATTTGTGTCCTCAGTTCCAGGTTATTACTAAAAAAAAAAGTTTTTTTTTAGTTAGGGTTGTCTTAAGAGGAAAAGCAGAAGTCACTGAAGATGTTACGCGCGTCTTTTTAGAAGCACGGTGCCCGACACAAGTGCTAGTTAAGCTAAGTTTATTCATGCATTTATTACATTGAGAAGTGTAAAGAAGGCTTCAAAATTCCTTGTTTCGAAATCACTTGTTAATGAAGATGCAAAAATCTAATAAAAAAAGCTACCAGAATGACAGATGCTATAATAAGAAGCAAATTTGACCCTGGCCGTCTGAGCGAGCACGTGAACCTACTTATGCTCGGGGCTTCTAAAAGTGAAAAATTGATTTTTATTTATGGATGACCTGACATGAGAAGAGAACACGTCGTTGTTTTTAGCGACTCAGCATTTATTTAGCGGCGGATGGCTCTAATGCCTAACATTTCGTCAACTTGGCCCAATGTTGCTCCTTCCGCATGATTATAATATTAGGATAGGTCTGTGGGCCGTTTTCATGTTTGTCGCGGCATGCTCACAGGGCTAGCGAAGTTCAATGGAACAATAAGAAGAGCTGGAATACCACCCACACTCGAGCCCAAGGTTATTACAACTCTGTTTAGTGAGGATGGGTCACAGAACACGCAGATTCGGATTTTCATAACTAGTTTAGTGTTTCGTCGGAATCATTAGCAAACAATAACGTAAAGGAAAACCAAGATAGAGAAACAGCACAGTGTAAGTCAGGACTAGGCTGGGTTCGGTCTCTGCAGATAACATATGCGAACATTAATTAAGCATATAGCGTTACGGTGGAAAAAAATATATTTGACAGATTAAGGTCAAGTCGTGGAAGAGTGGTTTTTGTCAAGGCTCTCGGAACGCTTTTAGTGGATCTAGGCTTAAAACTGTATCATCTCTACAATTAGCCGCCATGTACATCTCCACCGCTATGAGCTTCAATATACAAAAAAAGGTTCGAGCGAGGTTCGGCAATTTATAAGGAACCAAAATTATAGAATCAAAATGTTACAAACTGCTTATGCTGAATACGCATCACGTCCTAAAACCCTACCTAAACGTGGTACCGTCGATTTGGCGCTGGGCGTAAAGAGACAGGAGATGATTCCGTTCGGGAAGACCTTTGACGCCAATAACAGATAAAAATGTTGACAAAGTTGGCAATATCGTACTCAACAATCGCCGAATTACTATCAGGGGGATGGCTGAAGAATTAGAGATATCTATAGATCAGTCGTAACAATGTTGGCCGATATTTTGTGCGTCAGACACTGGCAGCGAAATTCGATCCAAAAAGCTGAACTTCCTTCTTCTATCAAATTCACTCCCGTTGGGAAACGTCCTAGTTGAATTTTCAGTGGTGCCTTCAAGGAGAAAGTCGATCGATTAACCTCAGACAGAGCTGATCTAACACTAAGGTTCTTTTGACTGTTTTTTAACTACAAAGAAATCATGTTTTACGAATTTCGTCTGGTTCTACGGCCAATAAGAAATACTACCACGAACGTTTAAGAAGGTTGCGTGAGCACGCAAGAGGCCTGAACTCTGGGCAAGCAATTCTTGCGCCCTTCAACGAGACAACGCACCGACGCACGCAACGTTACTGATTTAGAGTATTAAACATTCGCATGTATATATAATTCCTAAAATGTTTAGAGTATTTAATGAAAAATTCGATTTCAGTTTTTCTGCAGCCTCCTTTTCCGCTGGATCTGGCTCCGGGTGATGTTTTCCTGTTGCTACGGATATTGAAGGGACAATAAAAATTTGATGGTACAACGTTTCGGGACTATATATAGAGGAGATAAAGAGAAATTGACACGAGCAATTTAACCTGACTCCAAAAAAAAACACGTATAAAAAATGTGTCGAAAAGTGTGAAGGAAGATGGCAAAAGAGCATTGCAACGGGAGGGAGCTATTTTAAAGGGTGCAAAAACACTTAAAAAATTAATGAAACGTTTTTATTATTATAAATATATATCAGAACGTTTTGATTCGTACATACATGCGAGTATGTAGTAACAGTTTCAACTAAAAACTATCTTGCTCAGCGTTCAGAAACAGAACGCAAGTACCATGCAATGCCCCCATCAGCTTAACGAGCTAAATAATAACAAGGCTAGCGCTGTAGTCGCAGTAGGCTGTTAAACAGTTTATTAAATGTGTACTCGATATGCTAACGGAATGGAACACCATCTGTTTCCACGTCATCGGAATTGTAGCCACGTACTCGGCATTCGCGTTCCCTCGGCATACGTGACACGACGGCGTTCTGTGCTGACACGTTTCTTCTTCGTCTTCTTTCTCTGCTGCCACTTCTGCGATCACCGTGCGTGCCACCTCTAGACGTGCCAATCAAGCAGCAATAAATGAATGGCGTAATTCATCCACTGAGCTAGTACCGTCCTCACTACGAGTACCTCAATCGTAAATGTATCGCACTCTCGCTCACTAGTCACTCTCAACTTGACGACTTCGATACAAAGCAACGTTTGTCACCTCCCCACACTATTTACACAGTTTCGTCTCCTATCTAGTGTCAATCGAGCGCCATCTGGCGGCTTCTTTACACGCAATCGACTTTTTAGCCGTCGCTTCAACTGTACTCGTCGCCGTATTCGTATATATTGCGTACGCTTCCTGTAGGACAGCGGAACGGCGGAGAGGTCAGGTCCACCGAACGAAACTCCCGTAACAACAACAACCACGACAACACTTACCAGCAACAGTTGCAATTGAATAACAAACAAAAAGGGAAAACAATCACATCATACGTTCTCTGACTCCCAGAACTTTAAAACTTACAGCCGCCTTAACTGAGCAAGAAGCCACATTTATGCGGGCAAGTCGTAGATTTTGGCAGAGGGTTTATTCTAGCGTTTGGCGGCTGGCGGCGGCAGTGACGCAATAGAGGTCTCTCATAGAATGGGAAGAAGATGGTGGTGGTGGGTATGGCCTGTTGCGATAGGTGAGGCATTGAGTGATATCATCAGAGATCGCGGCACGCCTCATGGATCAGAGATTTGGTGAGATCGCCACATGCTTAACGAGAGAAGAAACACGATGAATAATCTCCGGCCCACCTCCGGCACCCGCCCACCCCTTGCGATGACGAAGGGAGCACATGAGACAACATTCTGAGCAGTGTCTTCGAGACTACCATCTCCGCCTTTATGCGAGTGCCTGTCTGTCTTCTGATCTGTTATCCGCGCATGGTCGCGAATAATGCTGAGGAGAGCAATGTGACTGACAACGATTCACTTGGTCTTCACTTGGCGGTTACGGACTGCGTCTTTAGAGTGACGAGACATCCTTAGAGACCTCAGTAGATCTATTGCATATGCAAAACATAGCCAGAGACATCGTGTAGTCGTAAATATATATATATATATATATAAATATATAAATATATATATATATATATATACATATATATATATATATATATATATATATATATATATATATATATATATATATATATATATATATAATATATAATATATATATATATATATATATATATTTATATAACTATTTCTGAGATGGTTTATTTGTTTACTCCAACAATTTGCTCCGCCGTCTCGTTTGGCTGTTTACTTCGACGTCTGTTTTACTGGCTGACATAACAGACATTACATATAATTGTTGACCCCATCAATTAGCATTATTGTCATCGCCACTGTTCTTATGCAAACAAACGTTATCTCCGTACAATTTATCTTGCTAGAGATTCCACAATGGACCACGATAGCTGTACTAAGAGGTTATCACATAGCATTGCGTCGCATGTGCATGCATGTACTCGTATATATATATATATATATATATATATACATTTTCCTTCTGTTATATAGTTTACCACTCAGTACATCACTGCGTCTTGCAAGACGATTCGCATCTACGCGTCTTTTGCCCCATATATATCGTGCCCAACGCTTAGATATAACTCGTATCAATAGTGCCGGTTTTAGCGGCGGGTAACATAATTCGGCCTATCTCATCCCCCCAAAGTTGACGTTAGCAGACGATACGGATTCCTGGAGTTTATGGGTGGTAAGTTCCTTAGTCTGGTTGTTGTTGTTGACTTAGTAACTATTTACAGTTAGCCGCCTGGAAAAACGACCCGCGCAGGAGACGAGTTATCTACACTTGAGGATCCTGACCCTCCTTCGCCACTAAGCCGTGGCATTCGTCCACTTTTACCGTCAGCATCTTCGACGAACACTCGACGTTTTCTGAAAAGTACGCATAGCAAAGGTAGTCCTATTAATTATTGTTGTGGCGGTTAGTGTTGTTGTTAAGACTTAAGTACGGTACAACAACAAACGTGTTATATTGCACTCATTTAGCACTGTCCGATTTTGAAACCGGAAGTGTTCGTTATAGAGAGAGAGAGCACAATTTAGGCTTAGCGAACACTTTATTCCGGTTCGAATTTAAGTTAACATGCTATTTCCTAACTGCACGTCCACAAGAGCACCGATACTCATGTTGGTCGTCCGTGTTTGTTCAATTATGCTACGCTATCAACAGTCCCGTATAAGTCCATCAATATTTTTAAAACTTTGCGCTCTCGTTTGCACAGCAACAAGCGGGAATCTTGACAATTTTGACGCTACCAAATGCGCTACTAGAACCATTTACTGAAATTAGTATAAGCTTTGCGCGGAAGTCTGAATAAGCTTGATGGTTTTCAGTAATTCACTCTCTGGTATAGCACGATGATGTACATCATGGGAAGGGATTGTGAACAAGCCGCTCCGTGCTGTACTAATCGTACATTAATGTATACGATTAACGTTTGCGTAGAAGTCGACTACCGAAATACTTGTCTTCAACGCACTTAATAATTGCAAGACCTTAAATGTAACGCTACTTGCGTCATATGACTTGTTGGCAAGATATGTAATGGCCGCCCTTCTGCAATCTTACTAAATGCCATCGACAGCTGTGGCTAAAACAATTTTAAGATCCTTAGTCATACCTCCTCAACATGTTATCTCCTGTAAAAAAACAAATCCTTTCAAGAAATAAAATAAACGTCGCTGCTCACAGGTGGGTTGAATCATTACGAAAAAAGGTAAATGGTGTGAACATCACTGACCATCGGTACTTCGAAGGGTGCTTGTGCTTCCCTTTCGTCGACTGTCGCTGATGCTTGAGCACTCGCCTCCTCCGGCCGTTGTGAGGTTTGATGCCTTCGGTTGAAGCACGGTTGCGCCATTGGCATCCTTCGACAGGCTCGCCTCAACGTTGTTGCGTACCTCGTAGTAGAACGGCTCTTTTGTCAGCGTTTTTAGATCATCGATGCTTTGATAGATGTTCGGTCGAAAGTCCAATTCTGTCAAATCATACATAGAGTAAAGCCATGTCTGAGACGACGGTCGGGTATGTTCACAAATAATATAGATAAATGAGCAAAATTATGAAGAAAAAACGAGATGCGTAGTCTCCTAAATTCCGAGCCATATTGCGTAATTTCACGGCGGCTCGCCCGTCCTGCACTACAGCCGTAAACCTTGAAGACTTATCTGCATTTTACAGGTAGAAAGGACGTTTTTCAAGGGACCATTGTATGTTTTTGAACGACCCATATAAGGTGCCTCAAAGTCTATCTAACTATAGAAAGGATGCTCCTTATCGCTGGTATCTACTTATCGCTGGTCTACCACGCATGTCTGTTCATTGACGGTTGTCTGCTTTGTCCCTATCTTTCTATGATGACACTTACTTTGAAAGCTAACTAAAAACGGTAGCTAACTAAAAATAGCCCTGCTTCGTTTATAGTTAGGTAGTCCTTACCTAAATTTACTGGCTAACGTTAGCTAGCGTTAGAATACCCTTGGCGTAGAGAATTAAATAGCATTTCGCTTCCGAAGAATGTGGTGAAAAATGGCGTAGGCCATATCCAAAGTAAGAAAATGGTCAATTATAAGCCGCACATATGAGCAATCCACCTTGCCAATCTTGGACTCGCATCCGTTATGGAAATGAAAGTCAGGTATTTTTATTGGCAGATCACACACTTCAACTCGAGGGGACGCTGGCCAACTCTACGTACCTTTACTCTTTCTAGCAGCATATTCTCCTCCGTCATCTGTCGAAGCGCCAGCTTGTGGTTGGCCATTTGCTGAGGCTGCTGCTGAAGCTCCTTGATGGCTCACCCGAGGAAGCGTCGAACTGCAGTAGAAATTCTTCCGGCCACCACCACCACCACCACTGGCACTCCGCCCTCCTCCTAGCGTGCTACTTGGACCTTTATCCAGTCGCTGTTGTTCCTGCTGTTTTTGTAACTGTTGTTGTAGATGCTGCTGCTGCTGTTGTTGATGTCGCTGCTCATGTTGCTGCTGTTGTTGTCGAATATGCTGAACACGACTCATTGTGGCATAATACGAGTCCTCGCCAATTTTTGCCCGTTCGACATTCGAATTCTTTGTGTGACTTAACGTACACATCGCTTGGACACCTAAGCACAAACGCGGTCTCATTGCTGAATGTCGGCTGGGATTATATAGCTGCGTAAATGTTTACAACACTTAATATATATATATATATACTCGGCAGTTTTCAATTCATCTACGTTAGTTTAAGCTTCATAAAACTATGGTTTTAATTGTAGTTTACAAAGACACAGTTTTTGTTTATCAACCTTCACAAATGCATCGTGAAGTTTGTAAAACAAAAAAGTACGATCACTGAAGTAACACAAGCCAAACGACACGTCCGCATTATCTTTAGTAAGCCGTATTAAAATACGACGCAAACAGCGCGCCACTTTCAGACAGGGCGGCATACTAAATTTGCTGACTAAAATCCCTGAATATCAAGAATCTGTAGAGAACTCAAAACCTCTCTGAGATTGTCGATTGCAAGTTAAGGACAACTCTATGCAAGGAAAGTGGTGCTACAAAGCAAAACATATGAAAACCAGATAAAACGACATACTTATGTTGGCCTGCAAAGCAAAACGGCAGTTACTGATTATCGACGACCTAGGAACGTTGTTATGCGCGATAACGATAGGGTCATCCGCATACTAGTTCAACTTGAAGGTGGCCTTCGGTGTACCTGAGGGTCCGGCTACGGATGACACCCCCGATGCGAGCGTGTTACCGCTGGTGTGACCCGACGCAGCAAGAACGCTGGTCGCCGATAGATCGTTGTTCACGTACTTGATGTTGTTCGGCAGTGGCGTCTGCAGATTGCCCACAGCAACGCAATCCAGTGTGGCAGCCTGAAACCGATAAGGGCCAACCGGCATCAGCACGTACGCACGCACTTCTTAGGCTCAAGTCTAACGAAATAGGGCGTGGGTTCTACTTGCTTGATGATGCTCTAAATTGCAGTACCTCCCGTATATTGTTATATTTATTTAAAATGTACCCCATTTAGGTATGTGAAAACGAACATGATGTATGTATGAAAAACATGGTAAAGATGGTTTATAAGTGTTCTCGCTGAGCTGAGAGAGCGACACGGATTCAGTACAATCGGCTAGGTGATAAAACAGGGGACAAGGACCGCCACAACGACGGCATTTGCAGACCTCTTTGGGTTCATGAAACCCAGCAGACCGCCATAATAGACGATGAAATCCGTGAACACTGTAGCGAGTGGTGAGGTGACGACATGGGCGGATAGACCCCTTCCAGGCCTGGTTAGTTATAACTGGTGATAAAAAAAATTGCTGGAATTGGAAACATTTTTTGAGAATACTCATGTCAAAACGTTTTTACGACGACTGTGTGCGGTAAATTTAAGCGGTCTACGAGTTCATACGAATACCTTCCGTGTTGCTACAAAGCTTGCTTAGCAGTCCAAAGACTCTGCACTCTGAAACATCGCAATTGTCCTTGGGAGAGCGAAGGTACCGGCATTTGAGTTAAACACAGTTCTATATATCCATCGTAAAAAAAGACATTACGATGACATCACGAAAATCGACGAAACACATCCGGTGAAAGATTTGGATGAAAGGCATCCGAATGTGACGTCAGATGACGCTAGACATCAGACTGTGACGTCGTTGAACTAGTGCGAAAACGCAATGTGTACAAAGACAATAATATTCAGATGCAGGTCTAGGACGCATAACACAGCGTTGGTTTACTTACAAGACCGTTCTCTATAAAATTAAATAGTGCATATATCTGGTCGTCCATACAAGTCCTTTTTAGGCTCGTATGAAATGGTTATGTGAATCGGCGGGCTCAAACGTAGCCGGTTTTTATCCTGTATCGCTGACGTTTTAAATGTCAGACAGTGGGGCGATTGTGTAAAAAAATGTGACTAGCACTAAAAGTGCCGACTTTTGTGGCGATTTACCTACACGAAGTCGCTCACCATTTTTGGTTAAAGGGGATTAACCTGCCTCAGCTAAAGCTGGCTTTGCTTTTTCAAACACCTGCGCTTCGTACTAAACATCAAGCAAAAACACTCATTTGTGACACGTTAGCACTCAGACATGAGTGTTTCCATATTTGATTTTAACATTAAGTTTGCCGTTTCGTCATATTAGGGCTGGATCGCAAGAGTAGTGCAAGCATTTCACATAATGCTGCCTAAAATTCCATAAAATAAATACAATTGGTTTGATGGATATCGTTATATGGGGCATTATTTGTTTGTAAGTATGGTTTATATATATATATATATATATATAATGCTACTTTAAATTGAGATGTGGAACTGGAAGAGCAAAATAAATAAGCCATTTAAACAAAACAATCTTTTAACCTTTTGACTCTAACGTAAGGGTCTTATTATACAGGGTTACATCCGTTGGTTTATCGATCACACCAAGTTTTAGCTAAAGGTATGGGACTGGGTTGTGGGCATGAACACGTGTTGTTGGTTTAGGTTTTAGATTTTTTAAATACAGTACAAAAACGTACAAAAACACAGTTGTGAGCAGTGCCGCCATCAGGATAAGGATTACTACGGCATTATTATGTTCACTGACACAATGTCGTCAGCCATTGTAGCTCTCAATTTTGTTGTTGTTTCTTTGCTTTTATTCTGGATGGTTCCGTATGCGCTCACTGTTATTGTGAATATATTTTGTACTTGCCAAGTCCTGCCAAGCAGCCTAGCCTGCTAGATGTCGTTTACCTGATACGCTTGATAGTTCGGGTTATCCAGGTGGTGGTCCGGCGTCATCCGCTCAGCCGTGTAGGTGACGTAGGCGAGTTCCGACTTCAGCCGATTTACTCTCCGGCGGTAGTAGAACGCGACACAGAGCAGCACGACACAACAGAGAAAGCTCGAGAACAGCACTCCAGCCATGATGCCTGCAACGTAACGCAGTACGAATTAGGTATGTTACTTTGTGCCGGGCCAGTGAGTGTGACCCGCGATGCGTCTGCCTGTCGACCTCATCCGGCAACCTCGTCACCTCAACAATGCCGTAATGATCGGCAGTGCAACAACCGCAAAACGCATCCGTTTCAGAGAGAGAGAGAGAGAGCTGAACAATGGGCTAGTTCGTTTATCGTAATAGCATTGCAAGCGCAATTCGTGCGCGCGAAACGCTTGCCTGTCTGCTTCTTTAACTTGTGCCACTACCGCGACAGCTACTACAAACAGTTTGTACTCTGAATAAAAGACAACGCTGAGCAGCACAGGCCCAAACGGTTCGTCGACTCTCTTTTACCCTAGGCGACCGTTCCTTATGTTCGTTTTCGCACAGTTTCACGTTTACACAGTTACATTGTTGGGCTCAGGTCATATTTACAAGCATATTGACGCCGTACATGTTTATAAATACGTATGTATTTAACGTAGTGCGTTCAACTTCAACGGCCTATCTAGGACACTCTTCAAGCGCAGACTAGTAATCAGGAACGATAACGCGTTATTTGAGTTTCCACGTAAAAACCGAATTGTATGTACGTTATGTACATACAATCGTAGCATAATAATGCTTATTTATTTATATCATGTATATACCGCAATACTGTTTCTACAACGCAAGCTGGTGAGTCAGAATTTGGGCGAAAGTCTGCCTGCGTCTCGAACAGACGAACGCAGTAAGAATTGCGTTTCACCGTTTCCCTTGCGTTTGCTCTGCGTTGCATGGTGGTCGATGGACGGCACGGGTTACGGCACGCCAGCAGGGAACAACAATCCTCGCGCTCGCACGCAACAAAGGAAAGCAATTGCGCAAACCTCGCACCTCCCATTTGACGACTATCGGAGATTTTGACGAACCAAAACTGCAAAGGGTGGCGGCGGCGGCGGCAGCGGCTCTACTCGACCTCTTCTCGTGGCGTGGAAATCGCATTCAACAACGCGTTGGTAACAGAAGTGGCAGAAGTGGCGTAGACTGAAAGGCTTTCTTCTGAGAATTGGTCATTTGTTGCGCTTTGAACCCTATCGAACCCTAACGGCGTGCGGTGTTGCCTGCCAACGCTTCCTAACCAGTGGACGGCTGCCCGGCCAGCCTCCAGAGTTCGCTACTCAGCAACACTACTTTCGTTTGCCTTTCTGCCTTCATAATAACGCTTTAGCGAACAAATCCGATGACGAGTACGACGGGTTTCGTGCCGCCGAACGTGCCGCGAATCCACTACACTTACGGACAGGGCGAGCTACACATGCGACGCAGAGATCGATGAATACATGGATAGCTTTCAAAGGCGATCGAATTTCGTCGTAGTGCCAAAGCTACTGTACAAAGAGGCCACCAACGAGATTGGACCGACTGACGTTCTTTTTGCTTCATTTTCGTACAATACAGCGTGCGCCGTTATTTGAGGCAAATACAACATGGTATGGAAGGGGACAGAGCGTTTCTCCACAACGGGTGTCAGAATTGTGATACAGTTCACAGGTTTGAGTCTAGAAAGAGGCTGCGTGTACGATGTAAGCAACGGACAAACAAACTACAGAGTCATAATAATAATAATAATAATAATAATAATAATAATAATAATAAATAATAATAATATAATAATAATAATAATAATAATAATAATAATAATAATAATAATAATAATAATAATTATTATTATTATTATTTGCTTATTGCATTTTCGTCAGCGCCTAGGCGTGTGTACTTGTTCTTTTTGACAATTTTTCATCTTTATTTTACAGTTACCACTTAAGAAACCAACTAATTCACGCGCTAATTTTGAATCTGTGCCATCTCTATTTTCAGAAGACGTATACACAAAGCCACTTGTGTATTCGCTATACCCTTTTCTTTTCTACTCCAGCAATGACCGGACAACAACAGCCGCACACTAAACAATCAAAGACAAACTGTTCAGCTCTTCAGCGCTTTATCAGTAATACATTAGCTGGGCGCCAAGTGCGTATTTTTACGGAACTCATAGTGCTTTTACGTGCTCCGAATGTGCATTATAATTCAGCAGTAAAAACCGCGGCACAGACTGGCTTAGAACTTTCTTGTTTTAGAACGATGCCTGAGGGGTTCAAAATATCTATTGAGATTACCCGCCCTGCTAGATAGGAGACGTCGTGCCGATGCGTTGGGAAGCAACCGGGAACACCCGACGTTTAAGCGCCCACGTTTGGGAAGTCAGAGTAAACAAATTATGCATACAAAGCATTGCTTCGCTGCTTGCCAAATGCCGCACTATATTTATGTATGTTCCGGAAGACGCGGAGTAAATCCTGATGCGTTTTTTTTCAAGTCATATAGAATGCGGTATGTGGATTATGCGGAAAATTAGATTAATGAAAAATTAAACAAAAATTCAATATATATATATATATATAATTTTTTTTAATGGAAATTTAATACGCGCAAGCGAGAAATTTGGAAAGTTATTCAAATGAACTGGGGCTTTTGGTATATATAAGTAAGATATTTTCGTATGAAAGTAAGGACATTTAAATAGGATGTTAGATTATACGACGTGCCGAACGTAGAACGTATAGATCAGAAAACATAGTTTTGCACGTTGTGCAAATGGCAGATACAGGGTCATACTATATCCATATTATGTCGGCATTTCCAATACATATTTTACGATCCGTAATGGTTATATATATATATATATATATATATATATATATATGTGTGTGTGTATGGTAGGCGAGAATCTTTTTGTACATATGTTCACGTTAGCTTGCAGCACATTTGCACAAACCTTGTGGCGAATCGTCGAGGTCAGTATGATCTCGAAGCATGACGCTTCCGGCCACCAGTGTACCGCACTCTCGACCGGAAAAGCCTCCACGACAAACGCAGCCTTTGACGGGATCGCAAAACATTCCAGGCTTCAGATCGCACTTACACGCCTAATGACGAACCATTAGGTGGCAATAGGCAAAGAAACCGCAGCAGCGAGCGGTAACAGCAGACGCGGCAACGAAACGGGAAAAGAAAACGTTGTTGTCATCATCGTATGAAACAAGATACACGTACGTTAGTTAACTTTGCTGATCTGAACGCATCGGTCCATTTACATCATACGCATTGTTAGCGCAGCTTTGGCCGTGACAGCTAGCCACTAAATTATCGCTCTCTAACAATCCTCCGAAACTGCCCTTCGATGCTGGACGATGGTGGCCGTTTTTAGTGTAAGCGTGTCCCTAATTTCTCCCAATCCTCGGAAGCCGCAAGCAGAAGCCGGGACGAGCGCTGCCGTCCTACGAGGGAGCAACGGGAAGCAGTTTTTATTCTACATGCATCATAAGAGCCCACTAATCATCATCCGTTGCACACGCCGGCGTGATAAAACGCAACGAGGAGCGTGAAAGAATTTGCCTCTATCGGGAATTGTGGCCAGAAATCAGGGCGATAGCACACGGCCTAACTCCACATGGCCACCGACAATGCGTGGCTTGTGGACTCTCCCAGTGGACACAATATCTGCACTATGTTTCCCCAACACCCCCCCCCCCCCCCCCCCGCCTCCAGTCAGACTTCTCTCTCTTCTCATGAAGAAGGTTTCTCCATTAGTGCAGCGGCTATAGCAGGTAGCCGCCGTCTCTTTGAAAATAGAGATGACTAACTAACATCGACGTTCCCAATAAGCATGAGATCAAGATCTCCCGCTGTCAATATAAAGAGCACGTCCTCACGCCGGGCTCACACGTCTCACACGCCTGGCTAATATGAAGAAGGCACTGAACAAGGGACAACTTGTCACGCTACAAACGTAAAGAGACCCATATAACATGTAGCCATTGTGTTTGACTATCACTGATTTTATATAATACTACAACTTCCACCACTACCGGCACTGTTAGGTATTATGTGACCCAGCAACCACTATATTATTTGTGCGAATACGAAGAAAGTTTGGCACTTTTTTATCTACGCTTCAATAACCTATGGAGTCAGCGATCAATCATACCAAAAAGCCGTGGCCCCGCAGTGAGTTTGTAAACGTTGAGATTGTTTGCTTGGCGGATGGCCAAATGGGCGCATGCAAATATAAATAGCACTCGCCTATTTGGCCTATAATTAAGTTTTTCGTTTAGAAGTACGTATACTAATAACAATGCATATATAACCATTATAATTACACCACAGCCATGATAAATGATAGTGATTTCAGATTTGGTTAAGTTTACACCGTGGCATGAACCGTGGCATACGACGATGTAATGCTATGCACATTTCATGTATATGAGCGAACAGACACGGGCAAAGCCTCTTCTGCAAAATGCCCTTAACGTTTGCAATTGATTGAGTTGTGTAATTGCGGAAATTTCAAGCTCAATAACCCATTACTAAACTTAAAAAAATGCCGTCCAGAGAAAACGGTCTCATAAGCAAAATATATCATGACAGATAGCAAAAGAGAGAGGCTGTGGTACGCAAACGCAGTACACCAGTATAGTATCTCAGGCCGAACGGTAGGGTCGAAAGGCGAATGAGACAGTGTCACGCTAGCGATATCTGTGGTTGCCATCCCACGTGTTGTTGGTGCCGTGGTAGCTATCCAATATCCAAACGCATTATTACAGACTATCTGTCATCAAAAATTTACACGCAATCACTGTTCCAACGGCACGTTTCGAATTTGCGTCACGAATCAGTGGAATGAGGATGGGGTTGGCTTTGATTGATATTGGTGGCAATGATGACGATTGGGGGTCAGTTGTTTAGCTGCTGAAGATTGAGTAAGTAAATGGTTAGCTGTGATGACCATACGGAGTAACATCGAAGCGAGATGACGACGTACCTGAAAACAGTGCTCGCCAAAATAGCCCTCAGGACAGACATGTTGGCAACGACTTCCAGTCCAGCCATGAGGACACATGCATGCGCCATCGGTGGCTCGGCATTGACCGCCGTTCAAGCACGAACACCTGCATCATTGAACACACAGCAAGCAAAAATGGTTATTCATACAATTATGCAATAATAATAATAATAATAATAATAATGCTAATAATAATAATAATAAATACGCTGGTCAAACCAGGCGTCCACCATGAAATCACAGGATTAAAGACGCTGCAGAGCTATTGGACGAGATGCAAACGATTGGACCAGGCCCCTGGCAAGAACATGCCACACAGCATACACTAGACTCCAACAAACGCAGCGCTGCAGCTACAGAACTGTTAGACAGCCTCCAATCTCCAGTAGAAAAAAAAGCTATCTTTTTGGCAGCGCGGGATACATTTAGTGGAGGCTTTCTTAAGTGTCTCCCTTCTTCGCAGCTAAGTACTGTGCTGGACAACATTTCATTCTGCATAGTAACAGTTTGCAACCCTTACAGTTGCAAGTTGGACTTCACCCTCTTAACTGCACTAAAGCCATAGTAGAGCTTCTAGACGCGCCGAAATCAACGCAATTATAAGAAAAGCCTTACGCAGGAATGGCATACCAAGTACGCTCGAGCCAAGATAATGACTTGATGACGACAAAAGACCTGACGGTGTAACAATCCCGCTATGGGCTAACGGCAAATGTTTAGTATGGGATGCTACAGTGTCCTGCACAGTGTTTCCCTCCTATCTACGCTACATATCACTAAAGGCGGGATGACTTGCCGAGCGCGCAGAAAAATGCAAGAAATGCAAGTACCAGGAACTGGAGGCGATCTACATCGTAATGCCAATATCTATCTATGGAAACAATGGGTCCGTTAAGCAAGGCAACAAGAGATTTATCAATGAGCTGGGCAGATGGATTACAAATCTCACAGGCAATCGGCGCGAAGTAAGTTTTTACGGCAACTGCTGTCGCTTGCAGTGCGCCGAGGAAACGGCCAGGGCTCGAACTAGCGATCTTTTGCTAACCGTGGTTGCCATGGCAACGCCCCGTTTCGAACGGCGCGTTCGAACCGCATAAGCCTCCGCCACAACTATATATATATATATATATATATAATCCATCCAAAGTAACTATGCAAACAATAAAATTCTCACTTTTTAGTGCAGTTAAATCCATAGGTTCCGTGAGGGCATGGCTCGGCGCATCGTGGACCTTTCCAGCCCGGCAGACAGAAGCAGGACCCCGTTTGTGGGTCGCATTCGCCTCCATGCAGACATTGACAAGTCTCGCTGCAACCGGCACCCCACGTATCTGGAGGACAGGCTGAAAACATATAGAACCACATCAAATATCGTAAATACTGCTGTTTTTTTGCTATGTACATGTGTCATATGTACGGCATGAATCTTTTGCAGACATTCTCAAATATGATATTTTTAGCTTCGTCACGAAAAACTCTATGAAGTTATTCAAGTACTCTAGTACGGAGTGCTATAGCACAAGTATCTTCACCGGCGGATCAATGTATGAAAGTCAAGTCTTCGGGAGCTTCATTGGGTGGGGACGGTCGAAAACCTATCTAAAACAGACGCACACCACTCTCCTTTCACATCAGGTTTTCAAAGAGCTCCCAAAGGGCTATCGGCCATTGAGCAGATTGCTATACATAAGAACGACCTTCATCTGAACATGTATATATATATATATATATATATATATATATACACATCTGAACATGTATATATATATTTATTTTTTTCAGAATTTTACTATAATTATGCGTGTAGTATACTCGTATATAGTTTATATACGGCTACGCATGGATCCACAAATAGCAGATCTATTAGCACGAACGTAACCTCTATCGTATAAACTTAGCTTGACTAGTCAATAAGCAACACACGACCTGGTTTTATTTTCCGGCGCCAGACGTTTGTTTCTTGCTGCATTTATTTCTTGGTGTCAACGCTACGAGGCGTCGTTGTGGTCTCTTACCGCAGCGTCATGATCGCGCCTTCTAGAAGTCACTTAGAGATTTGGACGCCCCCAACCCGGCCTCCCTTCCCGTGTGCGAAACAGAGACCCAATGTGGGGTTCGTCACCTACGTAATCCCGTGTGCGAAAGAGAGGACCCAAATGTGGTGGTTTGTCATCTATCGAGAAATACTCGGAATATTAGCGATAGTGTACCAACAGCGCAGCCGTCTAATGCCTCCGCTGCGTTCTGCAATCCGGAATGCAGAACTCTTAAGAGCGCGGTGGTCAGTGCAGCCGATCCATCACTGTGTTTATCATCAAGCGGTCTTAAAAGTGTTTTAATACAACAACAACAACAAACAATTGGCTGCATGTACACTTTTCATACAGCCAATGTTGGCAATTCTCTTGCGTGGCTAGATAGATGGAAGTACAGGGAGGAAAAGGTTTTCGAAAAGGAGCGTAACTCTCACAACATTGATAGATAAGGCTGGCACTTTGAGGTAATGCCCGAGGTCGGCGGGGGGGGGGGGGGTCGGGAGAAACATAGGTTAAATAAATTAGCGAGCCCCCCACTAGTTGCTTCTAGGTAGGTGCCGGCGAAGCATGTGCGCCATGCACTCCCGAAACCTCTCATATTAAAACAAGCAAAAAAAAGAAAGGATGCGGCTGGCAGCGGCAACAGCAATGACGATAATGATGACCCAGAACATGCTTGATGCAGTATTGCGCATACGTTCTACCGGACTACCTGTCTCTATGTACCCCCGCCGCTGCATCCAGCCTGCATAACAAGAAGAACAGCGACTACGGTATAGCTTGTCCGTATAGCTTCGGGGCCAGGGGCCAATTTCCGCTACCACAGTCGACCGTCGACGTGAGGTCGTCGGCATGCTGCTACACAATTGTCAACCTTCCTCTCTGGGCGGCCTTCCTCTCTCGCTACGGCCAGCAGATAGCCAGCTACAGACAGCCCCCTTCCCGGCTTAAGCAGACTCAGCAGCCAACCCGGCCCTGTTTCGGTCGGCTCCTAATTAGCCTGTTTTGACTTCCGTTGCGGAGCTTCTGTTGCAATTCAAGACTAAGAGTAGTAGTAGTAGCTGGGTTGTTGTAGTAGTAGTAATAGTAGTAGTAGTAGTAGTAATAGTAGTTTGCAAGCACGCAGCGACACTAACACAACCGACACGTTACGAGCCTGCCGAGAAGCCCAGTGCGCAATACCAATACAGCAGCGGTTCAGTAGCAGCAGAGGAAACACCAGCAGCAGCGGCGACAGTAACCGAAAGGCTAA
>QVRM01003577.1:0-68546 GCA_003439945.1 Dermanyssus gallinae | reverse complement strand
TACGTTTGAAGACGCGGGGCCAGTCAATGCGAGCCGCTGGTAAACCTTTTCAATAGCCAATCCATCAAGCTTGTAGAAACAGATCAAGAACAAACCAGACTTTGAAAAAAAAGAGGTCAAAACTGAGCTCTTGGCCAGCCTCTTGCAGATTTTTTTTTTCTCCCTCCTCTGCTTCGCGACAATTCCGTACCCACCGCCTTAGCCGAATAGAGCGCGTTCTGCCTATGCAACAACATGCGCACGATGTACTAGCTGTTGCTGTATCAGCTAGTACACCGTGCGCAGACCTACACGTGTCGCACACGTGAATACTGGCAGAGGCCTTTAGCGGACCACACTCTAGACCGTATTCTAAGCAACCCGTGTTCCGGAATCTCGCTTCATGAAGCTAAAGGGTTAGTAATGTAGTTGCTACATAATAAGCGGGCACTGCTTAAACATTTTAAATCTTCCGCTACGTAAACACACAAGGCTTTCCTAAACTGCGTGTATTTGCAACAAACACATGGAATTGACACACACGTGTACTAGTAAAGCAGCAGAGAAAAACCATTTTTTTTAATTTTTCCGTAAGGCTGCCTGTGTACGTTTTTTCATGCCGTGGCATTTTTTTAATCCACTCCGGCATTTACCTTGTCTAAATTGGAAACCATGCAAACCAATTTAAGAGTGGCCGGTCTGGGTCTCGAACTCCTGTCCTCCCGAAGGCAAGGCAAAAGCTTTGCTACTAAGCCATCTTGCTCGGTATTTAAATGTGAGTTTATTAATGTAAGCACAAGATACGTTTCCACACACATGACTATATATACAAGATCCACCTACATATTCGCCGTGTGTACAAGTAGTCAGCAGTGCACATTTCATAGAATTTCGTGGCAGTGCGTACCCACATTCTAGTGCCGTTCATTTTGCTATTACGAATCATGTTTGCGGGTTTCGCGTGGCGGCCTAACTGTTGTCAGGGCACCGGCACCACCGGACGCGTATGGGCACCCATGAACAGCTTCGGCACGGCTGGCGACTAGTATTGTGCATATTGGTTTGAGTAAGAGTTTGAACCACAAGAGTTGAGATGCACTGATATCGTAGTTGGCAAATTGAGCACTAGAATTGTATGCTGTTGGAACCAGCAACGACAATCATAAAGTTGCAGGGATTGCGATATATTCGCCGCCAACATTATTACGTACCGAGAAACCAAGCAACAGCAGCAACAACAACAATAGCAACAGCAGCAACAACAACAACAACAACAATGACAATGACGACAACAACGCCGCACACAATACGAGTAGCAGCAACATAACAGCGACAAGACACGCAATGAAGAATACGTTCGAATAGCGAGCGTTCTGAGTTAGTGTCGTCCGAGGCTGGCCAACCGGATAATGGCCAAACGGGCAACTAACCGACTCTGATTTCAGAAGATTACACGTTATTTATGATCTATTTAGCAAGTCTGGCAGCGTCGTACTCAGCGTCGCAGAGAGGGATACTCACTCGTTCGCAGTGTCACTATCGCAATTGCTGCTGTTGCTGCTTGCGGTTATTACTGGTCATCGTCGCCGATTGTCGCCCCTGCCGCTGTCTTTTGCCACCCCCTGTCGCCCGCACATATAGATGCAGCATTAACATATGGGCTTGCTGTTTGTTTCGATAACTTGTTGTTGTCGTTGTCGTCGTCGTTGTCGTTGTTGTTTTTGTTGTTGTTGTTTTCGTTGTTGTTGTTTTTGTTGTTGTTGTTGCTGTTGTCGTTGTTGTTGTTTTCGTGTTGTTGTTTTTGTTGCTGTTGTCGTTGTTGTCATTTGACATCCGTACTGGCTAGTAGTAGGCGGGATCAGGCCGCAGAGAGGAATAACGGATCAACACATACAGTGCGCGTATGTGCTGCGCTCTGTAGGCGGGACACACTTAAGCTATAATAGAGTAAATAGGCCCATGAATATAAGGGTAGTGGTGGTATTGTTGTTGTTGTTGTTGTTGCTGTTGTTGTTGCTACTGCGGCGGGTGGTGTTTCTGCTGTTGCTACTGCTTTTCTTCAAAGGAGAAATGAGAACGACGCGAGGCCAGCTGTCCCAGTTCATCGCCAATCTTATCTTCCTATCAGGCCGTCCTCGAATGTGACGTTTGTGATGTGGGTGGTAGTGGTCGGTAGCAACGCTTATGGGCCGTCGACCGGCGCGATTTCGAGTCTGCAGTGTTCCGAACTCGAATGACCACTGGTCGCCGAATGAATGTGCTGCGTTCGACCGAAGCTCCTCCTGTACCACTTCAACTTCAACAGCAGCTCGTAGAGGGTAATTGCCGGAACAAAATGGCCTCGCCAATATATATATATATATACATATACGTGAGAAGCTTCTCTGACTATCGCTGCATACGTATGCAGAGCTAGGCGCAGAAAGGGAGCGAAGAAAAGGTGTGGAAAACGACTCGTCCACTTTAGATAAGGACGCCTTGAAATCAGCAGTTTTAAGCCGGTTTCGCCCGAAATCGAGATCTGGCCGGCGCTAACTCACCCGGCCAGAACCGTTGCAAAGAGTCTCAGTTCTTCGTATATTCGTTGATGTGCAATCAACGAATGCGCTGCGAAAACGGAGCTCGAAAGACAATCCGAAGCCTCCGATGCAACGGAAGTCTACGGCGACGAGGCGAAGTGTGTTTGTGCTCTAAACAAATTCCGACCCCATAGCCCTGAATACATGCTCACGCACACACCCCAATACAGAGACCCGCCGGCCCGTCTCTGCCACATCTCGATACTGTCCCCCGACCACCATATCCGCAGTGCTTGTGTGAAACTGGTGGCACAGACATGTAAACAGACACAGACGTAAATTCGCCTCTGCTGGTGTCTGTTTGGCTGCTCTTCTATTGTCGCTCTCACTCGCATCATCACAATAATGCGAGCCAATGCGTATACATACAAGCATACGTTAGACAGAGCTATGATTGTATACACGCGTATGTGCATGTATGTGTAATATGTCTCTTAGTGCTTGTCTGCATACGTTTATATATATATATATATATATATATATTTTTTTTTTTTTTATATATAGTATATATTTATTATGAATATATATATATATATATTATATATATATATTTATATTATAATAATAGTTATATATTATATATTGAATATATATATATATATATATATATATATCTATATATATACATATTTGGTGTGGTGTCTTCGCTCTATTACGCGTATTACAGAAACGTCTCGATGGCCACCAAGGATGCGTGACCTGAGCGCCCATAGGGATACGCACAAGTCACATAAACGGTCGTCATTGTATATAGATATAGGTTGAAGGTGACGGTCGTCCTGGTGGGTGATGGCTGCGCTGCTTGTTATGGGAGTAGCAGCAGCAACGGGAGTGACAACACAAATAAGCAATAGTGTCATGCCATACACCTACACACCCAGTTTTGTGGCCACCCCGAGATGGCCATCCCGGCTCCGGTCCGGGGACAATTGGACATCAGCCAGCTTACACATCTTGTAGTGGCAGAAATTGCCATCGAGACACTCAGAGCAGTGGTAGCTCGTATCGCGAAGCAGCAGTCATAACCATAGTCGCGTGGCAGAAATAGCAATACTGCCGCTTTTAATTGCTGTGACACTGATTAGAAATTAGCCGCCTAACCAGGCACCCGGCTGAGCGACGGCTCCTGCCGATCGTGTTGTTCTGGTGGCATTTTGATGTGACCCCTATTCAAACCAAACCTGCGCCTCACAGGGAATGGAGATCCGGGATGGCTAAGAACGGGCTGCTAAAAGGTGGGGTAATGCTGGGCGGGGGGGAGGGGAATAGCAAAAGAGAAGGGGGTATTGTTGCTAGTAGTGCGTTTGAAGGTAGTGGTAGCAGCGGCGGTTGGCAGAAGCCGTGCTTGGTTAGTGTTTGACCAGGAGGGCTGAAGCCTAACCAGCTAAACTAGAGAGCATACGTGTATGTACTTCTCGTATGACTGTATGAAGCTGGGTGGCCATAAACATGGCGCCGGCTGTGGCGCCAGTCATAATTTCTACTCTGTCCCTTATACATATATATATATATATATATATATACCGCCAATGCAGGGTTATCGTTTCCAAGAAAGCCTGACATTAAATATAGTAAAATTGCGGTCAGATATGTGTGATGCGGCACATTTGATTGCCTCCACTATGTTCTAAAATACCAATGGATTAAGTAGAAAACATTAAACCTATTATTATTAAGACCTGAATTAAACGCTATTTAAAATTGAAGACCAATGGCAACACCATACTCCAGTATCACATAGTTTTTCTACAGATAGTCGCTTGAGAAAGCGTGATGCACACCGCATGGCCTCGCTTCCAAAAAGCAGCGTTCAAAGCAACGTTTATAGAAACAGCTTTTCTTCTAAATTCCTCTATAGGCTGAAGGATCTAACACGATTAGAAATCACGGCCAGTATACAGTCTCGCCAACTAGCTAGTATATCGTCTATGTCCAGGCACCTATTAATTAAGTGAGTAATCGCTGGTTGCAACAATTCCGACTGCTTGATATGATCGGTTCCATTCATATCTGGCCCCGGTGCCTCAATTCCACGTTTAGGTGCAAAATTGCAATTGCAACATCTTTTAAAGTGAATCGTTTGTCGATCTGGGCCCGGAGGATGCTGGGCCCAGATCAACAAACTTTGCTGTGAGGGCTTTAAAGTACTGGCACTTCATGAAGGTTTGTGTTCGCTGACGAGAAATATCTCTGAAATGTTGTACAAGAAGTGTAGACGAATTGGGCCATGCAATTGATTCCTTTGTGTGGCAGATACGTCTATAAACCTGGCATTCTGTTGCATCTTTGCTTTGGCTTCAATTTATACAACTGGACTTTACAATTGCAAAAATCGGTTATATCCGGACGGTAACAAGCGAACAAATTACTTTACATATTTTTGAGCTTTACAGCACTGTTCTGCTAAACCACGGGTTTAAGCGCCGAGTGGTGGACGGAGTTACGCAACTCTGGATTTTTCGAAGTCAGTCATTCGCAGAGACTCTTTTTGCCGAGGTTACCTGACTTAAGACTCAGTGTCCTAGACTAAACAGTTGATAAGTCTTGTATCTGGCAAGTTTGCTATGTTAGGGTTAAATAAAGCTACATTATACGGCGGACTACGTCGATTTCATCTGCCTCAAGAACCACAAAAGGTTTCTAAAAGTTAACTATAACAGATCCTTACTCCACCACTGGGCCAGCTTCGGTCCGTGACGTTTAAGAGCAGAGCTATTAACTCAGTAAAATCCTAAAGATCGAACTTATCAGACCATGCCTCGGTGATAACGATAATATCAAACTTAATTATTTTCGATAGTGCCAACAGAAGTAAACCGTTACCTGTGTCTTCGAGGTTCCGACTCAAAAATCTAAGGGTAAGGAGCAGGAGCAAAATTACGTTTTCGACTAAAGCAAATGGCTGCTGGCGACTCTAATAGGATAGCTGCCCATGCTGCAGTTGTTCGGGTACATCAACAGCATCTGACGAGAATTCCATAACCCATATGAAGCTGACCCATATTGGGTGCCTGAACTGTTCAGTTAGTGTTGGTATTCTCTTGCTGGGCCGATTGCTGCATATGCGGTGGCATAGGTTGTTGTCTGCTAAGTTACATCTGTTGTTGAGGCAATTGTCCATCGTGGGCGCACAACGGACGACAATCGCGCCTCCACCTCGTGGACTGAGGTGAATTGAATCAGAAAGCCACGTCCGTTCTGCTGTTTCATTTGTTGCGCGCTTAGAAAGTGAGTCCCCAGGAGTTGCTAACGATTGTCTTAGTCCCGCTGAGTTACGCGACGAATATCGCTTCCGCTCGATCGAACGCCATTCCAATGTGGCACATTGCGGTTTCGGGATGCACAACCCGAGGAGCGCTTTTTAAAACAGTTTCGCGCTTGCTTAATATGTAAATACTGGACTTGAGCGATAAAACCCTGATTATACAAATACATAAATATATATTGCCTGACGCTGCGCCGCTTAGTCGGAAAAATCATAAACAGGAAGAACATGCCGGACATCGTCGCAATGGTCTCTCCGCATCAGCTCGGCTGCGGAATCAGAGGAGGTGCGGAAGCGGTCGTGCATGCAACACGGGCGTTCGTTGACCACAACAAGAGTGCCTCAGAGAAGGTTCTCGTCAAGTTAGATTTCAAAACGCATTTAACATGCTCAGACGAGACCACCTGCTCAAGGCTGTTTGCTCTTACCTTCCCCGGCTTTACCCGCTGGTATACCAGATGTACAGGTTTCCAAGCAAGTTCATTTGGCAGGGAGAGTTTATCGAGTCGTACTCCGGCGTTCAACAGGGTGACCCCTGTGGGCCCGCGTTATTTTGTATTGCACGCCTTTCTTCCGAACTTCGACCTTGGTTTCTGGACGACGGCACTCTCGCCGGAGAAGCCCTGGCGGTCCAGAGAGACATTGTCCAGGTAAAAGAGTTCGAGGCGGTCTCAGGACTCAAGCTGAACGACGCCAAGTGCGAAGTTTTCTTCCCCTTTCAAAAGGACCCTCAACTCGGCTCCATGCTTCAAATGGTGCGCAATCTTCTTCCAGCTGCGAGGTTGATTCCCGATAACGAATTCGAGCTTCTAGAGACGCCAATTCTGGTCGAATCTATTGGCTTATCGTTAGCTAAAAAAGGCTCTGACCTTGTTCGCTGGTGCTCTAGACTGTTGGACGCTCACCCAGCCCTCTACCTGCTTTGCGTGAGTCTGTCAACTCCGAGACTGATGTACCTCATGCGATGCTCACGAGCCTATGATGAACCGGAATTGCTTTAATCGTTCGACGAAACCTTGCAAAGTACCCTTCAGGGAATCTTAAACGTTCAGCTTAGGCAAACCCTGTGGTTACAAGCTTCGCTTCCAACGTCCGCAGGGGGAATGGGGATTCGCATGGCCCCACAAGCTGCCCTGTCTGCTTACCTCGGGTCTCTAAAAAACACTGAGACTCTAGTGTCAAGGATCACACCACCTATGCCTACACCAGCTTTCTCGCCCAAAGGAACAAGCTCGCCGCTATTACGCAGAAAAGTGGGGCCCATTGCCCAAACGCATTTCACAATCGACTTTGGAGCTGCAAGTAGTTAAGTCGATCCAGGAGCGGTTAATGACCCAGGCAAACAACGTTAAAGAGCAGGCGCGAATGAAAGCCGTGATAGATCCGATGAGCGGAAAGTGGCTTCAGGCCATTCCCTCACCGCAGCTGGGGACGATGCTGGACAATACCACATTCCGCATCGTCTCCGGCCTGCGCCTGCGGGAATCAGTCTGCTTCGCACATAACTGTGCAAGATGTGACCTACCGGTGTCTTATACGGGTGAGCATGCACTCGCTTGCATGAGGAGCGCCAGTAGGTTCCCAAGGCATTTAGCTTTGAGCGACGTAATACACCGAGCAATGCAGTCAGCCCACATACCGGCAGTCAAAGAGCCGGTCAATCTATCAGCCAACAGCCAACTGCGTCCAGACGGCCTGACTCTAGTTCCATGGAGTGAAGGTCGCTGCCCTGTGTACGACGTCACCGTGTCTTGCACGTTGGCCGCTTCTTATGCTCGACATACCAGCCGAGAGATCGGAGCAGCCGCTCGCCTTGCTGAAGACCACAAGTTGGCAAAATATCCTAAGCTGGAACAAAACTTTATCGTTTAACCAATTGCCGTCGAGACATTAGGCCCAATGGGAAAAATCACAAGGAGCTTTCTGGCGAAGCTGGGATCCAGAGTTGCTGCATCAACCGGCGATAGAAGGGCATGGCAGTTTTTGCTACAAAGAATATCAGTTGAAATTCAACGCGGAAACGCCGCGCCGATAATGTGTTCATTGCCCACGGGCAAGGGACTCCCTTTTCTGCCGTAGCCGAATCAAGTCGGCGTTAAAAATGATATGTGCATTTTAAGAACTTAAATAAATAAACAGAAAAATAAAACATCATAATACAGAAAAAAATTGGTAAACTCTCATGGTACGTGCCCGCGTATAGTCGTTGGCACCCCACAGTGCGTTGTTGGAAACTTGATCCGTAGTAGTCTAGAATTATAGGTTAGAATCACGGCCTAGCTTAACACCATCTTTAGCGTAGCATCCGGCGTTTAATACATTTGTAGCGTTTTCAATCTGTCGCCACTGAGTGCGGTTCAGTACTTTGCCCTGCTCTGAACAAATTGTCTAAGCTGAGCTCGCTTTAACGCGCGCGCCGTCAAAAGTTAAGACCGTGGCCTACTTTGCCAGGCTGCATGTCAGGCTTAGTTAAATGGGCCCGACTTAACGATCAGATGGAAAAAAATGGGCCCGATGTCGGTGTTAACTTTTCGAATGAATGATGAATGAACGATCGCACCTGCGCGATTGCATCGTAATGTGTTCGACCTACGTTTCTTGCACGTAATGCGTGTGTCACAGACTTTGCTCTGCGGTGAGCCCGATTTACGTTGGCCAGGGGTCGTCCATTGATGTTTCTGCAAATATACTTACGTCGAGCATAGAAAAAAAAAAATTATATATATATATATATATATATACATACTTGTGCGTTTATCTAAAACGTTTGCTCTTTATGATACTTCGTCACGTAAAGTGTACGTGACAGCAAACATCGAACTAATTTATATCTCACACATAAGAGATCCTGTGCGCAACCGTTGAGTAACCTAGTGTATCAACTAGTACAACTGCTATTATTGTTACAAGAATATTTGGTATCATCGTTACTATAAAATCCCGCCTTAACGCTTTTATAAGGCACGCTTCTGGTAGCCTAGATAGTTCGTGATATGATGCCAGCATGTATAGTGGCGAGCAGCACGGAAGAAATGTAAAGGCCAATTAATCAGAGGTGCAGGGCCATCTTGACCATCAGTGCTAGCCAAGCCGATACACATTGTTTGATTTACGCTTTTCGCGGGGATTCGTATCTTGTCTCTGGGCTCTCTTACTGTACGCTTCCGCCATATGCGTGCTACTCTCTTCTCACATATAAATATCTCTAGCTTTGTCTCTCTCTCGCTGGCTCTTTTCCACTTTTCGTATATATATATATATATATATATACATCTATACATATTATTCTTTCTACGTGTGCCGCGCACCCACGAACGCCTATCATCGGCTGGCGCCGATGATTGGTGGTAGGTCGTCTTTCCACGCCAGAAGAGTTAGCCCTAGCCTGGTTCTGCTTTGTCCGGATCTGGCTCGACACTGTTTGGCACTACTCGCCGCTAAGCGGAGGTGTCATCCTCAGAGCAGAAGACGGGCGAGGGGCGTGGCATCATCGCATCGTCGTGAAGGACGGCCAAGGGGGGAGGTAAGAGGCAGCCGCTGAGGTAGTAGGTAACAATGTAGTATCTCTAGTCGGAAAGGTAGCCCCCGCCTCCCCCCTTCGATGAACTTTGGCAGCAGATATCGGCAGCCAACAGCAGAGAGAGAGTAGATCACGGCCCGATGTCGTCGTCGTCATAGATTACCGTGGTCATCGCCGGCGCCTTGTCCGCCGTATTGTACTAGTAATATCCCTGCAGCTTTGCAGCCAGTCATCTAGGCGCGCGCGGTATAGCCATTGGCTTTTGCCGACTGGTGACTGGTGGCTAATAATGACCCCCCCCCCGCCCCCCCCCCCCCCCCCCCCCCCCCGCCGCCTCCCAAGACCCATGTGTGCTTGCGCTGCATTTGTTCTCTAGCCATTCGCCGGCTCGCTTGCTTGTCCATGCTGTTGGCGAAACCGTCGACGTGCGGTGCGGGGGCGACGACGGACCTCCTGTTTCTTGCCCCCGGCAGGTCTATGTGCCGTTTGTCGTTCGGGCCTTACCGTTGGACCTTTTCTCCTTTCGACACGTCGTTCTCCTTTGCTTGCTCTTCCCTTTCCTCTTTGTCTTTTTCCTATTCCTCGTTCTCCTTCTTCATCATCGTCGTGTCCGCCACAACCACTAGTGATACAGAGCAGCCAGCTACCGTTTACCCGGCCAATGTCTCCCGGGCCAATGCCCCACCCTCCGTCCCCCCCGTTTCCCTTGATCACCCCTATGGGCTTGCACCCGTTCATCGTCGTCGCCATCTGTTAGTTTTCTCCGCTCCTGGATATGACAAGAAGAGTCTGTAGTTCTACCGCTGCACTATTTCTCTTCGGATTCCTTTCACCCCCCCCCCCCCCGCCCCCTTTTGCCCCTTGTTTTCTGCTCTCTAGCTTTCTTTTTTCGCTCGTTCTCTCCGTTCTGTGCATCTACACCGGTCGTGCTGCTGGCGGCAGCAGCAGCAGTAGATTCAGCACGAACACACACTGCCATCTATTGACACGCACACACTCTGCCACACAAGCACACTGATATATATACACACAAAGCATACAAGAGCACTGCTCTATCAGTTACATATGGCGCTTGATTTAAGGCCGATATTCTTGTTGTTGTTGTTATTGTCAGCGCCGCGCTGTTGTTGCTGTTGCAGCTGCAGAGGCGCCTGCGACGGCTGCCGCTGCTGTTGTTGTTGTCCTGGCCACAAAAGCACTGCAAGCAAGGCGACAAGCACCCACCCAGCCAGCCAACAGATACCCTCCCGCCAGTGGCCGACATCTCGATGGCGGCTACAGCAAGCAGGCAACCAGCAGGCGGCGGCGGCGGCGGCCGATCCGCTCAGCTTAGGATCCATCGCCCTAGAAGACAGAACTGCGTAGCCAGCGGGCGCAGAGCTCGCAGCGGCGATGGAAGCCGTACAGCGGGACAGACAGAGCGAATAGCGGCAGAGCGGGACATCCAGGACGACGCCGACGAGCGGGGTGACAGAAGAAGAGCGCGAAAGATAGAAGAACAAGACAGAATAGGAGGAAAGCCAGGGGCAGGACCAGGACTAGGACCAGGACGACGACCACGACGACGACGAGGAGGAAGAAGAAGAAAGGCCAGCCGGCCAAGGAAAACTGAGCTGCTGCTGCTGCCGCCGCCGCAGGAGAATGAGCCAGGCGGCCAGACAATGGCCTTAATGTCCCGCAGGATTCGCCTCCATGCCCATCTCTCCGCTCTCTGTCTAGCCAAAAGATATCGAATGGCACGCTGGTGATTTAGAACGACTCAAGTGCACTGCAGTAGCTCTGTATACTCTCCGCACCTCGTCGTTCGTGTAAGAGGAGGAGAAGGAGGAGAATGATGGGCCGCGGCCCGCCTGTTACCGCACCTCCTACCACAAGCAAAACAACCCACCACTACAGAGCTAGCGTCACAGGCAGCAAGCAACGACAGTAGCAGGCAGCTGCCAGTTACCTGTCTGCCAATGTCTTTTCGCGCTTCTTTCTCAATGCCGAAAACAACAGCAACAACAACAACAACAATAACAAAATATAGCACGCAGCAACAACAACAACAACGACAACGACAACAACAACAACAACAACAACAACGGGAGACAAAAGGAGAGAATTTGACCCCAGTTCCCCCTTCATTTAACATGCACAATCCTTTGCGAAACGCCTTCCCGCATGGGAGAAGGCGACGTCAATATGACCAGCAATCCCACCAACGCCATTGCTATCAAGCGTGTCAGCCGCAACAACAACGACCGCCGACGACAGGCAATCGCAAAAGGGGGGGTGGGTTGTGGTCGGCCATTCGTTCAGCATAGGCCGCAGATTCCCAAATAAACCGGTATGATCGGCCGTATGACAATTCGATGCTGGGCGAGTTACCGCGTCCTGTGTGTTGGCACGAAAGGCAGGCAGGCAGGAAGGAAAGAATAAAAAGAGAGCAAGTGAAAGCGAGGTGGTTGGTGACAAATCCGTGGAAGGAGGAAGGGGACGTGGACGAAGTAGTCACGTTACGAAGAGAAACGACGCACAAAGCATTTTGGAGTAGACACTCGCTTTATCATCATTAATACCTATCATCAAGGCGCCCAGAAGAATGGGCGTGCTCAATAAAAAAAGAAGATTCACAGCAGCGGCGGCAAATGGCATAGACAACGGCCCACAAAAGGGGCGTGGGCATAACTGCGGCGAGTCAATACATTTACCTTTTGTTGTCTGGAAGCGTCAGAGTGCAAGACCGTGAATACACACGAAGCGGTTTGGAAGATGTGGCAGTCGTTACACACGTAGTCGTGATTAGCAATAGTAACCTGTGGCAATAGTGACTTTCGGATCAACGGTGTGTGTATCGTTGCGTAGCTTGGTATTTCTTAATAGTCGCTAGTTGTAGCAGCATCTGTCGAAGAAATTCCACGCGATCCCCAACCTAGCGCACAGAAAGCCACAACGTATTGGAGTCTTGCCTGCGAATTTTGCTACACTAATCGCGATTAGCTGTTGCTAGTGACGCGCTTGTGTGTTATGCGTTCTCAAAACCTCTCATAAAAAAAAAAAAAAAAAAAAAAAAGTGTCACGAGCAGAATCATCAGTTGCCAGATAGACGGTTATCTGCAGCGATTGCAATCCCGCGACTCGTACTCAGCACCTTGTAGTTAATTCAGAACGGAAGTTGCATTGCACATAGAGCTACGACAACATTTGTTTGACGACACCGACGACAACGTTGACCGCCCTATGTAGCTGATAGCAACAAAGCGTTTGTTCTCTGCCTGATTGGTTAGTTGGTTAGTTTCCTCCATCAGCAGCAGCAGCTTACAATGATCTGATACGTTTACCGTCATACCTTCTGTATGGTACCAACAAGGGTAGCAGCATATGGCAGCTATTGTAAGCTCGTAACAACGACGACGACGACCGTAGTTGAGACTGAACCGCGTCGCCCCCGCCAGCACAGGCGGGTGGTTTCAATGGTCAGTAAGTGAGACTGACTGACTGGTTTGACCGGTCGTTCGGTTAGAGGGCGTTTGCCGCTTTATTAAACGCAGCAATAGCAGTACGAACGCTCCATAAAGCCATCACGCAGACGTCGCACACATAAATTCGTCACACGGTTTAATAACGGCGGTCGCAGCGGCAGCGGCGACAGCAACAACAACAGCAGCAGCAGCGGCGAAACGTTACTGTTTAATCGATATAAAATCCAATCCAACGACCTGCCGCTATTAGGGATGGGACGGTGGCAACATCTGCAGAAGCTGTACTGTACGGGGTTCAAGCGGCAGCGTTGTTATTGCTTTTGTTGTTGTTGCGGTTGTTGTCGTTGTTGTTGTTGTTGTTGCGGTTGTTGTTGCAGTCACATACCCAAGGGCACAAACACTTACACACCCGTACACACACGCATGTTCAGCCAATGTAACTACCACCTTTATGCTTGGCTGCTGCTGCTGCTATTGCTGCTGATATTACTGTTAGTAGGTAAAGCAGCGCTTAGCCAGAGAAATCGCAGAACCCGCGGGCAATCAGTGGCCGCGGAATGGAAGGAGCGACGGCGGACTGTGTGGGTGGGTGGGGAAAGAAGGGGTCGTGTGACAAGCTCAGCGTGCTTATTTACTTTTACTTGTTTACGACCGAAACACGGGGCCTGAGAGTTAGAGACTCTGCAAGCAGGCGACAAAACCAACGAGTCTTGCTTTGGCGGCATCGTAACTTTGGCACCTCGGATACCCGGGCCCGTCCCCCCCCTTTACAAGATGACTGTGATGGTCCTGCTAGCTGCCCTACTCTGCTGCCCTGCCTAAAGCTGCGACACACGCACATGCGGATTTGCGCCACATGTGCCAGCGCCAACTGCCAGGAGACAACCCCGGGGCATTCCCGTAAGGAGGGGAGGGGGGTAGTTTCCATGCAAGTGCCCCGTGTGATCGGAAGATATGTGAGGTCAAGCTTCTGCGCACCTTGTAGACTACGATATTCCGCAAACGCTGCTATCCTACAGCAGTTATTCAGACAGTAGTGGATGGTTAGCCACGGATGACGATGACATCTCACAGTGGCAACGTTTCTAACTGAGTTATTTTTTTGGGCATGACCAGCCCACATTTATAACAACCATTTACATTCACCTCTTCTAAACAGTTATAATTGTCAATCGTAGCAGCTTGATTAGTATTGCTTAATATACAAAGTCTCATTAAAATGAATTCATTCATGCATATATGTAGATATTCAAGAAGAATCCTTAAGAAAATGCATTCTGAGGGTACTTTCTTTGAGTGCTCTTCAAGTTTGTGAATATGTGCAAGTTATTTACAGAGGTAAGCAGCGTGACTCATAAAGCCTAGACGTAAATGTATGTGGTTTTTGTGACATGCAGAACTGCCTCTTGCGCGCAACGAAATTGAGAATGCTCTGCGGCCTCAGAGCCAAGAATGCTAATTTTATCTGTTACTTTCAAATGCCGGTACCGCCCTGCGCACGGGAAGACTGTATCGAAATACCTCAAAACAAATAAAGAAGGATTGCTTATCCAGGCGGAACGGCAGACCTATAATGAATTCGTCGGCAAGGGTTCTTACTAGCTCTGCATATCTTACTAGCTCTATGAACATTAATTCCCATTATAGCGTAATACAGACTGACTTAAATATGAGTACCTCATTGTTCTCCTCAGCGCTCTTGCACATACAATGTGGAACACAACGGGGTGAACTCATATGGAGACCTTGCTCTATCTCGGGAAATGTGGTTGCGCACGAAGCGAGCCGGCTTAGAGTGCAACAGACTTCTGCTCTACTATATAGCGCTTCTGAAAACGAGGATTAACCTAACAGAGACCCAGGTAATGAAGTTCTGCGAAGGCTGTATTGGAGGTGATGTTAAACTGTGTGCCACCACTTGACGTCAACAGCTTCCCCTGCGTTGGCCTTTATCAGCAGTCTATGGGAACCCACTCTGCTACACCTCCCGTATGATAAAATTGTCTTCACTAATGATGTTGTACTTCAGTAAGCTCCTGCAAGGTCTTACAGGAAATTCCTCCATCGTAGGAGCTTCGAATAGGGAAGGTCGTCTACCAGTTATCTTTTCATTTGACGTTATCTGCACAAGTTGCACATGAGTTATTCGGTACATAGAATAACCACGTGTGAGTACAAATGTAAGAATGGCATAATTATACTACAAACAAGCTTAGGACGTCCTGCACTAACACCTAAAAGCTCGGCTTGCAGAGACTTTGGCAACGTGTTCCAAACAAAAGGTAAGCGGCGGAAAAGACTGTAGTCAACGACTACCGATTTGCACTTACAGACATGACATTTTCTCTCGCTACGGCCTATCCTGTGAGGATGGTTAAAATGCAAACGGGTTATATGGAACTATTATTTTTCTAACTGTTATAATATCCATGGTGGCCTACCTCATACATATATATATATATTTTTTTTTAATATAACCACCCTAAGTTCGGAGTGAAGACTAGACGCAGAAGTTTTTAATGAGAGACTATAATAGTATTGCTCTCTATGATCTGCGCTGCATAGAGAATATTCTTAGGAGATATCCAAAAGTCTAACACAATAAGCTCGCACTGCCGCAAAATAGCGTTTTGTACCCTTGTAAGAAAATGCCAGAACTTTCATCAGCGTTTTAAAGCCAGGGAGGTCACAGTAACACTTTAAAGCAGTAGACCCCTTAACTGACGTTGACTACGCTGCCCGGGACCAACAAAGAATGCTGCAGGTCACGACCGAATTCCACACTGTTTAGATGTCACTAGCCGGGTATTGTCTAGAGTTTGGTCGTTTAGACTGCAACGAGAGAAGTCCTGTTACACCGCGTCTACGGCCACCGAAACCCGACCTGAAGCTCTGTTTTTCGAGGGAACACGCGGACTTTCTAGCATCCAAATGCGTCTCCGACATTGAAGCGGTTGTGATATGAGTTTACCTCAAATCTGTTAGCTCTAGTTTGTCAAAAATAAAAGAGTAAGGCTTGTGCAGATAACCTAACCAGGTATTACTTCTCACTCCGTGGCGCCAATCCCTAGGCTACATCGACGTCAACTTTTATTCGCGAATATAGCACCAGCTGACCTAATGGCAACCGTATACGAACCGTTGCTAAGCAACGAGATAAGGCAATAGGAATATGATCGCATACCTTGTCATCGATATGGGATATAAAAAAATACTACAGCAGTCTAATCATAGTTATGTACAAGTATCGTATGAGGATACTTAAACGTGGCTGTGCGTCAAGCGATCTTCGGCCACTAAGTCGAGATCAATCCAGGAAAATCCCATAGAACGAATTTAGCTCTGCAAGGTTTACGATTGGAACATGTGGGTACGTCGTTAAACCTAGCGCTGGACGGCCGCTCGCTCGCCCGCTTCGAAATTCTTTACTAGGATAAATACTGTCGTTTTGTGTTGCCTTTACTGCGACGAGATGAACTTTTTCATACAAACCACTATACGGTCTGCACCAACTTATAGTCCACCGACCACGAGCCTACTGTCCGATGGCGGACAAACACGGATGGCCAAATTTCGGCCAGTCCATTTTCATCATCGTAAACAACGAGGCGGATCCCGAGACTTGGACGCGCCTCGGGTTTTTGCGCGGCAATGCTGTTGGGTCAACGCGCGATTCACCCCGGCACCAGTCGATTTCGTTAGATGAGACGCATCGTAATGACGAGCTTATCAGATAATCGTAATAATAAAAATACTAATCGCCTCGTGTTTAAGCATTCGCCGCCGCCATGCCCTAGTCGCCAGCGATGAAAGAGAGGGGCGAGCAGCGGAGGCCTTGGGGGATGGGGACGACGACTACGCCTGGATATCCCCGAAGCGTAAAAAAAATCACACTCGACCCCGTGGGGTTGGAGAAGCCGCATAGTGGTAGAAAGTGCGTGACGCTTAGGGAGCCCGTTTGACGTCCGCCGCGACGTAGCACTGATCTCAACCTTGATATGCAAATGGCAAGCCGCGACCGACAGGGCGTCCAATGATGGGTTAAGCGAGATGACCTCGGTGTATTCTACGTCCGTACATATATGTACGCATACACGCTTATATACATACTACACATATACGCAGTATATATATATATATATATATGTTTGGGCGCCTATATGGAAAGTGTGCCTTACTCAGCTGTGCTCACTGCCTCACTGTCTGACCTGACGGAAGTAGAGCGTTTGTACATATCTTTGGCCGAGATACGGACTGACTGGGGACAAGGGGAGCAACGTAAAGCCTACCCCACAAAACTGGCATCCGATAGAAAAGCACCACGTGGACGTGCGCATATAGATGATACGTGACTGAGCGTGCATAATCGGGCTTCGTGCGATCGAAGCACAGGGCGATTCCGACCGTAGATACGAAACAAAAAACGGCCACCAACCAATGCCTCTAGCGTTGACGAGATAACTAGTGGATACAGCTAAGAGCATAGCGGTTCGATCGGGCGTATTCGACCTCCCATCCCATCGCCGTCTGGGAGAAAAATGAAGAAAAACCAACTAATCTTAGCAAAAAGTAACACGTCCTAATGACTAACAAAGGCTATACCTATCGAAGAGAAACGCTGGATTCCGAAAGTGTCAAGTGAATACCTATTAAAATGGGACTTTTGTTGATATATAAAATATTTAAATACAGTATTTCTAAATTTATTTTTTAAAGAGGGACGCTTTTAAATGGTTTGCGTCGCGCCGAGTCAAATGCTTCCGAATCAAACATTCTACCCAGACGTGTGACCAAAAGTCTTCCACAACAGTTAGTAAGTAACAAGACACACCTACGAGCCTATGTTGCTGACAATAATTAAGTAGTCTTTGTTTTCGATAGTCGGAAAGGATAATCTTATTAATAGCTTAACGCCTTAGGCGGCAGCCACTGCAATTTTAGGTGGAAAGAATTCTGCATGGAAATCTAAGAAAATACCTTTTCGGATTTACCTGCAGCATAGTGTAGCGTAGCTCTCTTAAAAAGAAGAGAGAGAGGCTTAGCTTGTGTGGTGCTTCTGTTGAATTTGTCTCGGAGTTTATCTAGCTGAGTGTTGAGTTAACGCCAAGCCGCACGTCGTTTTCGGACTACATATCTCGGCGAATTAATTGCAGCACCGTAGCCATGACAACAATTGCAAGTTCGAGCCCCAGCCTTGCTGGCTGTATTTGTTGGACGTGGTTGTCATTGCCCTGCTGCTGGAGAAAGCCTATATATTTCCAGTACGAGAACGCGATGACGATAGATGACGCATGCAGACGACATCGTGCCACAGGCTCTTTAGCCCATTACGAGCGTCTAAAATGTGGGTGTCACAGCGTTAAAAAAATCCAGCTTTACAGAAGTTCTTATGAAAGACAGCACATTTTGCGGCCTTGTTTGTGCCAAATATCATCATGAAACGTGTCTGTCAGCGCCAGCTATCCCGCTGTTGGGTCGGTGATATTTTTTGGAGATGCATATTCCACACAAGCTATATATGTTTAACATTAATGGAAACAAATCGATAATAATTACATAGGTGTAATATAACGTAATTAACACTACTAATACCTAAATGTGAGCTAATAATATTCAATTTCTTTTATTCACACTGTCTGTGTAATACTCTATCTAGTTAAAATTGGAGTACACAAGTACTCAGGCTAATCAAGAAAGTCCCCCCAGCTTACCCTTAAGTCTCTCGAGCTGATTCAGAGACTGTGTGTATGTACAAGTTTGGGCATGATACAGATCACAAGGGCCTTCGCAATATTTTACAGATACACGACTCGACTGGGTCGTGAAACGACTCCGTTCGACAGACCACATGATGATATCCGTGGGTCGAGAATTTGACCACCACGTGCCTGTTTGCCCGATCCGGATTCTTCCATGTGTCGTCTGTCATTGCTGGCGAAGTGAAGAACTGCGGACTCACGTCGCTGATCTCCTCTCTTTTCCTGTTCATGAAGTTTACGAATGCCGTCGTCTCCTCAAGCTTGAACTCTTGTTGGATAATAATATTATATTGGTTCATCTTTTACTTATAACCATTTTACCGCCTTGCTTTGTTCAATCGGCATACGCAGGCTCCTGCGAGAGTTTCTATGCTCAACGAAGTGCGCTTTCAAGACTTGTTTTCGGCACTTCCTTCAGCCTCCGCAATCCCGTTGGTCCACCAGATATTTGTCTTTCATGTCCACGCAACCCTGCGTGACGACCTAATAACTTCCATAATGTCCCGATAGTCCGAGTCAGGGGGTTTCCTGCAGCTCCGCCGATTGTGAGCTTCAGTCTCGCTTTGTTCAGCTTTCTGGGCTTTGAATCGGCGCTCGTTTTAGCTTTCATCCATAAGGCGGGTGTTCTTGCCTCAACTTGCGGGCATTCTCTTGCTTCGAGTTTATAGGCTGTGTGCGCGCTAAGCGTCTCGATTTTTTTCCGCGACGTCCTATCTCCTCACCCACCAGGTTGACGTGCAATCGTCGCGTCAATGTAGGCCTCTTGTCTCGCACCTAGAAGCTAGCCTTTTACTTGTCGCTTGTATATGAAGGTATGAGAGTGCTAGCCAGCCGAGGCTCATGGTTTTTATTGTTAAAACACGTTCGCTACCCCAATCTATCGCAGCTTCAAATTGCCCGCGATCAACCATTTTTGCGTCTTACCTAGGTAATGCTTTCTGCAAGCTCACCTAGGAAGGTTAGGAAGTCATTTTGGCTTCCATATAGTGGCATGCATAAACTATATATTTACATGTTTCAAAACTACCAAAACCCTTGGTGCCTACGTTGTAAGCAGCAGCAGCTCCTTACATACACAGATAAATCTAGCATCCGAACGTCATCTTACGAGAAGTAGGTAATTGGCAGCAGCAGCAGCAACAACAACAAATCATCTCGTGAACATCGGAGTTGCAGTGCTGCAATTGCGCAGTAGCACACACTGCCGAATAATAATCGCCCTGATCAGAAACAACAAGCGACAACAATAACAATTGCAATAACAACAAATTGCAGGCAACGCAATAAAATCGACTAGTAATCGAGCGCTTATCGATAGGCATATCGGCAGGCAAATTTCGCCAGCGATAACGGCGTTTGATGATTTTGCCGAATTGTGCTGCAGAGCATAACAGACACGCCGCGACAACTACCACCATTAATACGATACTTTACGACATCCAACCACGACGTTTACAGAACTGGACCGTCTGCTAGCGGGCCATCATAACGCCGGCTAGTCGTGAATTGTACGATCGTGGGAATTGTGAACGTTTCCTGCGCACTCATTTCCACTGCTCATTATCCATTGCGGCAAATAGAAGAAACACAAACTGAAAAAGGGCAAGCGAAAACGCAGACAGATCAGAGGGAGAAAAAGATCGCCCGTGTCATCATAAGCATGTGGCAGTCATGGCTTTGGTTTTCCGTTGACGACAATGGCGACATTGGCCCCTGCACTGGCTTTAGTTCTTGACTTTACCTAAAGTCCAGGACGACCTTGAAGTCGCTTAATCGATATCGTTGTCTGCTTTGTTCGTCTACTTTTTATGTCTGCACTGCACGTAAGGCAATAACAACAGCAACAACAACAACGACACCGTCAGTACAAACTCGATACTATGCTGATACGGTCGAGCCCGGTGGTGTGGTGGGTGCATTCGTCTGCGCCTCGCGATCGGAGGAGACACATCGGTGCGCGGGTTCGAGCCCCACCGTTGCACATTTGTATTTACGGGGGTCCGTCTATTAAGCAATGCGAAAAGCAGTCCCATGGACATTAAATCTTGGCTGAAAGTCAGCCCATAAAGTATATTTTTTTGTATGCTGATACGAACAGGTCGGCAGACCATAAGTGCCAAAATATACGAAATCAAGTACGACCTATTTAGTCCTTGCTTTTCGGCGTAAGACGAGAACAAAACGGAGTTGAATAGGAACTCTGGCACCAGCAGACGAGGGTTTAATCCTGGCATGAGACATAAGGCGATCCTTGTTAAGATCAAGAAGTGGAACTGGGCCAAAGCTACATATTAGGTGCGGCACCGACAGAAGCAGCAACAGCAGCATCAGCACCGCCCGCCGCGTCTTAGCGGGGACTACTTGAATGACAAGGAACTTGTATTTGACCAACATCGTTCTTCATCTCGCTGTTTTATCGGCAATAGTGGCCTTAGTTAGGACCACGCGGCAGTCGAAAACGTGACGTAAACACACTTAGCTCTTAAAACAGCGATCATTTGCTAATCATTTGTGAAAGTTTGGCAAGGCGTAGTCGTCAAGTCTAGCTCTCAGTCGAATGATGTAATTTGCTGCATATGTAGCCATAAGGGCCTGAGCAGGTAACGCACCTTTCGAAACGGGGTGCTGCCATAGCAACTATGAACGATAATCGGTCTGTTGACCGATTACCGTGAGGGCCCGGGTGTCAAAACGGCGTCGAACAAGTTCGTCGCCTCCCTCCATGCCTCCGCCGAAGTCATCATGTAGGCGAACACCTCCCTTATGGGACTGCTAGGACCACTGCTTTTCCTAATGGGCAGGCTTCGTTGTACGGCAGCGACCTCCTCACCTCTGAACGGCAAGTTGGTGAAGTGCTGTTCCAGTGTCAGCAGCTGCTCGATCAGAGTATCCGGAATCGGAGGATACTCATCCAGCAGCAAAGCAGATAGGTGCTGCAATTATCTGGAGGTCAGGGTGAAGAGCCCTTGCCTGTTGCAGGAGCTCCAACGTTTTCCGACCTTTTAGGTAGCAGACCTGGTTGAACCAAGGCCGACGACCGCCTTGGCCATATTTTTTGTTTAACAACGTGAGGCGTTCAGCGCCTCCCCACCAGTGCGCTTCGGTAGGAACCTACGGGTCAGAATGGCATGCACTAGTTTTCATGTGTACACATGATACATTGTGCACAGCTATCACCACCTGTTGTATTTCAATTTCGGAATTCACCTGGTGGGGGTTAAGGCCGCTGCCATTTTTGCTCGCAAAAATGCGCTTAGTATCACGCCACAAACTGCCAGACGCATTGGCGGTCTTTGCACTTTCTCGCCCAGCTAAGAAGCCCAAAAATAAAATATATACATATGGTGTTCAAAACGTATCGCGACTTTTGTGTTTTTTCAAAAATTATTCATTTATTCATGAATATCTATTTTGTCCCCTTCAAAGTAATCCCCATGAGATATTATACACTTGTGCCAACGGTTTTTCCAATCTTCGAAGCACTTCAAAAAACCATTTTTTTTTATCTTGTTCAGCTCCTCCTTCGATGCCGTCTTTATCTCGTCAAGCGTAGCGTAACGTCGTCCTTTCATGGGCCTCTTCAGTTTAGAGAACAAGAAAAAGTCACAGGGGGCCAGATCTGGGGAATACGGTGGCTGCGGCATCATTAGTGTGTTGTTTTTGGCCAAAAACTCGCGCACAAGCAACGATGTGTGAGCAGGGGCGTTATCGTGGTGCAAAAGCCAATATTTGTTCTTCCACAAATCCGGGCGTTTCTGGCGGATTGCTTCGCGCAAATTGCGCATAACTTGCAGGTAATATTCCTTATTGACCGTTCTAACCCTGTGGCAAGAACTCATGATGCACCACGCCCCTGCAATCGAAGAAAACTGTCAGCAAAACTTCACATTCGACTGAACTTGGCGCGCTTTTTTCGGTCTTGGTTCGTGCGGCAGCTTCCATTGAGATGATTGAGCTTTGGTTTCCACGTCATAACCATAAACCCACGATTCGTCACCAGTTATGACCCTCTGGAGCAAATTTGGGTCGTCGCGGACAGAGTCCAACATCTCATTAGCAATGTTCATGCGATGCTGTTTTTGGTCGCAATTGAGCAATTTTGGTACGAATTTCGCGGCGACCCGTCTCATGCCCAAATCATTGATAAAAATCGAATGGCACGAGCCAATCGATATGTTTAGGTCCTCAGCAACTTCTCTAACGGTGATTCGACGATTGGCCAATACCATTTTCTCCACTTCATTAATTTTTTCGTCTGTTGTTGAAGTGCTCGGGCGTCCGGCACGCTCTTCGTCGTTCACATCTTCTCGGCCTTCTGAGAACATTTTGTACCACCGATAAACGTTGCTTCGGTCCAAGGTAGCTTCTCCGTATGCCACAGTCAACATTCGGAATGCATCCGCGCACTTAATTTCGTTTTTCACACAAAATTTGATACAGGTTCTTTGATCCATTTTTTTGAATAGGTAAAAATCGAAGACGATCCAAAACACGTGCAAGCAAAGCAGCTGTCAACAATTAAGTGAACATTCAAAATGGCCGAGCTTGTCGGCATAAGTGAGAGACATGAGTACCAACATAACGCCACAAAAAATCGAAATTCGAATATACGTAACCCGCGAAAATTCAAAAGTCGCGATAACGATTGAACGCAACTCGTATATATGTATATTCCCCAGCCTAAGCAAGCCCTTGAATAACTAAACGAGTAAAGTTAACATTTGGAAGCAATGCAGCCGGGCCGTCGTGGATACTGATTGAGATCAATACTCTCTAACCTTAAGAACGGTACGGCCTTGGACATGGAGTACTCACCTACTCTCTCGCGCAATTGATAATGGCAATGTCACACATAGGTACTGAATCATACCCATGCGTTGCTTATTCATAAGGACATAACACCCTGTCATCTCTTCAGCAAGACACAAAGTCATATAAGTCCCCCCTAGATCGATTGTCTAGAACTTAGAAGCTAAATAACTGAAATAGCCCGAGACAGCGGTACCTAGTCAGTAGAAATATAATTACCCTGAACGATCGAACGATTAGCAATGTGAAGCAATACAGTCGGGCTACCCTCGATACTAGATGATAAACGAATATTCTCTGACCCCTACAACTTTATGCTTAGTCATGGAGACGAAGACTTGTCTGTCTAGTCTCTACGTAAGTAACATTTAAAAAACGGTGGTGACGAAGGCAGTCGAAGTTTCCTTGTCGTACCTACAGATTGAACAGCTCAGTCACCACTCGTTAAAGGAGGCGTATTTTCAAATAGCTTTCGTCGTCGGATGGGCTGCCATCATTCCAATGGCGTTTCCACGTACGTCTATCAAATTTGTGTATAGACGGCAAGACAATAACAACAACGACAATCGTGATGATGATGATGATGATGGCTTTAAAGATGGCAAAGATGATATTTACTACTGTCCGCTGCTACATCGCGCTGCTGATCATCACAACGACAACAACATTAGCAAGAGAGACAACAACAACAAGAGCAGTAACGAGTGCAACAATAACAGCAACAGCAGCAACAACAACAGCAGCAGCAACAACAACAACAACACGAACAACAACAACAACAATAGTGACGGACACAATGCAACAGCACGAATGGACATACTGGTGCCGCCGTCCAGCCTTCGTCGCCTTCACAACCATGGTCGTGCGTTAGAAGCGTACGAAGTATTACCGCGCGCTCAAAACGTAGAAACATTTGTACAATTTACGACCATTGCCATCGGCTTCTCGGCAGTCATCATCATCGATGAGAACGTCACCGTAGCCGGTTGCCGTTGTCTTTGTGGTCGGTCGTCACCGGCGTCAGACCGGCGACAAAGTCGACGTCAAACGTGCTGCATAAGATGATAAACGCTTGATGTTGTCTGGCAGGCTTGCTGAAACGATGACTCGACGCAAATATTGGTTTCTATCTCTATGTGTTTATTTAATTCCTTCTCGTGTTCTCTTTCCTTACATACTTCACTCGTCTTCTTTGGTCGCTTTTTGCCCTATTCCTTCTCGCGCGCGCTCTCTATCTCTCTCTCTCTCTCTCTGTTTCGCGTGCTCGTTTCTCCTAGCGTTGTCTCAATCTCTCGACAACGTATGTACGTTTAGTATGTGTTTTCCGCTGCTACCGTCGAGACGAATCTCGTGGAACGAGCGATCGATCCCACATGCCTATCCAACGGCCGCGTCGATCACCCGATTCGGTACGCTTCGACGACAACGGTAATGATGATGATGATGACGCGGAAAACGAACTGTGACGTCGCCTACGTCGGTCGAACTTGGCCTGGTTGACGATTTCGCAGCTCAGTCTGCATCATAAGGTACTAGACATAGTTCTCCAATGCGTTCGGGAAGGGGGTGGGCAAGAGGCGGCGGCGCCGGCTTAAAGTCGCGCGGCAGTCGGCCTGAATATGCCGTCCTCTGTTAAGCTAGCCAACGTTGCCGATAACCCTTGGACTCTTTTTCTCTCCAATTAGATTTTGATATCCTGTGTTGTATCCTCGATGACTTTAACATCATCACCATCTTTGTGCTCCTTGTTCTCGTCCACCACCACCACCCTTCTCTAGCCAGATTCTGCTTGTGATAATACACAATCTCTATACTTCTTGTCCGTTTATTGATTGTCTTAGGACAAATCATATTGCGATATGATTTAATATAACAACATTCATATTGCGATTTTAATATAACAACATTCATAATAACATTTGAAAATCACACCGCAACCTCTTCAGAAGAATCTGGCCACCTCCGTGGATCACAACAACAACAACAACAATGGCTTTACGTTGGCATTCAACTGCTATCTTCCTAAACGAACCGGCGGATCTCCGGCATTCCTAGAAAGGTAAATTTAAAATAGTTACCTAGAAAGGTACATTAAATAGAATGTGCGTGTATGTGTGTTCGCATTCTATTATTTTTTTATAATTCTGGCAGCAGTAACTTTAGTTGAGCAGGCTTCCTTCGGCCTGCATGAAGGCAGGCAGAGAGATTTCAACATCCATAATCGGCTACCAACGATTCTGTACAGCCTATAGCCTTCATGCTGGTGGTGTTGTTTGTGAAGTCTAGTACCTCAAATGTGCAGATAGCTTGAACATCTTTCATAGAATCCTGTTTCTCTTTCTTAAGACTGCTGCACGCAGTTGACGGCATTGCTTACTAGTATTCTGAAAATCAACCACGCTTTCCCCTAACGGGTGTGTCGACTTGAAATTTCAAAACTTCATTTTTTCATTTTCATTATATTTACCAACTCAGTTTCATTTTGACGAATGATGCCTTATGCACCGCCACAGTTCGTCCCACGTTGAGAAGCATTTTAGAGACAGCGTCTCACAGTTCATTGCGTGGCGTTCAGGGCAAGATTGCAAGCATCACCGTGCACCATAAATCTTGAGTATACGAGACGGCTACAACATGCGGCTTCATCTTAACGATTCTGAGGAATATAGTTGTCAAGATCTCAAATCTAGGTAGTACGTAATATGAGTAAAGTACCCGACAGAGTAATCGACAGACGGTGATACTGCTCTCCAGTGCGACCAAATGAATATCTGAGTTTTTTTGGGGGAATGTAAATGCACTTTGGGCAACAATATTAGTAAAGGTGCTCGCCAAACGGGCTTGAGATTTGTTGTTCTATAGCGAGCCTCATAACTCGTCGAAATATGCAATCCTCATTTTAACTATAAGGTTGGCCCACGTGTTTCATTACTTTTTCAGTGACCGACCGAACAGTCTGAGAATTTTGGATTTTGAAATTGATTTCCTTAAACGGCCCTTACATTCATACGTGCACCTTACGACGCAAGCGGATTTTTTGTTGAATACACACTTAGCTCGTTTACGTTAACCCTTAGGATGCACCACTACCTCTCCCTTCCCTTGCCTTTATGCAAATGAGGATGCATTATATTCCGATATGTTATTGCTGCTTGCAATTCATACTTAAACGGCAAATTTGTTCGTTATATCGTTTCAAAGCTAAACTTTTGACCTTTTGATCATGTGTTGTTTTTGATGGCATTGTTGTTGTTGTTGTTATTGTTGTTGTTGTTGTTATTGTTGTTGTTGTTGCTGTTGTTATTGTTGCTGTTGTTGTTGTTGTTGTTGTTATTGTTGTTGTTGCCGTTGTTGTGTATAGTGGTGTTCTAATCATTGTTGTTTTTGCTTTTGGTGTTGTTGTTGTTGATGTTGCTGTTCCTCTTGGTGGCGGTTGTTTGTTAACGTTATCCGTCTATATCTCGTCTCGCGCCTCTCTTGTCGATTGGCGTTTTGATTTAGCAGCCTGTCAGTTTGCGAGCTGCCTCGCCAGACGCACGCACGCATCTTGTAACTAATAGCTCGATTGGCTGTTTTCTTTCTACAACTACCACCACCACCACTACCACTGCTAATACTACTCCTCGCCCGACAACGACGACAGCAACAACAACAACAGCAACAGCAACAACAACAACAGCAACAACAACAACAACAACAACTCACCGACTAACCGTCGTGTCGTTTGAACATTGGCTTGGTGACCGGGCGCCGGCGCTGTTTGGGGCCAGTCGTTCCTTGGCTTTCCCTATACCTTCTTGTGAAGCTCTCTCTTCCCCCCCTCTCTCTTTCATCCCCCGTTCTCCCATATCTCTCTCTCCATCTCTCTCTTTCTCTCACATCTGTTACGCCTCTTGTTTCTCCTCTGGCGCTCTATCTATCTATGCCTGCCCTAGCTCTCCTCGTCCTCCTAGCTTCGTCTCACGTCACGTCGATGTGTGTGTGTGTGAGTGTTATTTTCTGTTTCTATCCGCCTGCCACAGTTTCTTGCCATGTCGCCGCCCCTATCTATGCACGCACGCACAATCTCGAGATGAAGCTCACGGCCATGATCTTCACTAGCAGGAGCAGCAGCAGCAGCAACAACAACAACGGCTGCTGCAGCGGCATCAACATGATGATTTATTGACAATTTTTACACATTTCACGAGTTGTTGTTGTTCATGTTGTTGTGATGCTGCTGTCGATATTATTGCTGTTGTTAGTCGTATAGTTGTTGTGGTTGATAGTGTTGTTGTTGTTGTTGCCGCTGTTGTTGCTGTTGATGGTGGTGCTTTGATGCCATTGTTCTTAATAGCGCTGTTGTTGCTGCCGGTGTTGTTGCCGTTGCTCTCCTTCTTGTTGCTGTTAACGGCATAGTCGAAAGTATCGAAAGTGTTATTGTTGTTGTTGTTGCTGTTATTGTTGTTATTGCTGTTATTGTTGTTGTTGCTGTTGTTGTTGCTGTTGTTGTCGAAGGTGTCGTTGCAGTTGTCATAGTTGCCATTATTGTTGAGGTACGACTGGTTGTTGCTGTTGGTAGTAGCGCCGTTGACCCTAGTGATTGGTATCCGACTGCTGCTGCTGCTGTTCCTTTGCTGTCCTGTTGTTATTTAGCAGCAGCCGCGACTGCTTGATGTTGTGGGTTCTCACTCCGGCGATGTCGTCTGTAAAAAATATTATTACTCGGGCTTTAATTCACTGTAGACGGTGCCTCGCATGTTGGACGCTGATGCTTCAGCTGAAGCCGAACGATCCATATCTGCCTTTGTTTCCCTCGTCGCCTTAGGAAACGTCTCTGGAATCTTGCCTTCACACCTTTCCTTCTCCCCTTCTCTCTTTCTCTGTCTGTCTGTCGGTCTTGCTCCCTCCCGTTATTTGTTATTTTGGTTGCGCGTGACTTTGCCACCTAAGCATGCAGAAATTTAACTGTTGAAAAAGATCCCACACACGCACACAAACAGAGAAAAGGGTGGGGAATATACAGAAGATTTGTTAGACTACTGACACTAATACAAGAGCCATTATGGTCGCTACAACGACATGTTACAGAGAGTGCTGTTGGCAACGCAGAGCTCGGCTTGACGACTGTTTGCTCTAAGGAGTCGAGGTTTTCTCCTCTGGCTGCTGATCCTAACTCTAACTAAGCGCACATCTATACTCACCTTTCTATGTATCGACTCGTAACGAAGCGACCGCCCTAAGCTAGTATAGGATAAACACGCTGCTTCACTTGTACGTCACTGCCGACAGGTCGGGTCACTGAGGACGAGGATTGGACGAGTCTTTTTGCCACCACGGTGAAGCTCGCGCGTAACTGCAGAACCACCTCACCCCCTCGCCCCGGCTTAGTTCAGAGCGGACATCTCAGATCGAAGGTTAAGACGTCCAAACTGCAGAACAGTAGAACACCTTCTGCATTTTAAGCGTGTCATACCAATGTATATAATTGTCCTGGGGCCTGATGGCAAACGACCTGAATGCTAGAAGGCAGATGACCAAAACTGAACGACGTTATCATGTTATTATCATGTTGGAGCCCTACATAGTATCGTAACTTCAGGTCCGCAGAGACTATTCGAGGTCTTTTATTGTTTTTCTTCGGTACTTTCGGTATATAAGTAAGTTCCAGTTTACACAGAGTTATTCTGTCCAACCTTGAAAACGACACAATCTGGTATTGAAATCTGTATTCCGTGGTCATTTATTCATCAATTTACTGATCCACAGATGATGGGCATTGTCTACATTAATATGTCTATATATTTTGATATTTTCCGCGCATAGTTTACGCACGTATCCAGATGCTCATTTGCAGAGCGCTGAGGTACGCCAAGCGGACAAAAATAGGGAGTCGAAAAAACATTACATTTACAACAAACTGGCGATTTCGAAGGTAAGCCTCACATTATGCCACAGTATTGTCACGAAATCCCAGGGCCCTTCGTGTGTCTCTTTCGAGACAGGGGACAACACAGGATGAGCTATTTTGTTAAATGCCTGAGGGAAAACATAGTACATACAATGCACCTAGTGGCACGCTGAAAAGGCCAAACTCCAGTCCTCGAGCATCTCCAACAGCTGCGTACCTTTGAAACGCCCTTTAACAAACCCATATTGATTGAGATTGCCTTGATAAGTCCCAGAGATGAATTCAGTCAAATAATCGACAATAAGTTTCTGTGCCACGAAACGAAGAGATCCATTCCTGGACGACATGTCAATAGTTGTCGACCTCTGTGCAATCTTGTGTTTGAAAGGTTGGCGTGACAACGGATAGCTGAGACGCAGTTGAAGCTTACGCTTCAGCCAAGAAACGTTTGAATTGCAGGTTTAGTGGTTCAGACAGTTAAGCGACAAGTTTCCTTTTGTAAACAGCGCTTCTGGCGTGATATAACATTTTTCTCAAATTGGCCGGAGTTTTTCAGCCACATAGCGACGGTGGCTTAGGCGGTTAACGCACCGTCCGAAACGAGGTGTTGCCATGGCAATCATGGTCATCAAAACAATCGCAAGTTCGAGCGCCGGCCTTGCTGGTTGTATTTGTTGGACGTGGTTGTCATCGCCCTGCTGCTGCTACATGCTACCTCTGCTAGAGAACGCCTATGAATTTCCAGTACGTGAACGCGATGACGACAGATGCATTTAGACGATAACGTGTCACACACAACTTAGCCTATTACGGGCCCATCAGGGATCCTAATAGGTAGCGGAGAGTGCAATCGAGCAGCAACAGAAGTTGCAACAAGGGCCGACAGAGAAGCTGACCTAACATTAGAGACAAAGCGATTACAAAACGCCTTGGCCTGGTCGCGTCGAACGCACAGAACTTCGCTGTCGATACGCATTATACCGATGCCTTGTTGATTCCAGAGGCGCCCGCATGAATCCCTGACGTTAAGTGTCGATTTTCTAATTAGACAAAAAGAGTTTGACGCAGTAGGAAGTTTTTTTTTCTTCTGTTCGTGAAGACGATCACGAGAATTGATGTCGGCAGTTAAAAGGAGCTACTCGAGGTTCCGTACGCAGTTTTCTAGACATCCGCATGGTCGTGACGAGCACTTGGACAAGAATCAGAAACGTCGGCGCTGATAGTAAACCTCGCTTCTGTCAATGAACGAGAGAGGAACAACACGCAGATGCTTGTACTGTGATTAGTTATGCTAGAAACGTTTCTCTCTCACATGTAGTTTATTATATTGTCGACAACAATGATTGGTTACTAACAACTATTATTTATCGCGTTGGAGAGCAATCAATCCGAGTAGCAAGTAGTGTTAAGGTTCAGAACGCGTAACGATATCAAAATCCTTCTATTTGATCCCGAAAGTTGTTGTTGATGTTGCTGCTATGCTGTATTCTAGGCCATCAATTCCTCTGCAGTAATGCTTAGTAGCCCTATACGTTGGGGTTGTTGATGCTGTTGTTATAATCATCGTATTGCTATAGTAGGCAAAAAATATATATATATATAGTTTTATTATAATTTAGAATAATATATATATATATATATATAGTTTTATTATAATTTGGAAGAATATATATAATATTCCCAATAGGTTTAATAAAATTTGTCCTTATCATAAATTATTTTTGGTTCTTTTTTTTTCTCGAGATTGCGCTTGTCGTTCTCGCCGTTGGCGGTAAGGCCACTTTTATTTTGTGGGCCTGTCGTTAGTAGTACAGGCTACTTACTACAGGTACTATACGCGTACATTAGCCCTAATACCTACTCTCTTTCTCTTCTTGCTCTCCTTTCCCTTTCCATTTCTCTCTCTCTCTCTCTCTCTCTTCCTTCTTAAATATATAGTCTATAACACTTCCTCTGTGTCTGCGTTTCTCTTTTGCACGCTGCGTTTCTCCAGTTTTTCTCCCGCACATAAACGTGTCTGCCTGTTAGTCTGTCTGTTCGTCTGTTTGCTTGTCAATGTCTTTTGTAGCACGATCAACAACAATACACAACAACAGCAGCAGCAGCAGCACCATCAACAGAATCAGCAGCAGCAGGGGAAGCTGTAACGTCTTCTCCTCATCATTTCGTCGTCGTCGTCATCATCGTTGTCTCATCGTAGACGGCGGCAATTTGTCGTCTTCGGCTGCCGATCGACCGGAGCGTTGAGCGTGCTTTTCATCGACACCACAACGACTGCGAGGTAGGTAGATACTGCTGGTTACTGCTGCGAGATCGACGTCTGCTACCACTACTACTACTAGTACTGTCATTACGATTACGCCTGCTCGTTTTTTTCCTCCTTTTTCCTTTGTTTTTTCTTCTTTTTCCTGTGTTTCTTCTTCGTTTTCATCGACTTCTGTCGGTTCGATTCAGTTGGCGGCCATCGGGCGGCGGGGGTTTTCTTGTTGTTGTTGTTGTCGTCGTTGTTGTTGTTGTTGTTGTTGTTGTTGTTGTTGTTGTTGTTGTTGTTGTTGTTGTTGTTGTTGTTGTTGTTGTTGTTGTTGTTGTTGTTGTTGTCGTTGTTGTCGTTGTTGTTGTTGTTGTTGTTTAGCAATGACTGTCGCGGCGGTGGTGCCAGCAGCAGCAGCAGCAGTTGCCGTCGCCTTAAGCCTGTCGTCTGCCGTAGTCAAGTATTCTATCGAGTAGTAGAATCCGCCGTCGTCGTCCTCGCCGTAGTAGCAATAGTAGTCGCTGTAGTAGTAGCAGCAGCAGCAGAAGCAATAGTAGTAGTTGCCGTAGTTGTAGTAGTAGTAGTAGTAGATGTATGTCTTTTTGTTTCTGTTGTTCGTGTTTTTCTTCCTCGGTCTGGTCGCTCGCTCGTTGTTTCGTTGATTCTCGCTGTTATGTTCTTGAGAGCGACCAGGCGGTTGAATCGCGTCCGTCTATCTGTCTGTCTGTCCATCCGTCCGTCCGTCCGTCCGTCTACATCTGGCCAATTAACAAGCGGATGTCGTGTATCGAACTGCCGCCACTTTGAACACGCTGGATCGCGCGCTAACGCCAGGCGGCGACGGTGGAGTCGCTGGCTAACTGAACGCCCGACCGACCGACCAACCGGCTACACCCATCGACACCGTGAAAGGTGTTGTTAGTGCTGTTACTGCTCTGTTGCAGCTGAGATTGGCATTGACATGAACAACATCAACAACAACAACAACAACAACGAAGGCGATGCTTAAAGACGATAACAACAACAACGACGCCGACGACGACGACAACGACAACAACAGCGACAGTAACGTCATCATCATCATCATCAACATCAACATCAACAACAACAATAAAAACAACAACAGCAACATCATCATCAACAACAATAACAACAGCAACATCAGCTGCAACAACAACAACCACAGCAACAACAACAAACGATGACGACGATATCGTTAACAACAACAGCAATACAGTCATTACCAACAACAACAACAACAACAATAACGATGACGAGGACAACAGCAACAACAACGACAGCAACAACAACACCGCGAAATTGGCATTAATCCGGCACTAAAGTGCATCTGCAGCGGTCGCCTCCACTGCACGAACAGACCGAGAAGGGTCAGATAATGAAGCAGCGAACAGTCAGAAAAACGACGAGATTCATCTCGGCGATTGAGAAGAAGAAGAAGACGAAGAAAACGACGGAAAGATGACGACGGAGAGGAACAGGAGATTTATGACGACTCACTTAAGTTGCTCGTCTTGTAATAATCGCCATGCGGCAAAAACGAAATGGAGAAAGCGAGATAGATTGAGAGAGGACAGGGAAGATACATTCGGAGACGGTGAGGTCGAAGGAGAAAGAGCAGGCAAGATTTCAGTAACGAAAAGTATCATAGGAAACAAGAGGACCTCCTCTTCGGCAATTTGCCATTACGGCGTCGAAAACATACAGAGCCAGACGGCAGGGTGAACAGCCAAACTCCTGTAGTACAGGTAGTGTTTGTGTGAGATTCTCTTACTAGAGCAAGAGCACAGAGAACGAACGCAAAAAAAACAACACACACACAGAGACGAACAAACGGACAAACTAACGAACAGACTGCACTTTTGTTTGAGCTCGGCAGCATACGATTTGTTCCCTCGTTTATCGTTACAGGGTGGATCAAGAAGAACGAGAAAAAGGTGACCCGACGACACAAGGCTGTCTAAGCCCCTCACGGGGCCGTGGTGGGCTGAGAGGGCACTAAGATGTCACCGACACGGTTAGGATTATCAGACAATTCTATTTCACTGTCTTGAGACGGAAGTTAAACATCTAACCGTGATCGACGTAGAGCTACGACCGTTTGATTCCTGGGGGCTGCCAACCCCGCGCCCCGAGGCCCCTCTGTGCCATCGAAATAAAAATGACTGCTCTAACGACGCTAACTGCAAAACGCCGTTATTTGAAGCAGCGTTTTGAGGTAATCGGTCGACATTTCACCTATTCATGATGCTTGTTTTTTTTTGTAAACCATGTTTATATATCTCTTTTAGAGCTAACTTATCAACTTGCCAATTACATGTGTGGCATGGCGGGTGGCTAAATGGTCCCCACGGTGTCTATTCAGTAACTGCTACTATTACTATTACTACTACTACTACTATGCATTTCTGAATACATGTCAATACTTTGTGTTGATTGTTACCCACACCCATTGTGCTAGAAATAAAGACGCTTTGATCTAATCCCGTCCTACTTTAGTGTCTACCATATAAGAGAACCTGAAATGTTCTTTTATCCTACGGCATGTCGTCCTTGGGAGCGAATTACAGTAGCTGTAATAACAGTTTCTACGTAACTAGGACGTGTGTTTTTACGTGTCCTTTAATAATGTGGCATGCCGTGCAAGCTGTTGCGGAGAACATCTTTGGCCAAAGTCAGACTGATCGCGGTAAAATGATCTGAATTCTTCTTTTTAACTGAAACTATAATTTTGAAAAAAAACACAGTTCAAAACGCATTACTCAAATGAAATAAACGAAAAACGTATCAATAGAGAATCTACTTTGTCGTTTCCTCAGTCAAATAAATACCAACAACAACTGTCGCCTTGGACTGATAAAGGATTAAGGAAGAGATTTAAAAAAATTAAAACGTTATGTCTGTTTATTCTTTACAGTGCGTTATTAGTGTTTCAATTGGTCAATCTTGACGTTACTTTGTACCGTAGTTTACAAAGTAATGGAAGTTAACGTTAAGATTTTCGGACGCTGCCACAGGTGTAATGTTGCAATCCAATATATATTCTTTGATGTGCACACAAACCGTAATGTTGTGGTAGGTTAAATGCGGCAACAAACGCCTTGGTTCTTCGGCAATTAAGGTATGATCTACGACGTACAAACAAAGAAACACGCCTAAAGACGAGACGTATGCCTACTAGTGCTTGGACCATAATCATTTTAAGGAAAAGAGTACAAGCGTTATTATAAACCGAGTTCCCTTGTGACCTGAAGAACTTTATATATATATATATATATATATATATATATATATATATATATATATATATATATATACATATATACATACATATGTACATACTTACATTGGTAACGATAGCTTTTCCATAAAACTTACATCCAATATAAATGAATTAGTGTGTAATTCAAAATCAAACGAAACGCGCGCACATATTATTTATTATTAATAAATATATCCTTATATCAACAGCAGCTATAAATAGCATACTGTAACTTCAAAATGAAATAAAACCATATTATATAAATATGTTTGGTAAAGTAATAGCATATAAATATATCCTTATCAACAACAGCAGCAATTAACCAGTCTCTGCTTGCGTATGGCTGTTCGCCTATACGTGTAGTGTCCAACAGTGTTCAACGATTTTACAATAATACACCGTGAACAAACTAAGAAAGAGAGAAAGAACAAATAGACAGGTAGACATCGCACGACAGCTGGCGTTGTTATTGCTGCTGCTGCTGCTGCCGACGCCGCCGCCGCCGCCGTAGTCGCTAGGTTCATCGAGGTTTTTCTGATATTAGCAGCCACGCGCCGGTGTGCGAAAAACAGGTAGATATATATATATATATATATATATTCCTCACAGTGCTAATTAATCGTCTGGGTAGTACCGTTGGCGAGATGGCGCAACGCCTCAGCAGATTCAGGAAGAAACCAATTGGGCTGCTTGGTTTTCTTTTGATGAGCGAACGTCGATCGTCGTCGAACACGCACTTATTTACGTGGTCGTTTATTTTTCGATCGTCGAATTGTTTGTGTATTCATTTTGTGAGATACGTGGATAGAGACGCACACGTCGTCTCCAAGAGACAGAATATGCGTACTACGTTCGGATAGAACTGAATTCGACATTTGGCGGCTTTGAATGGTGATTCTAATGGACGACTTCATAACGTCGGCTTTGAATGGTGATTATAATGGACGACTTCAAAATACAGTAGTCGAAATAATAAAAGCCTTATTTGACCGGTGATCTCTCAACATCGGCACACTGACCGGCAGCCAAACTGTGCATAAATGCGATTTCCACCTATAAAACACAAAAATGAACACAAATAGGTGGGATCCTATCTGCACGACATATGCAATTTCTGCATCTCTGTATTAATCTTTATTTTTCCCTGCCCCTCCCTCTTTGTCGCTTTCTCTGAGTGAGAGTTCTATCTGTTCTGTCTGTATCACGAAGCAAGATCATTGTAGCAAGCTCAGTAATGTATTATAGGTAACTAAACGAATTCAAATATAGCCATGCTTGCAGTGGTTGTAGTTGCAACTGTATTGGTCCTTGTGGTGGTGGTATACATTTTAGTCTAAGAGAGTCTAAGTCTAAAATTAACACGTTTACTTACCCAAGATTGCAACATAAATATTTTTATTGATTTATTGATGAATTCATTTAATGATGAATAAAAGTTTTAGGTCTAGGAACAACATGTCTGATGATAACCGTTACAGGTACTGGTTAGCGGTTATGGCGGCAAAGCCTGTGGCAACAACTGATCTGGGTACGTTTGGTAGTTGGCCACAGCATCATTAGGCGTTTCGACATGAGAACTCGTCTCTGCAGGCACCCTGTTTCAACCTCCCTGGCCGCTGTTCTTCGCCGACAATAGGGCGTTGGGTGGGTGGCCTCCATATCGATCTCAATCCACGCACGGAGCTCCAAAAACGCGGGGTAGCTTGAACGTAGTAGAAGAAGAATCGACAGAAGGCCAATCTTGTGGCTATCTATATCTGAGCGACGAAGACGCTGCAGATGAACAGCGGATGAGGAAAACCTCGAAGAGAGCCAAGTCGGCGTTGAAGGCCCTGCCTTGTAAAGTCAAGTCGGTCGGTAAGTGGTCGAACGCTTGATCGAAGAGGCCAACAGTTGACTAGTTACAACAGACCGTCGGTCAATCAATCAGTCATTGATTGATTGGTTGGTGCGTTCGTACTTCGTACGGTCGTTGCATCGGTAAATCGTTTGTTTATTTAATCGTTTACTTCCTGACTGCTTGACAACAACGTGACACAATGTGCATGCAACGACATGCTCATGACGAAACACACCGAGATAGTGTCGTCAGTGTTGTTGTTGTTGTTGTTGTTGTTGTTGTTGTTGTTGTTGTTGTTGTTGTGTTGTTGTTGTTGTTGTTGTCGTCATTGTTGCTGTTGTTGTTGCACTTGTTGTTGTTATCGTTCATGTTTTTTTGTGTTTACGGTGTCGGTCTTGTTATATATACATATACATGCACACACAGTCAAGCCATGCGGCCTTACATATACATGCTAACATGCATGCTCATACATGCTATCAGCTGGTCGGTTACATACAAAAAAGCATGCATTCATTTCAGCGCACTACTGCGACTACTAAGTAGGCTATCATCAAATGATTTGCAATTAATGCAAGTGGGACGCAAAACTTTTCGTATAGTAACGACGTAAAACACGAACGTCAACATGTGCACTTTGGACCGTCAGAACAATACACATATGCATACACACACACACACACACACTCATAACGTACACGTGGGGTTGAATATGGCAGCACAATTTTTTGCACGAAACCTGTGTGCCCCCCATTGACGAATGCCGGAGGGTCGGTGACAGTTTTTGGCCAAATTTTCACCGCCGATAAGCTTTGCTGACGGCGTCATCACGGCTCCACTTTTCTAGTCGGATAGAGAGCGAAAAAGAATTGTTGCTGTTGTTGTCATTGTTGTTGTTGTTGTTGTTGCAGTAAATGTTGTTGTTGTTGTCAATGTTGTTGTTGTTGCTGTTATCTGTTTGTCTGCGCTACACTACGCGTGCGAGGTATGCCGGCATAACCTCGTCGTCATTGTCCACTTCACAGGTGGGCCACGAGACTTAGCGGCCTTTCGTTGAGCCGAGTCCGACCGCTGAGCAGCGAGTTTTTGGAGCGTCGCAAAAGCCAGCAACTTGCGGCCCACAGCAACAACAATAACGACAAGAAAAACAGCAGCGACAACCTTTTTGCTTTTTAGCCATCATCTCTACTACTACGGTTCCCGTTGCTACTACTTCTACTACTACTTCTGCTACTACTACTACTACAACTACTACCACTTCTTGGGACTACTGCTGTGATGAGAGCTATCAGATTGCCCATAATCTCATCATCATATTCGTCATCGTCTTAAGTTGCTCACGCCGCTCGTGTGATCGCCGCTCAACGAAATATCGTCGTCGTTGCTGCCGCCTTGGTTCTTGTTGATGTTGTTGCTGTTGCTGCTGAGTGGGTGATCCGCCGGGTTGTTGTTGTTGTTGTTGTTGTTGTTTTCCCTTCGTTTTTCTTTACCTCTTCTTCCTCTACACCTTGTTCTTCCTTTCCTTCGTTGTCTAACCTCTCTTGGCGGGCGGCCTGATCCGGGCCGAGGACCACCAACAGCAGCAGCAGCGCCAGCTTTAGTATTAATAACAACAACAACATCAACAGCAACAACAACAACAGCATCAGCAGCTGTTGGCAGAAGCAACAGCATCTGCAGCAGCAACAACAACAACAGCATCTGCAGCAACAACAGCATCTGCAACAGCAACAGCATTTGCAACAACAACAACAGCAGCAGCAACAACAATAACAAAATCAGCAGTAAACAAAGAAAGCCTCGGGCTATCCTCCTTCTCCTTTGCCTCCTATTCCTGCTTCTCCATCTTCTCTCACCGTGGTCGTCGGCATCGTAGTTCGGACGGAAGGACGAACGGACGGACAGACGGACGGACGGACAGACATCGTCATGGCGTCTCCCGAGTCGTGAGCAATCCATCATGAGCGATGAGCCCTCGAATGGCTGGTTACATGATTGACTAGCAGCACTTCGTAGCGGTGGCTGGCAACGCCGACTCATGAGGAGCCCACCTTGTTCGTGGCCTGCGACGACGACGACGACAACGCCGGCCGTTTCTGCTTCTGCTGCCGCCGCCGCTGCCACCGAAGTCGCCACCAGCCGCGCTAACAGTAGACGACGGTACAGCCGTGTTCGGCCGAAGCCACCGAAGTCGCTGCTGCTGCTGCTGGCGGCGCGCCAACGCTTCGAATCTACACGGAACGCTACGCAGCAAGCATCGCGCATTCATTGTCTATATACTACGCTAAGCGCACCTTACCCACCTCCGTCAGTCCGTCCGTTCGTTTATTGGTCCGTCCGTCCATGTGTCCGTCGGTCGGCCGGTACATCTGCCCGTTTGTTCATGAACGAGGTCTGCTGGTTTGCCTTATCATTGCTTCTGCTGCTGCGGCTGTTGATGAAAATAATCACACTAGTGTTGCTACTGATACGCGCCGTTGTCGTCTTCATCCCCGACCAACCCCCGTGACGTGTTGCTGATTACTGGAGCTCCCATCACCCACGTATTTCCGTCTGTAGCTCTTCTTCATGCAATTCTATCAGTCTATCTCTTAACATCCGTTCACCTCTCTCTCCTTTTCATTTTTCCTCTCTTCCTCTTTTCTCTCTCTCTCTCTCTCTCTCTCACACCTATATATATATATATATATATATATATATATATATATATATATTTCTCTATATCCTCCGCTTTTCGCTCCCCTTCTTGCTGGTTTGCACAATATATACCTTCAATATCTTATCACCACCGCTGCTACCACAATGAGGCGTTCGGGATCACCTACCCCGGCACACCCGTAACAGATACAGTACGGGTATTTTGAGGACGGCACCAATTTGCTCTTGACGTATTGTTGCACAGGCCGTCACAATATACTATCTTTGATGCCATTGTTGTTATCGGTCGTGTTGGTGTTACTGTTGTTGTCAGTAAGTCAGCTGCTGCAGCACATCTGAGGCTGTAGTTCTGCTCCCTTCTGTACAGGCTGCATTTATGGCCTGGCTGATGTATGGGGCTACATTGCGTGGAAATTCGCAGCGTTACTGCTAGATGGACATCGTTGCCTGCTTGTGGTTCGCTAGCCCCAGAATGACTTGACTTCTGTCTTGGTCATGCGCCTTTTTCTTGCGCTCACTGCGCTACCTTACAGAACAAACAGTATACATAAAATAGTAATAAAAAACACACACAGAGCAGCTTTGCAAATGACTCCCGTGAAAGCCGTCCGCTGACGGCAGTACCGCGACCCACGGTCGGGGGGTGTGATAATAGCCGCAACTTCAGCCTAGTGACGGGTCGTCGCCACAAAAGGCAATGGTGATCAAAACCAAAGACGACAGAAGCCAAATATCAAGGCTGAATATCCCTCTGAGTAAGAGGCAGCGCGCCCGTGGAAAGAAAGCAACAGCAACTACGAATGGGAAGTGCAAATAAAGGTTTGGGAAAGCTTATACTGTGTAAAAATAATGTGCTCCCATGGAAACTTTTCCTGAAGAGGGTTTTAGCCTATCAATGTCGGCAACGCAGATATGTAGTTGACTAGCTGCGAGGCTTAAATGTTGTTTTTTCAAACGACGGCTGAAGGGTCTGCCATCTCAGCCAAGAGTTAAGGAAGCGGTTACCGATGGGCAGCGTTCAGCGGCTCTGCAATGACGCCCTCAACCGCGGAGGAAACTACATGACGCTAATGGCGTTTGCCAAGCACTGCTGTAGAATTGCAAGGCTTTATCTGAAGCACTAGATGTAGCGCTAGAACCTTTGTTTAGAAATATGGACATTGTACCCCTAACAGAAATCTTTCTTCAGAAGGAACCCCACGAAGACGAGATGCGAGAGTTCCACTGTTAGCAGGGCTTCCCGATGAAGGGCTAGGTGGGCCGGTAGAAGAACTACCAATATACCTACGAGCATAAGGTTGTGCCCGTGATATGAAGTTTGCCCAATAGAAATAGCCCTGGACTAGATATGCGCGACTACAAGCACTGGACAGAGTCGGCAGATGCCTTTAAAGGCCATCTTTATTATCAGTTCACACAGATAATAAACATGCGATCCCCCAGATACTCTGAGAGAGTCGCATAGCCCACGACAGGCACAACGCGTTTTAAGGGATTTTTTCAAGGAAAAAGCGGTGATGATATGAACGATCCAAGTCTATAGCGGGGTCAGCGCATTATCAATAAAATCTTCGTCAACACAGTTATAAAGAGAGTGTTTCTAACTGTAGAGGAGGCCATTTTACAGAAAGAGTCTGGGTTTAGAAAAAGCCGGGATACACAGAACGCAATCTACGTCCTCTAATCTTAGGTTGAAAAACTATCAGATTAACAATCTAAGGTTCAAAAAACCCGCAGGTCACATATATGTAGTCTTCACCGATCGTGTAACATGTTTCGATACAATTCTAACGTTAATGTCGACATGTGGGGAGGCGAGACTACAGCTGAGGCAAAACTTAGGGACCCCGCAGGAAAACTCGCTTAGTTGCTTTGCGTTTGCCCTACTTATCGCATCGCTGACGTAGTCCGCCATGTGCACGTGGAGGTTAGAAACGCAGTCGTTATAATAAATGCTAATGATGAGAAGAATAATGTCGTGGTTGTACACAGCGACCTCGCGGCCATCTGACGTATTGTCGGCGACACTGAAGCTTACCCAAACACTAAAAAATGTTAATGAATTTATATTTGTTTATTTCACAATAACATTGCATTTCAAGATGTTATATAATTACAATACAGTTCATTATATACAATTTGAACACTTTAGCAACCATCCTACCGGGCGAAAAAGTGCAAACACCGCCGATGGGTCTGGCAGCTCGCTACGTGGTATTTAGCGCATATCTGTGAGCAGAACCGGCAACGACATTGATCGCTAACTTGGTGAAATCCTTGGGTCGAACATACCATACGAAATTTTAAGTAAATTCACGGAAGACGAAAGCGATCAAGATTTGCCAAAAAGGCTACGGCGGACAAAATTTTCGGTAGTGGTCAACCGCTTGAGTTTGTCAACGGCTTTTTGTATATTGGTCTTAGGGTCGACCATGCGGGAAACGAACTAGTGATAAATATATTTTTCTAACTTCGCAGAACTCAAGAGATGTTTTGCCGTAAACATGAAACGGGTTTTCTTTCGGCCGCGTTCGGTACGAATTGTGCTCCTGCTAGTAAGATGCGACCTAGTAGTGAAAGTAATTAAACTCCTTTGCGGGCTGGCTTTCAGTCAGCATTTAACAACCACGGAATTGATTTCGCATTGCTTCGTAAGATAGGACCCCATAAATACAAATGTGCATCAGCGTGGATCGAACCCGTGCACTTATGTGTCTCCTCCGGTCGCAAGACTCACGCAAATGCATTACTCCACCGGACTCGACGAGCAATTAGAACAGGGCAGTACTCACCAGCCGCTGAGGCTTCCCAGCAATGCTTGCGGCAATGGTGAAATACACTGGCAGGTTTGACGAGTCCCACAGTAGTCATTATCGAGACCTTTAAAGAAAACAAATGTAAAGAAGTACACAAAAGTAAAGAAGAGATCGTGCAGATGCGCACCTCAGTAGTAACCTTTGGAATGAAAGGGCATGCACTACTACCACATGTGCACCGCTATCGCCATTACCTAATACGTTCGACTTGAGGATTTCACCAGGTAAGCGACAAATGGCGTCTCCGGTTCCGCTCTCAGAAGTCCTTTATATAACATGCGGCAAACCTCCAGATACATCGGTGGCGGTTTTCGCCTAGTGCGATGCCTGCTTCGGAGTTTCGAGAAAATATATTGTTGAAATGAATGTATATACATGTCATGCTAAATATTTTGCAAATGCAAATCACCTGCAAAATAAATCAAATAAAACAATTCGCGTATTCCACTATTACTACACGTAAATACAATCACCTGTGTGTATGTGTATTTAAGTTGTGCAAATCCAACAAAAAGGGTTGGATACATAATAGACCCAATGGGTGTTGTTAACGTCACAGGGTATCGAGACTGATTCCAGGGAAAGCGCAAAACTGAGACAACTCCATTAGAAAAGGAAAGACGCATCTTTGTCTTCGCAACGCAAATATTTCTTTCAGCTAAAGATAGCGACCTTTCAAAGCACGCCACATCAGTAGTCCCCGCGTAAAAACTAGATTGCTTTTACAGCATGCAATATGATAATATCATAAAGTGTTGTCATAGGAAGTCGCACGACTTGATTGACAAGATTCGAATCAAACGATAAAAGAGCACTTCCTGCTGTGTGATGACAGCATCGTAAACGCAGACTTGAGGATTCCACCTTTTAAACTGACCAATTAAAACGGCGTCCAGCTCAAATTTGCAGTTTCACGAGAAAAACGTACAAAAGCGAGCCACACCTCTTTCTTAGATGCTTCTGATGCACATGAGTGAGGTGAATGCCTGTTGATGTTTCTACTGTTAGTGCTGTTGCACAGGCTAGAGAACTGTTGGTGTTTCGCTTGTTGGTGCTGTCGAGTACGATGACGACTCAGGCCGGTTAGGTGGGTTAGCAGCCGTTACTGGCCACGCTGAGAAACGGGTGGTCTGTTTAACAGACAAGTGATTGCCATGACTCGTTTCATTGTCATATTGATAGTTGTAGTGGTAGGTATCATGATCGTCATAACAACGGTGTTAAGATTAGTGTTTGTGTGTGTTTTAATATTTGTGTATGTTGTATGTATATGTTCTTCATAAGCATTATCATTCCCGTCTGTCTCTGATCTGACCATCATCATATCATCACGGTCCTCACGTACTAAGCCGTACGTGATGGCCGATGGGCGGCTGAAACACGGCGCATACCTCGCCGTCAGGTGCCTCCTCCTGTGTCGAAGGGACACTCGGCTTGACTGATTGATGGAACACGATTTGTTCGCTATGGCTGGCTGGCCGGCTGGCAGTATCGTCGCTCCAGTAGCGCGCGTCAGCGTGCCATATGTACGCTACGCCGTCGGCGTTGTTTACGTGCGGGCGTCTAGCTGCGTTCCGAAGTCCCCTGCCGATGGTTGCCCGGAGGCTGGGCGGCGAAGGGGGCAGATAGGGATCATTATTATCATCGTCATCGTCATCATCCCGTTCATCATGGCAATCAATGTATGCCGGATATGCGACGATCAGTACAGCCCGTGGTGGCGGGAACGCGTCACACCTGCTCGTCGCCGGTGAAGGAAGACGACGTCACGACATCAACATAGCAAACAAAGTCCACAGCGTCAGGCGGCACTCTCAAAGTCCTGCTTTCCCTCTCTCCCTTCTCTCCCTCTCCCCTCTCTCTCGCTCTCTTTATATATATATATATATATATATATATTGCCCTCTCTCCAATTCTCGCCCGCTTACTCTCTCTCTTTCTCTTCGCCCGCTTACTTCTTTCTTTTCTCTCCCACCCTATCTCTTCCTTGTTGTATTATTTTGTTGCCTCTCTACCGTTGGTCAATATCGCTCTTCCATACCTCAGGTTCTTGCAGCTGACGCATCTGCTGGTACTTTCTCAGATGCATAGAGACGCAACGCGCATACACAACGTTAACGGTGTGCTTGTTCGTCGGTCAGAAATACCACACTGCCGTGTTAAATGACCATACATGCCGAGAAGAAAATACTAACAACAAATACTAACTATGACGATTCTACTACTACTAGTACTACTACAGACGTTGCTGTCAAAACAACGGCATTGGCAACAGCAGCAATTGCTACTTGTGCTACTACATTAGGCAACATCAGTGTTGTTGTATAAGTATATATGTAGATATATATAAATGTTAATAAACAGAAACAATAGCATCAACAAAGACCGTGCTGACTGCGGTACTGTTCATGTCTAGCATTGTTAACAAAATGTTCTGCAGCATTTCAGACCCTACGGCTACAGTTGCCAATTACTGGCGTTACCGTGGTAGCGGCAGCAGCAGCAGCAGAAGCCGGTTCCGAACAGAATACACAGACAGGATGGACCGACCGTGAAATTACGCCAAGGATAGATAACCCAATCAGGACAAGCTAGCAACAACGGACGATCTACTGCGATCTACCCGATGCGCGCTGTGCTTGGTGTGTGCGAGTGACCAGAGTATCGCTCGCAAGTCATCATCAGACGAGATCTGTTCTCTTCTGCGTTCTTCTCCATCTTCTACACGTTTGGCCTCTTGTGGACCACCGGTCGACTCAGATCTCTCAGTTTCGTTCTCTCGTCTTCTTCTCTATCTGTCCGTTTCGCTTGCTCTCTCTCTCTCTGTCTGCCTCGGATGATGAAGTCGTCCTACGAATTGCATTGTTTATCATGGCTCGCTCGACCAGTTAGGCCAGCGAGCAGAAACAGTCGGACATCCTCGTATGTGGATGGCCCAACATACGGTTAGGAATAGTGGAGGAAGGAGGGAGGAGGGGCAGGGCGGGGGGGTATAGCCAGGACCAGGGCCGAGGGGCGTCCTGCCGTTCAGGGGCCAAGACGACGCCACTACTAAGGAAGTCAACTGTATCTAGTAACAATTGATGACACTGGGCATCGTCCATTTCCTCAGCATAATCTGCTTCTTCTCCTGGCGGGTTGCCGGTCCGGTCTCGCCGCAGTCCTACCGTCCTCCCACACTCTTCCAAGTCGTGCCGTCGTTTCAGCTCGACGGTACGGAGCACAGGGTCTCTGTCTCCCCTTTGGGGTGGGTGGAGGACGGGGGCAAAGGGGTTGTCGTCGGGGGTTCGACGGCTTGGCTTCACTAGATGCCGGCTGCTGATCAGCTGAGCGTGTCGTCGCCGTGACCGTCCTCGTCGTCGTCGTCATCATCTTCGTCGTCGTTGTTGTCGCCTGTTTCATTTGGAACCCGATCTGTTCCATGGATGGAGTCGTCGTGCTCCATGGTCCTCAATGTCCTTGTAACAAACAGCAAAAGCAGCGCCGACATCAGTAACAACAGCAACAACAACATGAACAACAACAGCAGCAGGGCGGCCTGCCGCTCTTGCCAAGACGAACTACCGCGACACCAATGGCAGTCCAGCACAGTACAGCACACCACTACGGCTCGCACGGCCTAGGTCCATATAGCCAATGGATCGCAGGAGTATATGTATATATATATATATATATATATATACGGTAGAGGACATGGCATAGTGGCTTCGATATGATGGTGGCTGCGCGTGTGCGTCTGCCGCCCGCGCATGTGTCGTTCTTCGTATATGGATGCTGGTTAGGATAGCTTGCGTTCTTGCCGTCCGGACAGCTGGCATGTCGAATGACTCCTATATGTCTCAGGAGTGCCAAGATGCCGCCCGCGTTCATGTCGTAGGCACACGCACACACATATATATCTAGGGAGAGAAAGAGAGAGGAAGGGAGAAGGAGAGAAAGACCGAGAGCGAAAGTCCGAGAGACAGATAGAGAACGAAGTGTATGACGGTGTCCCTGTGTGTGTGTGTGTATTCCGTTTGGAAGCCGATACACTAGCAGCCATATGGCTCCATTACCGTGTAGGAGGACAGCACCACCAGCTGCAGCAACCGCAGCAGCACAGCAGCGGCAGCAGGCACAGGACAACGTGAATGAGTGAACGAGTGTGCGACTGAGTGAGAAACGAACCAAGGAAGAAGAACGAGCAGAAAAAGAAGAGCTTCTTGCTCCCCGAGGCCGCCGCAAGGCTGGACGGCATCTCGCAGCAAATCAGCTGTTAACGATATATTGTCCATGTCCTCCCCAAGGTTCATATCGCACAACACCGAGAAACACAGAGAAACGGTCGCCCGACCGACCCGCATACGCCCCCCGTGCCCCCGTGCTCCTTTTGCGCGCTGCCTTCTCGTTCTGTTTTCCCATCTCCAGCAACTCAGCAGCCCGGCTGTCCGGCCGGCCGGCGACCACGATGACCATTACGATCTACCATGAATGACTCGGGCCAAACCCGTTGTCGGTCAGTTGGTTGGGCAGCGGGCCACCCGTTGGACCGTTGTCACGTGATGAAAATGACGACAACGACGACGACTGGATCGGGCCGCCGCTCGGGAACCACTGTGTGCTGTGGTTTGATCCAACTGCGTTAGGCGCTTGCCGCTTGCTGATACGCTGACCATTCCCTGTGTCATTCGTTTGCGTATCTAAGTACACAGAGACACAGGGACAGAAAGAACGAAACGAAAAGAAACAACTGAGAGAAAGCGAGAAACAAACAGAGGCAGAGGCAGAAGGGGGCCGGGAAGAGAAGAAGAACTAGAAACACGGCACGGGGTACGGCAGATGCCTTCTTCAGTTAGACAGCGCGACATTAACAACATCGCCGGGGGACGACGATGACAGCGACCATACGTTGCCGCCACTGCCAGCCAGGGCACGGATGGCGGAACGCCGGCTCGTTCCCGCTGGCTGGATGGATGGGTTGGGGCAAATGGTGGCTGGCCGTGATCGAAACAGTCGTTGTGGGGGCACTGCTGGTTAGTTAGAGTCGTAAATCGAACGTAACATGGTTGTTCCCGTTTGCCTCCCCCGCCATCCCGCGCCAGTTCTCCCCTCACAGCTCAATCGATCGAAGGAAATGAGCTGAGCGAATTCCACACATTGAACGGTGTCGTTGTCGTCGTCGTCGTCATCGTCGTAGTTGTCATCAGTATCGTCGCCGCTGTCTGTGCCTATTCGTTCGGTGGCTGTGATGAATAGCGCGTTTATATCGTCCCGCTCCTCATTCTTTTTCTCTTCCTCCTATCAGACGATCGTTTATGTTGGCCAGATCGCTCATCTAGCCGACCTTTGTGATTAGACTTCGAACATCGGTAGATGTAGCAAAAGCATTGTAGCCCGAGGGTCGTCGCTAGCGGGGGAGCGCCATGGTTTGGGAACGACATTTGGAAGCCATAGTTGGGGGGCATTTATGGTCATAGAGCTGCCGATTGCTCCTTACTGCTCCTTTAAAGACTAATCGCCTACTAAATCGTCGGATGACGCGATAAAAGCACACATAGCTTGCCGGTCCGAAGTTACATGTATAGTAGTTGTTAATTACCCGACAGTTAATGGTGTCGTTTATTTGCCCGTTTGGGTGGAGGTTACTGCAAGCATATGCAGACGACATACAGGACTCGGCGGTAGCAGCGACGGTGGCCGCCGCACAGAGCGTGACAGGTACAGGAAGAAGAAACGTGGGCGTCTGCCAACATTGATGGCCTCCAACAGAAGCGAGGTTAGACCGGCGCACCTACGAAGGGGATCCGGTCACCGACCACCTCCGCCGACATCAAGATATGCAGCTCGTCGATCGCAACGCTCAATCGGGCTACGACGCTCCCTCGTTAAATTCAGCAAAACGTTTTAAAATTCAATGGCTAAAGTCTTTCTAGAGTAGGTTCTTCTTGGTTTATTAAATGGGTCCCATAGCGATATGACGGATCGGATTTTTCACCCATTTTTTGAAGGCGCGTCGTTACAACGGAAAGGAAATTTGATTGAATTATGTATTGCCGATTTTGTTCAACTACCTAAGCCCAACGTTCAGGCAAGCTCATGATTCTATTCATTCAGAAGGTGGCGTCCTGGCCTTCGAAGTAATAGTCTATATACGTTTAAAACCTTCTAAAGTATCGAATTCTTTGTCATTAATGAAATTTAGAAAGAACCGAAACAGAAAATATTCTTATGGGGCAAGGTCATGACTATACGCCAGACGTGGTGAAAAATCCCATCCAAATTCCATTAACTTCTTGGTGTTGAGCAAAGATGTGTGCGGTCTTGCGTTGTCGTGGTGAAAACTCACTCCTCGTCTGTTCGCTAATTCCGGTTGCTTCTAGTCAATTGCCCCCTTTAAATTGTCCTATTGTTAACAGTATTTTATCGTATTGATCGTTTTATTTGGTTGTAACAGCTCATAAAAAAACGACCCCCTTCGCATCCAGCCAAACACTTAACATAATTTTTCTTGTATAGGTCCGGGCTTGGCAGTTGCTTGGGGCTCACTCCCTTTTTAAGCTACGCCCTTCTGCAGAAAACGTTCTTATAGAGTATCCACTTCTTATCCACTGTCACTACAATGCGGAGAAAGGGGCGATCCTCGTTCTTTTTTAGAAGCTGATTGCAAACTAGCACACGGTTCTCCAGTTGGCGATTGTTGAGGGAGTGCGGATACATCCAACTTGTTGACGAATTCCTCGGCATTGAGATGCCTTTGAAGGGATGTGTATGGTACGTCGACAATGGCTACGTTCTCGCAAACTGAGAGGTTTGGGTTTTGTTTAACCACTGTTGTTAATGCGGCCGTGTCTACTGCCAAAGGCCGTCCGGGACGGTCTCGGTCGTTAACGTCCAAGTCGCCCTTCCTAAGTCGCACAAACCACTTTTGAAATGTCCTGTGTGTTACTTTCTCTCCGCCATATACTTTACATATCTTATTTAGGACTTGGGTTGCATATTTTCCTTTCCGGAAATAAAATAGCATTAAATGACGAAAATGCACATTTAAGTCTGCCATCGGGTGTTTTTGATGCCATGCTGTCCTCAGCATGGTATCCAAACAGTATGGTGCCCCGGTCATCTGGCCGCAAAGCGCAACAGTGCACCAAATTGTGTAAATTGCAAAGGTTCACAAGTTTCGCGCTCTTCTCTGTAACCACTGTGTGCGTGCAAAATCAAGCGGCGTGAGACATAGTAGAGAGCAAGTTTTTGCAGGAAGTAACTACGAAGCATGCAAACGCTATAGCTGCCAAACGAAAAAACTACGCCGGCGTCATGGAGTCATTCCTTAAAGCCCAATACATTTTTCGCATATTGGGCGTCTGTACCAAAAGTTTACGCCTCGATTAGAACATCTGTAGTGGTCAAGACCTCACCTGTATTGTCAAGTCAAAGTAAATGTATTTAAAGGTCACCTCCGTTTTCTCAAAACCTGCCCAGTTAGTTAATACTACACCTACGAACTGAACAAGGTCGCCCCTACATGTGAAGTCGCTGCTGAAGTTGCTGCCGCGAAAGACTTCAATTTCTAAAAGGACTGTGACATAAGCATTTAACGTAGCCCGTCCTATAGCTCTTTTATTTAAGGGCAAAATAGGTGATGACAGACAAGACCCAAACTTATACCGCGGTATAGCGCCTGAAATGATGCTGAAGAATATATTCTGCAAAGTAGTTATAAAACGGATCGAGTACGTTGTCGACCAGACCTTTCCGCCGGAGTAATTTGGCTTCCGAAGAGGTTGAGGAACGCGTGATGCAATACATCTGCTTCAGTCAGAGAGAGGCAAAACCCGAAGGCCATTTATATGCAATCTTTATAGACTTCATATAGTCATAGCTTTCGACAAAGCCCCTCAAGATCTCTTGGTGAAGCCATTCCGACACGCAGGGGTTGATAGCGTGTGGCGCTCCCTTCTGAGCGTAATTCGAGCTTCTTTGATGAGGACACCTTCCTGGTACAAGGTGAGCAGGAAGTGTTGCAGGTAAGGCAAAATGTGGGATCCCCGCAATGCGACCCATTGAGCTACGTCTCCTTCACTCTTCTGCTTGCCGATTTTGTCGAATATATTCGACAGGAGTTCGAGAAGGCCACAGTTGTGATGTATGCAGATGACGTAGTGGTCGCCCATCACGACCTGGGTGCCAGCAAGCTCATCACTTCTCTGGCGAAGGTGCTCCTTGTCTCAGGGGTGTTGGAAATAAACTTCATGAAGACCAAGGCTATGAAATTCGGAAGAGGAGGTCGATTGGCTGCTAAAGACGTTATACGTTGCGGCGGCCAAACCTTAGAATTCGTCAACTCTTTCCGGCATCTGGGGCATCGGCTTCATTATACTGGGACGACCTTCACTGCTCACATCGTCGAGACAGTGCGCACAGCCCTAATCTCTCTTTATGGAGAGGTAGGCGACGTCCGGCGACTGTCTGTCCCGACGGCAGTGACACTTTTCTCCCTCAAGATTGTTCCAACGCTAATGTATGGTCTTGACAGAGTATGCGAACACCTCAACAGGGCAAACTTTGGTCTGCTTGAAAGGTGTTTCACAATGTACATGACTACAAAGCCTATCAATGCGGGCAAGGAGCCGCTTTGTGTACCTAATGTCAGGCTGCGCACCGGTTATTGAGATAATTCAATTGAGGTTAAAGACCATTCGAGAGCTTTATCTCGGAATGCGAATATAAAGTTGAACAAGTCCGACGAGAGGTTGTAGACCTGGATATTTTCAGTGCATCTCATCTCTGGTCTGGTCTTGAAGGTGACAATCGCCACGTCTATACCAGATACATAGTTTATGCCTATCAAACACGAGCTTTCACGAGGACTACTCCGAGTGCATCTGTCGACTGTACTCTCAGGTGTGTACGAAACTTCATGCGTCTGCCTGTCTGGCCCTTGCGAAGAGATCACTGCACTGCCTCTCTCGAATATCATGCCGCGAGCAGCTGACTGTAACATTGTATAATTGTCAATGTTATATGCAATACTCAATATGAGTAAAATAAATATGATGATAACTCTTAGATGTTTTGCGTCCGGAAGCGGCCGAGTGTCCAAAGATAGGTAGCAAATTGGCAATAAATCAGCTTACTGTAGCTGTGTGACTAAAACATTGACAATTTTTAAGTCTTTCTTATTTACGTTAAACAGCACTCCGATTGTGAAGCGCACCTCGCAGGTTTTTATTCTAGTCACGTGATGTCTACGATGCTACGGACGTGATTTTAGCTTTTGGAGCATTAAACGTACGATTACTCCGTGAAGTTGATAAAATTGTTGATTTGCTCTTGGCTGCACGTGCAGGCCTTAGGACTTTATAAAGCAGGATTAAGATATCTTGGAAACTCATCCTTAAGGCTTGTGATAGCGTCAGTTGCAGAGCAAAGCTTGCTTGACGTGTCCCCTGAAACAGGCTCAATTTTTAAACAACTAGTATACGAGCCTTTACTTCGCTTTTTGAGGAAGGAGAAGAGCTGTCTTGATACTTAACTGTTCTCCAGTACCTTCAATGACTAGATAACTAAAGTCGTAGTATGAAGTAGTGTGATCTGGGAGCATCTTAGCGAGCGAGACATTCAAACACTCGACAGAGCTAACTCGACGTTCTTAAAAAAAAGTTCTTGGCGTCCACACAAATACGCGAAATCGTATGGTCTACCTCCTGACGGGAGAAAAGCGATTTGTGGAGGAGATCCAACAAAAGTTTAAGCTTGAGGAGACGACGGCATTCGTGAACTTCATAAACAGGAAAAGAGAGGAGATCAGCGACGTGAGTCCACAGTTCTTCACTTCGCCAGCAATGACAGACGACACATGGAAGAATCCGGATCGGGCAAACAGGCACGTGGTGGTCAAATTCTCGACCCACGGATATCATCATGTGGTCTGTCGAACGGAGTCGTTTCACGACCCAGTCGAGTCGTGTATCTGTAAATATTGCGAAGGCCCTTGTGATCTGTATCATGCCCAAACTTGTACATACACACAGTCTCTGAATCAGCTCGAGAGACTTAAGAGTAAGCTGGGGGGACTTTCTTGATTAGCCTGAGTACTTGTGTACTCCAATTTTAACTAGATAGAGTATTACACAGACAGTGTGAATAAAAGAAATTGAATAACTAAAGTCTTCGAAAAGCTTGTGCTTTCACATGTTGATCGCCACTCAACGCTTATCAGCTTTTATTAAGGCCAGCCAGATCGTTCTTCATGACACACTCCACAAATGAACGCACATGCGGCAGGTGCTTGTCAACTCAGTTAAAAATAAACAATTCGATTGTGACTTTTTTCCGATATGCCGCTGTACTCTGCCTACTGCTCTCATTCGTTTCTAAATGTCTTGCTTGTCAGGTAGGTACAGTCGACTGGCTTGAGTCATATTTCTTTGGTAAAGACAGGCTACAGAGGTTAAAGAAGTTGGGTCTGCATGAATGCAGACATATCAGAATATTTAAAAAATCAGTTTTTAGTCCTATAGATTTTCTCAGTTCAGGAAGAACCTTCCTTCTGAACTTCTTCTTTCTTCATCCTCTTAAAGACTTACGCGCACAAGTTTGGCACGTGGATGGTACCGGTGTACCCGTTTGTTTATGAGGGATGTTTTGGGAGGGCCTGTGGCATATGCTTCAATAGCAGCTAACCGTATACAGCCCACTAAACTCGTATTCCTCCCCCTTATTTTCAGGCTATTCTTTCTTGACAAAACCAAAGTGACTTAGAAAGCTGAACTCATCGTCTGCCCAAAGAGTGATTCGCGTACAAGTACCGTAGCGTTTTCAGGAACTGCTAGGTATCTAGAATGAGAACAGGAATTAGCGGCATCGGGCATAGTAGTTAAAGCCATGGTAGTGTAGGATCCACAAATCATGTATATATATATATATATATATATATATATATATATACGAGCATATTCCACATCAACCTCCTTGGTGCTGTAGCACTGCAACTTAAACTAAGGATTTCCGTAAGTGCAGAACCGATCTGACTAGTTTCTGAACCCGGCCGCTTTACTACCTACCACAACTCTGCTGGCGCATGATGACGCTGCGTCTAAGACTTAAAATAAATACAAATAAATTGGGGATTAAACACACACGAATACACACAATCAAACACACACGCACACTATATATATACACATTTATATAGATGGGCGGTAGCAGACCAAGCAATATGACGATTGTTTGCTTGCTTCCCTAATATTTGCGGTGTGAGCGGGCCAGCGTCGGGCTTCACTCGAGCCACGATATTAGACGGAGGCGGATGATGGCCTGGAACAGGAGATGCAAGATTGAGGTTGGTTCTCCTGCTGCAGGCTGCTGAAGCTCGCTCTTTGGGGGGTGGTGGGTGCTGGGAGGTGATGGCGATGTGCGGGCCAAAGATCGTCGCCGTAGCCTCTTGTCGCCGTAGCCTTGACGGGATGGCGACCAGTGTAACAACGAAGCCAGAAGAGCTTCTTACACTGGTGGGTGGTTCGTTGTGGCTACGCCACGACACGCCGGGGCACCAAGGAGAACAACGGCGACGACGATGACGTCGTCGTCTACCAGGACAACAACCTGGCGGCGGCCAGGAGAACACGGAGGATGATAGGCAGGAGAACAGAAGGTTCGCGCGAACAAGCACGACGACCCGCCGTGACGATTCGAAGATGTTTGGCCTCAGCTTAACTGGTGGCGTACGAAATCGTCGAGAACAGAAGCCTCGTGAGCTTGAGCAGGAAAGGAAGACAGGTATTAGTATAAGAATTATACTCGTAGTAGCAGTAGTAGTAGTAGCACTGGGACGTAGGTGTAGTCGTAGGAGTAGGTGTAGATGTAGGAGTAGGTGTAGACGCAGAAGTCGACCTAGTAGTAACAGTGGCAATAGTAGTAGTCATTGTGGGAATCATACCCGTTCCAACAGCAGCAGCAGCAGCGGGAGCAGTTCTGAGGCAGCAGTGTCTGTAGTGATCTCAAGAACACGAGGATAGCGAGGAGGCAAACAAGAGAAGGCAACCGAGGAAACGTAGTCTCTTGCAGAGGGGACTGCAGGCCATCTTAGATCGATGTAACCGCTAGTGTAAGCAGTTGCCGCCGCCGCCGTCGCAACCTCTGTATGTGCGTGGACATGTGCGATGGCCAGTAGGCGACCGGATCGTCCGCGAGAGTGGCTGTCTAGTCAATGTATACACGACACAGCTGTATGTACATGTTAGCATTCTGACGTATCGACACGATATATATATATATATATATATATATATATATATATATATATATATATATATATATATATATATATATATATATATATATACGCTATCTTAGAGAGACAGAGAGAGCTGTATGTTGAACAAATATCAGCTATGGCACTGCTGGTAGTAGAACAATCATAGCTTGGGATTAAAATTGCGCACGACAACGACGGCCAGCGGGGCCGCAGCAAGTCTCTGCTCAACCAAATCTATACAAACGACTTCGAAAACACTTGTGCTGCCACCAGCCCTAGCCTAACTAGCCGGCTAGAGTTTATTATTTGCCAAGAAATGAACGAGAGTTGGCAGCAGCGGAGAGCACTCTACTCTGCTATCAGCAGCGAGCGATGGCTGCTTTCAAACGCCTGTGATTAACATTCCGGACGCACGGCGATATGGTTTGCCGCTGTGTTAAGCCGTGACAGAGGAACTCTAGTTAGACTTCGAGCTGATGCGTCCTTGTGCCATGTGTATCTAGATTAAGAATAGAGCTTGTAACATTTACAGGTACTGAGACGTATATATATATGTATATATATATATATATATATATATATATATATATATATACTAGGAATTGGCTTCTACCATTTCCCTACTGAAACATACGTAATATCTATTCGTCGGCAGTTCAATTGGTAACCAGAGACGGCGTACTGGCACGAATCGGTGCCAAAAAACCTTATGGCACTACTTCGAGGAACTTCTCGTTACACTATTAAAAGGCATATGTATATACAGGGTGCGTCAGCTAAATCAACACACATTTTGGCGGGCTACCCAGCAAAGACGGAATGCGTTAATTCAGATCGGTTTGCGTTAGCAGACAGCCCATTCACAATAGAACAAGAACACATTGTCATCATGGACGGCCGCCGCAACATGGGTCCAGAATATGACCGAAGAGCAACCGTTATCCAATTGCTTCGTGCCGGACATCGGCCAGCCGAGATCATCAACATTACTGGATTTAAAAGAGCAACGGTCTACGACATTGCCCGACGCTACAGAGATGCAGAAGAGACAGGGCTAGGTGGTGCAACACCTGGAAGGAAGATTCACAACCGCCGACGAGAAGTGAGGACACCAAACGTGATCAAAATGGTGCAAACCTGCGTTTTTACGAATCCAAGTCTATCGATGCGCCGTTTAGCGATCAAATTCAATATGAGTGATTGTTCTATGCGTCGGATTATCAACGAAGAACTACGCTACAAGTCTTACACGTTTAAAGTCAGATAGATGTTGTCTCAGGCCGCGAAAAATAAGAGGATGACTTGCTGCCATCTCATCCTCACGTTTTTGAGACACGAAATGGCGGGACATCTTCGATTCTTCTCCGACGAAAAAATCTTAACCATTGGCCAAAAACATAACCCGAAAAATGACCGGTGGCTCGCAAAGAACCCTGAGGATGTACCAATCGTGCATAGAACCAAACATCCTGCCAGTGTGCACGTCCTAAGTGTTGTGTCGAATGAAGGAGACGTGATGCCCCCACACTTTTTTGACAGACACGAAACCGTATCAAAGGAAGTGTATTTACGTGTTCTGCGAAGCGTGGTAAAACCATGGATTGATAGAGTGTCCAATGGAAGACAATATGTCTTTCAACAAGACGGCGCTCCCGCCCACACCAGTAATCTCGTCCAGGATTGGCTACGGGGCAACATGACGGCGTTCTGGGACAAAACGATATGGCCCCCTAGCAGTCCAGACTTGAATCCCCTGGACTTCTATGTATGAGGCGTTTTTGAGAAAGAGGCTAACAAGTCTCTACATGCAAACACAGAAGCGCTACGCAGAGCCATTGTCGAGTCGTTCAAGAATCTCAATCCGCTAACTTTGAAGAAGGCCTGCGAGCGCTTTCGCGCCAGAATTGAAAGTGTAATTGCTGCTGATGGTGGCTACATTGAATAAAATGTTCCTCAAGAGTGTACCTAACGGCACGTAAAAAAAAATTGACGGAAATATTCGTTTTCATTTAGATACAAATTGCGAAACGGGCGATGACGTTTAGTCTCGATTTAGCTGACGCACCCTGTATATATTTGCACACAACCAATATGCATTACAAATATTTACGTTCTACCAACATAACTACCACATACCATAACGCACATGCTCTGTTAAGAAAATCTCACTGTTTTTTAAGAGAATGAACGTATTCTATTAAGAAAATGAGAACGTTTGTTGTAATATTGTATTAGAGTAAACGCTAGATAATAATGCTATTGTCTATTTGTTTTCGATCATCTATTAACCTCTTAAGGTCTATGAAAAAATCTATTACTGTGAAACTAGGAAGATTTTACCATGATTGTAGGATCTTCCTTTTGTTTGGAGTGTGGGTGTGGGGGGGAGTACGCGTTGTGTCGGTTCGTGAGTCCCACATTAATCGTGCTGCTCATGTCATATGTGCATCACGCATTCCCAAAACCTTTTAAAAATGGGGCCGTCTACATTAATTGCACTGAGGCTTAAGGTCAATTTAAAAATCATTATTGACTTTGGTAGACTTCTAGTTTATATGTGTTGACACATTGGAGCGGGCGTATTATCATGGAAAGGGACTTCACAGCGCCGTTCGATATGTGATCTTAGTATGGTCCGTCGGTTCTGCGAAACGTTTCCTTTGTTACTGATGTGCCTAGAGGAACTAAACATCCAAATGACGAAAGCGCTGAAGTCTCCGACAAGAGCCTTATTAGTGGGCATACACTGACTAACCTGCCTTCAAAAGTCCGTGATGTTCTAATCGCTTAGACATTGCAAGCAGTGGCTCCACTCTGCGGGAATCCTCCCTCAGTAGAGTATTAAGTGTTGTGACCATTCCGTAGTCATTATAACTTCTGTTTTTGCGGAAGTTCGTTTGACGTAAGAGCTGTATCATTGTCTCGGATTAGTCACGAGGGACCCATGCGCTAGTGAATTTTACCGGCAAGGGCTGTCATTGGATATACAACGCGGTAACGCCACGGCGGTGTTTGGTACCCTGTCCAGGTGGTCGACACCAGGTACCGGCCTAGGGCTGGTGTAGTTTGTCATCACGTCATCACTGGGGGAAAATCGTCTACACCCCGTTATGAGTTAAATATGTATGTATATGATCTGCCTCGGCGCACTGCCCCTCGGTGCACTGAAGGTATACTCGTGCTTTAAGCGCCCTTTATATAAAAAGCTGACATGAGTATTAGCGTCTACATGTCAAGCGAAGAATAAATCATGCTCCTGTTCCACAATGCAATAAAATGCCGATACATTTTAGGCCAGAAGATCAGCTTCACTGGAGTCAGTGGGAACTTCGACAGATACAAGCTTGGGAACTGACAGAATCTACAACTTTGAGGCTCCCATTGGCGTACCGCGAAAATAAGCGAGAGTCCAAAGTTAAATTTTAGTTCGGCGTATGTGCGGAGCCTTCTAGTTATTTTCGACTATCCCCTTGCGAACCAAGGGAACTTTGATTATATGTGTTTTACCTCGTTTATCTGTCGGAATCAATTAATTATATACAGGGCCTATCAAAACTCTATGTGCTTGTTTTAAGGTCTGGTAGAACTCGGCAATTTAAGTTAAAAAGTCGTAAGACTTTGCCAGTACGCCGTAAAGACATCTATTCTCAGGCAATAGACATTTAAATGCCAATAATTCTTGTACAAACGTGATGGTTCTGCGTTGTGTAGTTGCCGAGCAACGTAGTTTTTTGACAGCCATGTCGAAAGTGAAGGCTTTCATACTTGCTAGCATTTTGATCTGCTTCAGCGAATAAACAGGGTATATCAGTGCGTAATGTACATATTTTGAGGTATGGTAAAACTTAACAAAAAAATATTTTTCCCAATGGAAAGAGGGGGCGAAAGCGTCTTGGTAAAATTACGGTTCTGAGCGTGAAAGCTTTAACGTAAAACATAACATCACTTTTATGACTTTCCCTAATACGGCTCTTTTATGAGTTGACTGGTTCTCCTGCGAACGTTGCACAACTATGCAGACTAAGAACAAAATAGAATAACCTTTATAAATTTTACAGAAACGCATTGCTCCTAAGCAAGGCATTTCCGCCTCTCTTTCTATTGGGAAAATGATTTTCTTGCCGAGCTCCAAATTCTTATATAAGTACGCACGGTTATAATAGACCCTGTATATATATATATATATATATATACGCATGTGCTTGTATACTTTTTCAGTATGATAACTCAATCATGGTAGAAGCATGGCCTATATATATATATATATATATATATGATTTATGTATAATAACTTTACTTCTTTTAACTGTCAAAGACAATCAGTAATAACGGCACTCTTTGACAATTTGTTCATATTTTTGCTTCACTGCCTATTCCTCATTGTCATTTGAATCTGCTCTCTCTTTCTGTCTCTTTTTTGCATTCCTCTCATCACTGTGTTTTACTCTTCTGCATCTGATTTTGCTGTTTGCTTGCTTTTGCCAATATCTGAGCCTCAAGAGCTGAAGATTGTTTCGCTGATTTACCATCAGCACTACTGCTATCAGCATCATCAGCATCATCACCGTCATCTTTACTGTGTTTCGACAAAAACACAAAGATCCTCCTAATTGAGGAGGCTTGTTTCCCTTCCTCCCTCCCTCCCAATCTCCCTCCATCCCTCCCGTTTTGCTGAGTGTGCTGCTGCTGCTGCCATTTTGTGCGTTGTTTGCACGACACGACAATCTGAAGCTGACAGCTCGTACCACTCGTACGAACGGCTCGCCGAACGGCTGGCTATCTGTCGGCTTGTCTATATCTAGTGTACGCCTGCGCTGTGTGCTGGATGTGCCCGCCGCTTGAGGCTTGCCCCGTCGTTCCGAGCCTGCCCAGCCTCTGCGATCCTAGATACCTGCCTATCGAGATACCTAGCAAACGCGTCACCGCCATCACCACCACCACCACCACCATTTCTTGTCGCGTTCCCAGCTCTCCTTTCTCATTCACCGCCATGTCTTCCTCTAAACCTGATTTTTTCGTTTGCTTCATTTACTCTCCCTCCCATTTCTCGATTATGAAGCAAAAAGCATCGTTTGCAGGATTTAGTCATCGGCGCCCGTTCATCCGGTAGGAGCCAGCCGTCACCTCCATCCTTAAACTGTCCGACTCACAACTTCCCAACTGTGCGGTGAGTCTAATAATCAGTGGTAAAGGGTCCGAACTACGGATTGGCAGCGCGAGCGTAGCGTTACGGCCCAGGCTGCTGCAGGCGGTTCCGCCCCCGCCATCTTCACGTTCACCAGCTCATGATCGTTGGCCGCCGCTTCTTTGGCTGCTCTGACTGCTAGGGCGGCGATCACAGTGGGCGTCATTCCGCGAATGAATCTGGCTGATTTCCGTCGCTTACACTAGTTAGTGCTTTGGCGACGTGTACTCAGCGAAGTGAACTCAGCCTCAGGTGAACCTGTCAGATCCCAGACAAAGACCTATGAGCGTAGCGGCGTACGAAGCGCCTTTGGCGTATCGACGAAACAGATTGAGCAGAACCGCGAGTCGCAGGCTGCAGCGGCAGCTTCGGCACCGATATTCCTTCAATGAAGTTGTCGAAATTGTCGTCGACTTCCACAACGTCGCAACAACCACCTCCACAGACGCCAGCGTCCTCTTATCTGCCTCATCCGCCTCTTGTAGCCCCGGCCAGCCCAGCTCTTCCCTAAGCGTCTCTGTGTGTGTACAGTTACGGTAAGGAGCCCTAAGCGAGCTTGGGGCGTGCCAAGAGGCGCGCAAATAGGATAACAAGCGCCAACAAACGTACGGTTGCGTACGCATGGTGTCGCGTAAACAGAAGCAGAAGCCCATGCTAACAGCGCCAATTGGAAGAGGAGAGCACACAAAAATTGCCTTTGTGATTTATTTGCGGGATAAAATATTTCCTGCATTCCTGCTGCTCATATGACTCTCCTTCAATATCTCCAGCGGTTCCATGTCTTGTTCTCACCCCGGACCCGCACTCTTCAGCCACAGATGTTCCGCCCCCGCAGTGGAGGCCGGCCTTGTGCGTCGTAGCCTCGATGAGGAACGACGCGACATAGAACAAGGCTGCCGACCGGCAAACCATCGCCGACAATAATTCCCAAGTCCGCTTTTGCGTTTTCGATGATGACAATATTTGCAATGTTCGGTTTATGCACCACGATCGATCCTAGCCGCACGATGTACTCATTTACTCTAACCCGTGTCACAATTATTCTCCTTACTCGACCCTTTTCTGTTATCGGGCTTTTGTAGTACCCATTTACTCTAACCCGTGTTACAATTATTCCCCTTACTCGACTCTTTTCTGTTATCGGGCTTTTGTGGGGTCCAAGTTAGTGCTACTATTTTTTGTATAAGGGTTTTATTGATATAACCATTTTTATTGGTACACTTTCGTTTTACATCACTGAAAATGAAGATTTCTTCCCCTGCACTCTTTACTACATTTCCCCGCTTGCCACTAGCTGCTCGCTGTGGACGCCGTCGTTGTCGTCGGCTCGCGGCCTCCCGTACTCGTTCCAGTTCGCTCTTCAGCCTCAATGCGTCTTTCACCAGGTTCATCCCCTGTTTCCATTTCTCTTCATGTTCGAGCATGGCGTCGACCAGGCCGGTTACCGTCATGCCCGGGGCCACCTCTGCCCGTCTGCCTGCTCGTACCACTTCAAGTGCTGGGCAGAAGAAGACGGTGTGAGTAACAAACATCGTCAACCTCGCCAGTGAAGTTAGTGCTAGTAGAACCACTGCTACGATTAAGGCACTCCTCCTTCTTCTCCTCCTCAGGTTAGGTCATGTGCTGGGGGTCCTAAACCAAGTTATTCAAAGGCATTCCTCGTTCGTACGCGGCTGACACAACTATTAGATGACGCTTTCTACACTTTACTTACTCTAATGACACTTCTGCTTCGTCTCTTCTAGCTCACTCCCATAACTCATTCATGTATCGATTATTTACTGTTTATTTGTTCTAAGAGGCGTCGTCAGTAAAATTTAGCTATTCGAGTTCAATGGCGATGTTGCGTCGGGTGATACTGACAACTGACTCATACCAACTCAAACACAACCTGTAGCTTTGGGTTAACCGTAAGTTGTCAGTTTCATTTTGACAGGGCACTTAGTCTGCAGATGTCGGAGCTGTGTGCCTTATGTAGGTCAGTCAGTTATTATTAAACGTTCATCCAACGAACTTTGCGATTAAGGCTTGCATGTTACTATCTTCTACCTATATGCGGGACCACTAAACTGAAATAGCTACGGCAAAAACTTAATGTTATGGGATACAATCGCAAAGTCCAATGTGGGAACTCATTTAGCTTACATAAAAGGCCTAATCTACGAGGTCAGGTTTTCTAATGAATCAATCTAGAATATTATGTATACTTAAGTGCCTAAAAAGACAAATCGATGAGCTAATAAAAAAAATTGACTCGATCGCTTTTCTAACAGGCTGAGATATGCCAAGCCAACCCTCCAACTAAAAACCATGAGTTATACTGGACAAGACTACAACGCCAATCTTGTACTTCTGCAGCGCAATTGCGTGCGAATATATTTACGTTTTCAATCAAAACCAATTAATACTTACGTTGGTCGACACCTCTTACAACACACACGGAATAGTGTATGCGCATTGGATCATTCCGTCAGTTGTGCTAATAGCCACATGTCGGCGACATTTTTTGTGCGCTCGTGTATCAGTGTACTTTTGGACAAGAATTGCAACAAAAGCCATTCAAATTTGTGTACATGGGATCAACGGAGTAAACTGCATAAGGCAAGTGTGTGTACTTTAACTTGCCCCGTCGTAGTTGCTCTAAAGCACATGTACTGAGAGGCTCAGCCCTGGTCCTATTACTATCTTTCTGCGGAGATATTGAAGAAAATCCCGGTCCACCCTACGCAACATCACAACGGGAAAGAGGTGTTTCAACTGAAGTCGAGAACAACTTGCAATGGCTGCTGTAAGCACAATGCTGCTTTCAGAAACCGAAGTGCAAAAGGGCGACACTTTTTGGCAAATCATGTTTTTGTCCGAGGTATCAATAAAAGTGAGCATAAAGTTCAGCTGCGACTGCCTGAGCAATTTCCAAACCCGGCAATGAGCTACAGACTCATCAGCACGCGGTGCCAGAGTTGTGCACGATAGATAGAAAAACCAAAGATGTAAGAACCCGTTGTAGATTTCTGTTTGTGAGTCGCCTCTTATTAACTCAACGTAAGAGTACCGTGAAACAATATGTCAACCGAACTATAGGTAGCGGCGCCAGGATAAAAATGATGAAATGAAACGTATTATAGTGCTTATCGCGTACAGGCAAGCGTAGAGCATTTTGCGCAAACTATTAGCTCCGGCGGGATTTTATATACCCTCCGGAGACGTTTGTAACAAAACCACCTAAGATAAGATTGTATTTTCACACCACAAAGTCTATCATTCATAATATCATCAAAACGAGCGTGCGAGATAGATCAGAAACGGATATTGTTATGTCTATGCCGATAATGCATGATCACAAATATTATGAGCTACGGGTAGGGACCTTGTAAAGACTAAAGAAAATTATTGCATATGTCTATGCAGCCCCCTGAGAGAGCGGTGCGAGGTATTTTGTACAGCATTGGCAACTGTCGGCTTTGGTGCCCGGACGGAAAGAAATATATTATACTGGGATCTCTCAAAACGAAATAAACAAAACGCACTTTTTACGTGGGGCGTTGAAAAGCTAAGACCATTATAGATCGAACGCGATATGCAAGAAATCACGTGTACGGCATGTCGTCGACCTAGTAATGACGTCGGCTAAACGTGGTGTTGGGGAACTGATTGGAAGCTGACTAAGAATATGATTAGTACATTTAAGCTTAAAATCGCTTCGTCACTCACGTGTTGCCTCAGACCCACACCAAGCTAACATAGGATAATCTAAAAAATCTTGACAAAACCATGTTTTTTTTAATAAGAGTATTGGGGCAACAAGCCCACATTAAAACAGAAGCACTCGAACGCCGCAATTATCAGCTCGCGCACCGCGGCGCATGCAAACAACAGAGAAAAGCCGTACTAAACGCTGTGACTCAACATTTTACTGAGTGACCCGCTTTTTTTTAGCTGTAAGGAGAAAGAAGATCTGCAACAAAACAGAACAGTTATCTGCAGATAATCTGCCACGGGTGCCACCAGTATATCTGGCTCAATGGAAAATGTTTTCAAAAAACGAATGCGTATGTAAATACTGTAATGAATTCGAGATCGACCGACATCACTTTATGGAATGTATCGAAATAACGAACACCAGCCCGTTTAATAGCTGCTGCAATTGACGTGCTTGAACGCCACATTTCCTAATTAATATGTGGATCCACCACGAATCACGTGACTAAACGAGAAGATCTGCATTTAAGTAAGTGAACTCTACTCTTAATGTACTGTTACGAAGCGAACATAGAGAAATATTAGATTTTTTGTAAAGTAGACCATGACCGTGGGAGCAACTTTTTGAGGCAACTATAAATTTAAAATGTGAATAACGCATTGCCCCGCGGAGCCCTGCTACACGTAATTGCTTAACGATGCAGGAAAAAGATGATTCACCTCGAATCATCCACAGATGGCAGATAGTTTTTCGACGCACATATTCACGTTAAACATATTCGGAGCTTTGTACATCAGAGAGCCGCAAAAAGCACTCCCGCCACCCCCTCCTGAACCCGATATATGTGTATGCACCTACATACACCTATATTCCTTTGTGTACACAGCGAAGCTTAAACCCCTCGTGTTCTATTCAGGCCATGTGCCGCGAGCAATACCTGGTGCAATAAAACAATAATTTTGCTCTTCCCGGAGACGCAGGGATCAAGCTTCGATGTTGGACACATGCCACCTAAATGACAGGTTTGCTCTGCTTGCCGACTACGTTTTTGCGAGCGCTATTAAAGAGTAGGCGCTAAGCCTTCAATCCCTCTCTTGCTAAAATACATATATCAAACAGCGTCGATTTACAATGTACTGTTTGCTTTGCGCGCACCCTATTCTAGATGACCTTTATATATATATATATATATATATATAGAGAGAGAGAGAGAGAGAGAGAGAAAGAGAGAGAGGCAAAATGTTAAGTTATATTTCTTACAGTCGACGGACTCTTTCCCGATGCATTCTGCGTAACCTAACGGGGCGTGGCACAAGTACTATTTAGATAATACGGTATAAATACGGCAGCACATAAATTGTGCTTCCAACGAGTGTATGATACTTCGTTAAATGCAACAATATTTAAAGTTATAGATATAATACACATTCCAATAGGCGGCAACACCATTTACACCAACCACGTAGTTGAAAACAAAAGACTTTAAAAGTGCATATATATGAGTTGCCAGAAAGTAAGCTTCTGGTAGCTGACTGTTTCGGGATTTAATCGGTGAAAACACGTGCGCGTTTTATTTTACAAATAAGTCAATCAACTGAAGTCGTTTTTAGTCTAAACTGAAGTCGTATTTAAAAGCGTGACCACCGACGACAGTCGGTCAGCATCAAACCGATGTCAAGGGTGAACTCAAAAAAAAAATTGTGGCTAACTACGAAATGATTTGCTATAAATGAGTTTGATTTTTTTGTGACTATAAGTAACTGCTAGTACTAGCCTTAACCGACTAGTTTACTTATTGGCAGGAAGGCCACCATCAGCGATCGAATCATAATGATAAATGGCCCACGAACGACATTTTAAACAAACGTTTGCGAACAAACGTTTTGCTGAATGCTCCGTGCAGGCCTGATCCTATATTACAAAATGATACAAGGGCATTGTTGATTAAGAGGCTATTGCATTCCGAACCGCCTTTTAATAATCACTGCAATTGAGTTTTGTCTTAATTATTTTGGGTGCACGCTCAACAACGATTAGCCGACGTCGACCTAGCATGTCCCGAAATAAGGATGTTCTTGATTTGCCATTTATCTTGCTGGCCGGCATATGCAGGCGGCAAGCAAGGGCTGGACCACTGCCAAGCCCGTGTTGATCTATCGATATCATAAAGATCATCTTCACTCTCAGTTCGAGTCCAATCCGTAGCGGCTTGGACAAAACAACGCAACGAACAGACGAACAAACAGAATAAACACAAAAATACAAAAAACGCATCAGCAAACACGCCGGCTTAATGTGACGTTCTACCGCAAAACAAGAGAGACAGACCAGACGAACGACAATCGAATGCCAATTGGTGCCGCCCCCTGCGATGACAACAGCTGAACAATGCCAAGAGGTGGGGGGCGCGACAAGAGCAAGAAAGAGGCACGGATAATTAATAAAAAATTACTACTGGGCGTCGTATGATGCGGTAGCTCCCCCCCGCTTCATCCCTCACTCTCATTGTTCCCTCCTCTCTCTCTCTACAACACTCTCTATAACAACAACAACAACAACAGTGACATTATTAATAACAACGGTGACGAGTTGTCGATTTAATAACGATAAAGACAGCACCACCAACAACAGCAACAACAACAAAAAACGTTACAAACCTACTTAGTCAGAGCGACAACGAAGACGTCGTCGACAAAATAGTGTGCATAAATGTGTGTTAAAAGTAGCTTTAGCCGAGCAAGACCAATAGCCGATAGAGTGGTCGGTCGCAAGCTGACGTAGCCGAGTTCTGTGCAGTGCAGGCGCTGTTTGCGATGTAGTTGTGCCCTTGCAGAAATGTCGTTGTTGCTTATCTGTGTCTGCCGGTTCCACCGGTAGTATTACTACTGTAACGGCTTGCAACTTGGTGCCGGCACCCTTGCGACAGCCCGGCTTGCCCACCCTGCTACGTTGATACCTATGGAATTCCCACTGGAAGAACCGCAAGCGCGTGGCCCGCCACCGTGAGTTGTCGGTCCGCCTGTGTGTCCTGCAAAGTCCCAGATTAAACATAAACATCATGTTGTTGCATTTATTACCCATCGGTACTCACACTATGGTCCCGCTAGCTAGCTCACGCAGACAGGAAGCACTCCTGCTCCTACTGTACAGCGCAGCAGCTTGCAACGCCTGGTCGTCCGGCAGAAGAAAAAGAGATCGACGCCATGCGCTAGAGAGATCTATAGAGATAGGCGGACGTATATAAAAAGGACAGTCAGTCAGACAGAGAGGTAAACAGATAGATTTGTATCTTATACAGAGGCATAGAGTGAAGGAGAAAGAGATAAACAGATCAATAGATAGCGATAGATAACGCGCGGGGTAGAGTGAACATGGAACATAGAAGGACAAATAACATGAGAACAACGAAAAGGAGGGGAAAAGCAACAAAAGCAAAACGTGTTAAATTTGTCAGGATTTCATTCACTACCATCGACACAACTCTGATTACGTCTGCAGCCCAAAAACAGAACAAGGGGAGAAGGGAAATGATGCTAGAGGTAAATTGGGAACGTGAGTTGGAGAACAACTGAGGGAAATGGAGGAGGGAAGACGGGAGAAAGAAGGCAAAGGACGAGTCAAGAAAAGTCCTATCGTGGCACCAGTTCGGAATCTCTAATCAGAGAGAGGGGGGGGATGAGAGTGAGTGATGGAGCGAGGGAAGCTACCACGTCATACGACGCCCGGTGGTAATTTTATTGTGGACAGAGCCGACCCACGACGGTGCGAACCAGTCACTGGATGGCCGTACCTCGACTATAATTCAGAAATCGGCTTGTTGTTTTGTGCTGTTCCTGTTGTTGTTGTCGTCTTCGTTTTGCTGTTACTGTTTTTGTTTTCTTGATACTTTCACTATTTGTTTTCTTATTTCCTTTGTACATCATATATACATATATATATATATATATATATATATATATATATATGCGCGCACACAAAAAGTCTTTGTGTTTAAATGTTTTCATGTCACCCATAATTGTGTATGCATGCATACACACCACAGAAACTTCACCCGAACATCTTACTGATTTATAACAGCGGCGGGGGCGTCGGCGACCGCAGCGGCCAGTCGTCCTCGTATCGACGTCAATGTAGTCGACCCTCATACACGCATCACCAACGACGATCTCAGGGACAAGACGGATAGTTGTGAGGTAGCCAAAAACTCTCAGACAAAAACAACCAGACAAGCATCAGAAGCAAGAGAGAGAGAGATATAGAGGGAGAGAGATGGGATAAGTGAGTGTGTATGTGAGAGAGAGAGAGGAGGCTGGGGCAAGTTGATTTGTCATTAGTTTACGTGCGAGGAAATCAAGCTGCTTGTTGGTTTTGCTACTGCTGCCTGCTGCAGCCGCCCGCTGTTGCCAGCTGGTAGAGTTTGTCGTCTTCGTGTCGTCGTCGTTCGTTGTTGTTGTTGTTGTGTGTTGTTGTTGTTGCTGCTGCTGTTGTTGTTGCTGCCGTTGTTGTTGCTGTTGTTGTTGTTGTTGTTGCTGTTGTTGTTGTTGTCGGCGGCACCAAATGTCACTGTAGTTGAAGTCAGTACGACTCAGCAAGAGTGGCGGCTGGGCCCTGACAGGGCCTTGCGAATTCCGCTCGAGGTTGGCCGTTAGACCGCACGAACATGATAGTCAAATATACGCCAAACACCCACTTCGAGGCTGGGTCGTTTGCGCAAAGCTTTTTCGTGTGAGTTTACCCCCCCCCCCTTGAGTCGCCTGTTGGTTCCCCGCGGCTTTGCCATCATCGGCGTCGTCTTTGCTATCGCAGTGGGCGATGATCGTAAAATGGGCTAATTTTCAACATGACAAGTTTAGTAGATGCCAGTAGTGATGTTGCAGAAGCTGTAGCTGACTGGGTCTTGGCGATGGTCATCTGGCTGAAGATCGCAAGATCTGCGGAGACTGCGCCCTCGTCTATGACAGGTTTGGGCGATGATGGCTCTAAATGTACACCCCCCCAAGGCGAGACGGCACGAATGCGGTCCTCAAAACATGCACTCACAAGCACTTGTGCACACAGATACGGGTGAATACACTTTTTATACGGCAATACGCGATATAGGCAGTGCTCCTGGACCGCTGCTTCTCTGGTGCTGCTGCTACTGATTCTGTTGATGAGGGCACTAAAAACGTGAGGCGCGACAACGATCAACAGCAAACCTAAACAACGTGAAGACATATTCAATTCAAGTCAAAACCACATATGAAGTCGAAAGAAAAAGGAATAAAAACTTATAGATATTCTCATTATCGTTACTATTTGCACGGCACAAGTACA